>CM050170.1:17947294-18390689 GCA_027410445.1 Discoglossus pictus
CCTGAAGTGATACGACTAACAAAACATCTTTTTCCATCTCCTGGTTCTAAAAATCCAGGCCTTATACACGCCCCCTGATAGGAGACGTAACAAGTATTAAACTGATAAGAGTAGTACTTACAAACACGTCACTCCTATCTGGTGGCACCTTTGACTGCACGTGCCTGTGCCCCAAAATTGAAGTGATACGACCAACAAAGCATCTTTTTCCATCTCCTGGTTCTAAAAATCCAGGCCTTATACACGCCCCCTGATAGGTGACGTAACAAGTATTAAACTGATAAGAGTAGTACTTACAAACACGTCACTCCTATCTGGTGGCACCTTTGACTGCACGTGCCGTGCCCCAAAATTGAAGTGATACGACCAACAAAGCATCTTTTTCCATCTCCTGGTTCTAAAAATCCAGGCCTTATACACTCCCCCTGATAGGTGACGTAACAAGTATTAAACTGATAAGAGTAGTACTTACAAACACGTCACTCCTATCTGGTGGCACCTTTGACTGCACGTGCCGTGCCCCCAAAATTGAAGTGAAACGACCAACAAAGCATCTTTTTTCCATCTCCCTGGTTCTAAAAATCCAGGCCTTATACACGCCCCCTGATAGGTGACGTAACAAGTATTAAACTGATAAGAGTAGTACTTACAAACACGTCACTCCTATCTGGTGGCACCTTTGACTGCACGTGCCGTGCCCCAAAATTGAAGTGAAACGACCAACAAAGCATCTTTTTCCATCCCCTGGTTCTAAAAATCCAGGCCTTATACACGCCCCCTGATAGGTGACGTAACAAATTTTAAAACTGATAAGAGTAGTACTTACAAACACGCCACTCCTATCTGGTGGCACCTTTGACTGCACTTGCCGTGCCCCAAAATTGAAGTGATACGACCAACAAGCATCTTTTTCCATCTCCCGGTTCTAAAAATCCAGGCCTTATACACGCCCCCTGATAGGTAACGTAACAAGTATTAAACTGATAAGAGTAGTACTTACAAAACACGTCACTCCCTATCTAGGTGGCACCTTTGACTGCACGTGCCTGTGCCCCAAAATTGAAGTGATACGACCAACAAAGCATCTTTTTCCATCTCCTGGTTCTAAAAATCCAGGCCTTATACACGCCCCCTGATAGGTGACGTAACAATTTTTAAACTGATAAGAGTAGTACTTACAAACCAGCACTCCTATCTGGTGGCACCATTGACTGCACGTGCCGTGCCCCAAAATTGAAGTGATACGACCAACAAAGCATCTTTTTCCATCTCCCGGTTCTAAAAATCCAGGCCTTATACACGCCCCCCTGATAGGTGACGTAACAAGTATTAAACTGATAAGAGTAGTACTTACAAACACGTCACTCCTATCTGGTGGCACCTTTGACTGCACGTGCCTGTGCCCCAAAATTGAAGTGATACGACCAACAAAGCATCTTTTTCCATCTCCTGGTTCTAAAAATCCAGGCCTTATACACGCCCCCTGATAGGTGACGTAACAAGTATTAAACTGATAAGAGTAGTACTTACAAACACGTCACTCCTATCTGGTGGCACCTTTGACTGCACGTGCCGTGCCCCAAAATTGAAGTGATACGACCAACAAAGCATCTTTTTCCATCTCCTGGTTCTAAAAATCCAGGCCTTATACACGCCCCCTGATAGGTGACGTAACAAGTATTAAACTGATAAGAGTAGTACTTACAAACACGTCACTCCTATCTGGTGGCACCTTTGACTGCACGTGCCGTGCCCCAAAATTGAAGTGATACGACCAACAAAGCATCTTTTTCCATCTCCTGGTTCTAAAAATCCAGGCCTTATACACGCCCCCTGATAGGTGACGTAACAAGTATTAAACTGATAAGAGTAGTACTTACAAACACGTCACTCCTATCTGGTGGCACCTTTGACTGCACGTGCCGTGCCCCAAAATTGAAGTGAAACGACCAACAAAGCATCTTTTTCCATCCCCTGGTTCTAAAAATCCAGGCCTTATACACGCCCCCTGATAGGTGACGTAACAAGTATTAAACTGATAAGAGTAGTACTTACAAACACGCCACTCCTATATGGTGGCACCTTTGACTGCACGTGCCGTGCCCAAAATTGAAGTGATACGACCAACAAAGCATCTTTTTCCATCTCCTGGTTCTAAAAATCCAGGCCTTATACACGCCCCCTGATAGGTAACGTAACAAGTATTAAACTGATAAGAGTAGTACTTACAAACACGTCACTCCTATCTGGTGGCACCTTTGACTGCACGTGCCGTGCCCCAAAATTGAAGTGATACGACCAACAAAGCATCTTTTTCCATCTCCTGGTTCTAAAAATCCAGGCCTTATACACTCCCCCTGATAGGTGAACGTAACAAGTATTAAACTGATAAGAGTAGTACTTACAAACACGTCACTCCTATCTGGTGGCACCTTTGACTGCACGTGCCGTGCCCCAAAATTGAAGTGATACGACCAACAAAGCATCTTTTTCCATCCCCTGGTTCTAAAAATCCAGGCCTTATACACGCCCCCTGATAGGTGACGTAACAAGTATTAAACTGATAAGAGTAGTACTTACAAACACGTCACTCCTATCTGGTGGCACCTTTGACTGCACGTGCCGTGCCCCAAAATTGAAGTGATACGACCAACAAAGCATCTTTTTCCATCTCCTGGTTCTAAAAATCCAGGCCTTATACACGCCCCCTGATAGGTGACGTAACAAGTATTAAACTGATAAGAGTAGTACTTACAAACACGTCACTCCTATCTGGTGGCACCTTTGACTGCACGTGCCGTGCCCCAAAATTGAAGTGATACGACCAACAAAGCATCTTTTTCCATCTCCTGGTTCTAAAAATCCAGGCCTTATACACGCCCCCTGATAGGTAACGTAACAAGTATTAAACTGATAAGAGTAGTACTTACAAACACGTCACTCCTATCTGGTGGCACCTTTGACTGCACGTGCCGTGCCCCAAAATTGAAGTGAAACGACCAACAAAGCATCTTTTTCCATCTCCTGGTTCTAAAAATCCAGGCCTTATACACGCCCCCTGATAGGTGACGTAACAAGTATTAAACTGATAAGAGTAGTACTTACAAACACGTCACTCTCCTATCTGGTGGCACCTTTGACTGCACGTGCCGTGCCCCAAAATTGAAGTGATACGACCAACAAAGCAACTTTTTCCATCTCCTGGTTCTAAAAATCCAGGCCTTATACACGCCCCCTGATAGGTAACGTAACAAGTATTAAACTGATAAGAGTAGTACTTACAAACACGTCACTCCTATCTGGTGGCACCTTTGACTGCACGTGCCGTGCCCCAAAATTGAAGTGATACGACCAACAAAGCATCTTTTTCCATCTCCTGGTTCTAAAAATCCAGGCCTTATACACGCCCCCTGATAGGTGACGTAACAAGTATTAAACTGATAAGAGTAGTACTTACAAACACGTCACTCCTATCTGGTGGCACCTTTGACTGCACGTGCCGTGCCCCAAAATTGAAGTGATACGACCAACAAAGCATCTTTTTCCATCTCCCTGGTTCTAAAAATCCAGGCCTTATACACGCCCCCCTGATAGGTGACGTAACAAGTATTAAAACTGATAAGAGTAGTACTTACAAACACGTCACTCCTATCTGGTGGCACCTTTGACTGCACGTGCCGTGCCCCAAAATTGAAGTGATACGACCAACAAAGCATCTTTTTCCATCTCCTGGTTCTAAAAATCCAGGCCTTATACACGCCCCCTGATAGGTGACGTAACAAGTATTAAACTGATAAGAGTAGTACTTACAAACACGTCACTCCTATCTGTGGCACCTTTGACTGCACGTGCCGTGCCCCAAAATTGAAGTGATACGACCAACAAAGCATCTTTTTCCATCTCCTGGTTCTAAAAATCCAGGCCTTATACACGCCCCCTGATAGGTGACGTAACAAGTATTAAACTGATAAGAGTAGTACTTACAAACACGTCACTCCTATCTGGTGGCACCTTTGACTGCACGTGCCGTGCCCCAAAATTGAAGTGAAACGACCAACAAAGCATCTTTTTCCATCCCCTGGTTCTAAAAATCCAGGCCTTATACACGCCCCCTGATAGGTGACGTAACAAGTATTAAACTGATAAGAGTAGTACTTACAAACACGTCACTCCTATCTGGTGGCACCTTTGACTGCACGTGCCGTGCCCCAAAATTGAAGTGATACGACCAACAAAGCATCTTTTTCCATCCCCTGGTTCTAAAAATCCAGGCCTTATACACGCCCCCTGATAGGTGACGTAACAAGTATTAAACTGATAAGAGTAGTACTTACAAACACGTCACTCCTATCTGGTGGCACCTTGACTGCACGTGCCGTGCCCCAAAATTGAAGTGATACGACCAACAAAGCATCTTTTTCCATCTCCTGGTTCTAAAAATCCAGGCCTTATACACGCCCCCTGATAGGTAACGTAACAAGTATTAAACTGATAAGAGTAGTACTTACAAACACGTCACTCCTATCTGTGGCACCTTTGACTGCACGTGCCGTGCCCCAAAATTGAAGTGATACGACCAACAAAGCATCTTTTTCCATCTCCTGGTTCTAAAAAATCCAGGCCTTATACACGCCCCCTGATAGGTAACGTAACAAGTATTAAACTGATAAGAGTAGTACTTACAAACACGTCACTCCTATCTGGTGGCACCTTTGACTGCACGTGCCGTGCCCCAAAATTGAAGTGATACGACCAACAAAGCATCTTTTTCCATCTCCCTGGTTCTAAAAATCCAGGCCTTATACACGCCCCCTGATAGGTGACGTAACAAGTATTAAACTGATAAGAGTAGTACTTACAAACACGTCACTCCTATCTGGTGGCACCTTTGACTGCACGTGCCGTGCCCCAAAATTGAAGTGCCTGGTTCTAAAAATCCAGGCCTTATACACGCCCCCTGATAGGTAACGTAACAAGTATTAAACTGATAAGAGTAGTACTTACAAACACGTCACTCCTATCTGGTGGCACCTTTGACTGCACGTGCCGTGCCCCAAAATTGAAGTGATACGACCAACAAAGCATCTTTTTCCATCTCCTGGTTCTAAAAATCCAGGCCTTATACACGCCCCCTGATAGGTAACGTAACAAGTATTAAACTGATAAGAGTAGTACTTACAAACACGTCACTCCTATCTGGTGGCACCTTTGACTGCACGTGCCGTGCCCCAAAATTGAAGTGATACGACCAACAAAGCATCTTTTTCCATCTCCTGGTTCTAAAAATCCAGGCCTTATACACGCCCCCTGATAGGTGACGTAAACAAGTATTAAACTGATAAGAGTAGTACTTACAAACACGCCACTCCTATCTGGTGGCACCTTTGACTGCACGTGCGTGCCCCAAAATTGAAGTGATACGACCAACAAAGCATCTTTTTCCATCTCCCTGGTTCTAAAAATCCAGGGCCTTATACACGCCCCCTGATAGGTGACGTAACAAGTATTTAAACTGATAAGAGTAGTACTTACAAACACGCCACTCCTATCTAGTGGCACCTTTGACTGCACGTGCGTGCCCAAAATTGAAGTGATACGACCAACAAAGCATCTTTTTCCATCTCCCGGTTCTAAAAATCCAGGCCTTATACACGCCCCCTGTATAGTGAACGTAACAAGTATTAACTGATAAGAGTAGTACTTACAACACGTCACTCCTATCTGGTGGCACCTTTGACTGCACGTGCCGTGCCCCAAAATTGAAGTGCTACGACCAACAAAGCAACATTTTTCCATCTCCTGGTTCTAAAAATCCAGGCCTTATACACGCCCCCTGATAGGTAACGTAACAAGTATTAAACTGATAAGAGTAGTACTTACAAACACGTCACTCCTATCTGGTGGCACCTTTGACTGCACGTGCCGTGCCCCAAAATTGAAGTGATACGACCAACAAAGCAACTTTTTCCATCTCCTGGTTCTAAAAATCCAGGCCTTATACACGCCCCCTGATAGGTAACGTAACAAGTATTAAACTGATAAGAGTAGTACTTACAAACACGTCACTCCTATCTGGTGGCACCTTTGACTGCACGTGCCGTGCCCCAAAATTGAAGTGATACGACCAACAAAGCATCTTTTTCCATCTCCTGGTTCTAAAAATCCAGGCCTTATACACGCCCCCTGATAGGTAACGTAACAAGTATTAAACTGATAAGAGTAGTACTTACAAACACGTCACTCCTATCTGGTGGCACCTTTGACTGCACGTGCCGTGCCCCAAAATTGAAGTGATACGACCAACAAAGCATCTTTTTCCCATCTCCTGGTTCTAAAAATCCAGGCCTTATACACGCCCCCTGATAGGTGACGTAACAAGTATTAAACTGATAAGAGTAGTACTTACAAACACGTCACTCCTATCTGGTGGCACCTTTGACTGCACGTGCCGTGCCCCAAAATTGAAGTGATACGACCAACAAAGCATCTTTTTCCATCTCCTGGTTCTAAAAATCCAGGCCTTATACACGCCCCCTGATAGGTGACGTAACAAGTATTAAACTGATAAGAGTAGTACTTACAAACACGTCACTCCTATCTGGTGGCACCTTTGACTGCACGTGCCGTGCCCCAAAATTGAAGTGATACGACCAACAAAGCATCTTTTTCCATCTCCTGGTTCTAAAAATCCAGGCCTTATACACGCCCCCTGATAGGTGACGTAACAAGTATTAAACTGATAAGAGTAGTACTTACAAACACGTCACTCCTATCTGGTGGCACCTTTGACTGCACGTGCCGTGCCCCAAAATTGAAGTGATACGACCAACAAAGCATCTTTTTCCATCTCCTGGTTCTAAAAATCCAGGCCTTATACACGCCCCCTGATAGGTGACGTAACAAGTATTAAACTGATAAGAGTAGTACTTACAAACACGTCACTCCTATCTGGTGGCACCTTTGACTGCACGTGCCGTGCCCCAAAATTGAAGTGATACGACCAACAAAGCATCTTTTTCCATCTCCTGGTTCTAAAAATCCAGGCCTTATACACGCCCCCTGATAGGTGACGTAACAAGTATTAAACTGATAAGAGTAGTACTTACAAACACGTCACTCCTATCTGGTGGCACCTTTGACTGCACGTGCCGTGCCCCAAAATTGAAGTGAAACGACCAACAAAGCATCTTTTTCCATCCCCTGGTTCTAAAAATCCAGGCCTTATACACGCCCCCTGATAGGTGACGTAACAAGTATTAAACTGATAAGAGTAGTACTTACAAACACGTCACTCCTATCTGGTGGCACCTTTGACTGCACGTGCCGTGCCCAAAATTGAAGTGATACGACCAACAAAGCATCTTTTTCCATCTCCCGGTTCTAAAAAATCCAGGCCTTATACACGCCCCCTGATAGGTACGTAACAAGTATTAAACTGATAAGAGTAGTACTTACAAACACGTCACTCCTATCTGGTGGCACCTTGACTGCACGTGCTGTGCCCCAAAATTGAAGTGATACGACCAACAAAGCATCTTTTTTCATCTCCTGGTTCTAAAAATCCAGGCCTTATACACGCCCCCTGATAGGTAACGTAACAAGTATTAAACTGATAAGAGTAGTACTTACAAACACGTCACTCCTATCTGGTGGCACCTTTGACTGCACGTGCCGTGCACCAAAATTGAAGTGATACGACCAACAAAGCATCTTTTTCCATCTACCGTTTCTAAAAATCCAGGCCTTATACACGCCCCCTGATAGGTAACGTAACAAGTATTAAACTGATAAGGAGTAGTACTTACAAACACGTCACTCCTATCTGGTGGCACCTTTGACTGCACGTGCCGTGCCCCAAAATTGAAGTGATACGACCAACAAAGCATCTTTTTTCATCTCCTGGTTCTAAAAATCCAGGCCTTATACACGCCCCCTGATAGGTGACGTAACAAATTTTAAACTGATAAGAGTAGTACTTACAAACACGCCACTCCTATCTGGTGGCACCTTTGACTGCACGTGCCGTGCCCCAAAATTGAAGTGATACGACCAACAAAGCATCTTTTTCCATCTCCCGGTTCTAAAAATCCAGGCCTTATACACGCCCCCTGATAGGTGACAAAACAAGTATTAAACTGATAAGAGTAGTACTTACAAACACGTCACTCCTATCTGGTGGCACCTTTGACTGCACGTGCTGTGCCCCAAAATTGAAGTGATACGACCAACAAAGCATCTTTTTCCATCTCCTGGTTCTAAAAATCCAGGCCTTATACACGCCCCCTGATAGGTGACGTAACAAATTTTAAACTGATAAGAGTAGTACTTACAAACACGCCACTCCTATATGGTGGCACCTTTGACTGCACGTGCCGTGACCCAAAATTGAAGTGATACGACCAACAAAGCAACTTTTTTCCATCTCCTGGTTCTAAAAATCCAGGCCTTATACACGCCCCCTGATAGGTAACGTAACAAGTATTAAACTGATAAGAGTAGTACTTACAAACACGCCACTCCTATCTGGTGGCACCTTTGACTGCACGTGCCGTGCCCCAAAATTGAAGTGATGCGACCAACAAAGCAACTTTTTCCATCTCCTGGTTCTAAAAATCCAGGCCTTATACACGCCCCCTGATAGGTAACGTAACAAGTATTAAACTGATAAGAGTAGTACTTACAAACACGTCACTCCTATCTGGTGGCACTTTTGACTGCACGTGCTGTGCCCCAAAATTGAAGTGATACGACCAACAAAGCATCTTTTTCCATCTCCTGGTTCTAAAAATCCAGGCCTTATACACGCCCCCTGATAGGTGACGTAACAAATTTTAAACTGATAAGAGTAGTACTTACAAACACGCCACTCCTATATGGTGGCACCTTTGACTGCACGTGCCGTGACCCAAAATTGAAGTGATACGACCAACAAAGCAACTTTTTCCATCTCCTGGTTCTAAAAATCCAGGCCTTATACACGCCCCCTGATAGGTAACGTAACAAGTATTAAACTGATAAGAGTAGTACTTACAAACACGTCACTCACTCCTATCTGGTGGCACCTTTGACTGCACGTACCGTGCCCCAAAATTGAAGTGATACGACCAACAAAGCATCTTTTTCCATCTCCTGGTTCTAAAAATCCAGGCCTAATACACGCCCCCTGATAGGTGACGTAACAAATTTTAAACTGATAAGAGTAGTACTTACAAACACGCCACTCCTATCTGGTGGCACCTTTGACTACACGTGCCGTGCCCCAAAATTGAAGTGATACGACCAACAAGCATCTTTTTCCATCTCCTGGTTCTAAAAATCCAGGCCTTATACACGCCCCCTGATAGGTGACGTAACAAGTATTAAACTGATAAGAGTAGTACTTACAAACACGTCACTCCTATCTGGTGGCACCTTTGACTGCACGTGCTGTGCCCCAAAATTGAAGTGATACGACCAACAAAGCATCTTTTTTCATCTCCTGGTTCTAAAAATCCAGGCCTTATACACGCCCCCTGATAGGTGACGTAACAAGTATTAAACTGATAAGAGTAGTACTTACAAACACGTCACTCCTATCTAGTGGCACCTTTGACTGCACGTGCCGTGCCCCAAAATTGAAGTGATACGACCAACAAAGCATCTTTTTCCATCTCCTGGTTCTAAAAATCCAGGCCTTATACACTCCCCCTGATAGGTGACGTAACAAGTATTAAACTGATAAGAGTAGTACTTACAAACACGTCACTCCTATCTGGTGGCACCTTTGACTGCACGTGCCGTGCCCCAAAATTGAAGTGAAACGACCAACAAAGCATCTTTTTCCATCCCCTGGTTCTAAAAATCCAGGCCTTATACACGCCCCCTGATAGGTAACGTAACAAGTATTAAACTGATAAGAGTAGTACTTACAAACACGTCACTCCTATCTGGTGGCACCTTTGACTGCACGTGCCGTGCCCCAAAATTGAATTGATAGGACCAACAAAGCAACTTTTTCCATCTCCTGGTTCTAAAAATCCAGGCCTTATACATGCCCCCTGATAGGTAACGTAACAAGTATTAAACTGATAAGGAGTAGTACTTACAAACACGTCACTCTCCTATCAGGTGGCACCTTTGACTGCACGTGCCGTGCCCCAAAATTGAAGTGATACGACCAACAAAGCAACTTTTTCCATCTCCTGGTTCTAAAAATCCAGGCCTTATACACGCCCCCTGATAGGTAACGTAACAAGTATTAAACTGATAAGAGTAGTACTTACAAACACGTCACTCCTATCTGGTGGCACCTTTGACTGCACGTGCCGTGCCCCAAAATTGAAGTGATACGACCAACAAAGCATCTTTTTCCATCTCCTGGTTTTAAAAATCCAGGCCTTATACACGCCCCCTGATAGGTAACGTAACAAGTATTAAACTGATAAGAGTAGTACTTACAAACACGTCACTCCTATCTGGTGGCACCTTTGACTGCACGTGCCGTGCCCCAAAATTGAAGTGATACGACCAACAAAGCATCTTTTCCCATCTCCTGGTTCTAAAAATCCAGGCCTTATAAACGCCCCCTGATAGGTGACGTAACAAATTTTAAACTGATAAGAGTAGTACTTACAAACACGCCACTCCTATCTGGTGGCACCTTTGACTGCAAGTGCCGTGCACCAAAATTGAAGTGATACGACCAACAAAGCATCTTTTTCCATCTACCGTTTCTAAAAATCCAGGCCTTATACACGCCCCCTGATAGGTGACGTAACAAGTATTAAACTGATAAGAGTAGTACTTACAAACACGTTACTCCTATCTGGTGGCACCTTTGACTGCACGTGCCGTGCCCCAAAATTGAAGTGCTACGACCAACAAAGCAACCTTTTTCCATCTCCTGGTTCTAAAAATCCAGGCCTTATACACGCCCCCTGATAGGTAACGTAACAAGTATTAAACTGATAAGAGTAGTACTTACAAACACGTCACTCCTATCTGGTGGCACCTTTGACTGCACGTGCCGTGCCCCAAAATTGAATTGATAGGACCAACAAAGCAACTTTTTCCATCTCCTGGTTCTAAAAATCCAGGCCTTATACATGCCCCCTGATAGGTAACGTAACAAGTATTAAACTGATAAGGAGTAGTACTTACAAACACGTCACTCCTATCTGGTGGCACCTTTGACTGCACGTGCCGTGCCCCAAAATTGAAGTGATACGACCAACAAAGTATCTTTTTCCATCTCCTGGTTCTAAAAATCCAGGCCTTATACACGCCCCCTGATAGGTGACGTAACAAATTTTAAACTGATAAGAGTAGTACTTACAAACACGCCACTCCTATCTGGTGGCACCTTTGACTGCACGTGCCGTGCCCCAAAATTGAAGTGATACGACCAACAAAGCATCTTTTTCCATCTCCCGGTTCTAAAAATCCAGGCCTTATACACGCCCCCTGATAGATGACGTAACAAGTATTAAACTGATAAGAGTAGTACTTACAAACACGTCACTCCTATCTGGTGGCACATTTGACTGCACGTGCCGTGCCCCAAAATTGAAGTGATACGACCAACAAAGCATCTTTTTCCATCTCCTGGTTCTAAAAATCCAGGCCTTATACACGCCCCCTGATAGGTGACGTAACAAGTATTAAACTGATAAGAGTAGTACTTACAAACACGTCACTCCTATCTGGTGGCACCTTTGACTGCACGTGCCGTGCCCCAAAATTGAAGTGAAACGACCAACAAAGCATCTTTTTCCATCCCCTGGTTCTAAAAATCCAGGCCTTATACACGCCCCCTGATAGGTGACAAAACAAGTATTAAACTGATAAGAGTAGTACTTACAAACACGCCACTCCTATATGGTCGCACCTTTGACTGCACGTGCCGTGCCCCAAAATTGAAGTGATGCGACCAACAAAGCAACTTTTTCCATCTCGTGGTTCTAAAAATCCAGGCCTTATACACGCCCCCTGATAGGTAACGTAACAAGTATTAAACTGATAAGAGTAGTACTTACAAACACGTCACTCCTATCTGGTGGCACTTTTGACTGCACGTGCTGTGCCCCAAAATTGAAGTGATACGACCAACAAAGCATCTTTTTCCATCTCCTGGTTCTAAAAATCCAGGCCTTATACACGCCCCCTGATAGGTAACGTAACAAATTTTAAACTGATAAGAGTAGTACTTACAAACACGCCACTCCTATATGGTGGCACCTTTGACTGCACGTGCCGTGACCCAAAATTGAAGTGATACGACCAACAAAGCAACTTTTTCCATCTCCTGGTTCTAAAAATCCAGGCCTTATACACGCCCCCTGATAGGTAACGTAACAAGTATTAAACTGATAAGAGTAGTACTTACAAACACGTCACTCCTATCTGGTGGCACCTTTGACTGCACGTGCCGTGCCCCAAAATTGAAGTGATACGACCAACAAAGCATCTTTTTCCATCTCCTGGTTCTAAAAATCCAGGCCTAATACACGCCCCCTGATAGGTGACGTAACAAATTTTAAACTGATAAGAGTAGTACTTACAAACACGCCACTCCTATCTGGTGGCACCTTTGACTACACGTGCCGTGCCCCAAAATTGAAGTGATACGACCAACAAAGCATCTTTTTCCATCTCCCGGTTCTAAAAATCCAGGCCTTATACACGTCCCCTGATAGGTGACGTAACAAGTATTAAACTGATAAGAGTAGTACTTACAAACACGTCACTCCTATCTGGTGGCACCTTTGACTGCACGTGCCGTGCCCCAAAATTGAAGTGATACGACCAACAAGGCATCTTTTTCCATCTCCTGGTTCTAAAAATCCAGGCCTTATACACGCCCCCTGATAGGTGACGTAACAAGTATTAAACTGATAAGAGTAGTACTTACAAACACGTCACTCCTATCTGGTGGCACCTTTGACTGCACGTGCTGTGCCCCAAATTTGAAGTGATACGACCAACAAAGCATCTTTTTTCATCTCCTGGTTCTAAAAATCCAGGCCTTATACACGCCCCCTGATAGGTGACGTAACAAGTATTAAACTGATAAGAGTAGTACTTACAAACACGTCACTCCTATCTAGTGGCACCTTTGACTGCACGTGCCGTGCCCCAAAATTGAAGTGATACGACCAACAAAGCATCTTTTTCCATCTCCTGGTTCTAAAAATCCAGGCCTTATACACTCCCCCTGATAGGTGACGTAACAAGTATTAAACTGATAAGAGTAGTACTTACAAACACGTCACTCTCCTATCTGGTGGCACCTTTGACTGCACGTGCCGTGCCCCAAAATTGAAGTGATACGACCAACAAAGCAACTTTTTCCATCTCCTGGTTCTAAAAATCCAGGCCTTATACACGCCCCCTGATAGGTAACGTAACAAGTATTAAACTGATAAGAGTAGTACTTACAAACACGTCACTCCTATCTGGTGGCACCTTTGACTGCACGTGCCGTGCCCCAAAATTGAAGTGAAACGACCAACAAAGCATCTTTTTCCATCCCCTGGTTCTAAAAATCCAGGCCTTATACACGCCCCCTGATAGGTGACGTAACAAGTATTAAACTGATAAGAGTAGTACTTACAAACACGTCACTCCTATCTGGTGGCACCTTTGACTACACGTGCCGTGCCCCAAAATTGAAGTGATACGACCAACAAAGCATCTTTTTCCATCTCCTGGTTCTAAAAATCCAGGCCTAATACACGCCCCCTGATAGGTGACGTAACAAATTTTAAACTGATAAGAGTAGTACTTACAAACACGCCACTCCTATCTGGTGGCACCTTTGACTACACGTGCCGTGCCCCAAAATTGAAGTGATACGACCAACAAAGCATCTTTTTCCATCTCCCGGTTCTAAAAATCCAGGCCTTATACACGCCCCCTGATAGGTGACGTAACAAGTATTAAACTGATAAGAGTAGTACTTACAAACACGTCACTCCTATCTGGTGGCACCTTTGACTGCACGTGCTGTGCCCCAAAATTGAAGTGATACGACCAACAAAGCATCTTTTTTCATCTCCTGGTTCTAAAAATCCAGGCCTTATACACGCCCCCTGATAGGTGACGTAACAAGTATTAAACTGATAAGAGTAGTACTTACAAACACGTCACTCCTATCTAGTGGCACCTTTGACTGCACGTGCCGTGCCCCAAAATTGAAGTGATACGACCAACAAAGCATCTTTTTCCATCTCCTGGTTCTAAAAATCCAGGCCTTATACACTCCCCCTGATAGGTGACGTAACAAGTATTAAACTGATAAGAGTAGTACTTACAAACACGTCACTCCTATCTGGTGGCACCTTTGACTGCACGTGCCGTGCCCCAAAATTGAAGTGAAACGACCAACAAAGCATCTTTTTCCATCCCCTGGTTCTAAAAATCCAGGCCTTATACACGCCCCCTGATAGGTGACGTAACAAGTATTAAACTGATAAGAGTAGTACTTACAAACACGTCACTCCTATCTGGTGGCACCTTTGACTGCACGTGCCGTGCCCCAAAATTGAAGTGAAACGACCAACAAAGCATCTTTTTCCATCCCCTGGTTCTAAAAATCCAGGCCTTATACACGCCCCCTGATAGGTGACGTAACAAATTTTAAACTGATAAGAGTAGTACTTACAAACACGCCACTCCTATCTGGTGGCACCTTTGACTGCACTTGCCGTGCCCCAAAATTGAAGTGATACGACCAACAAAGCATCTTTTCCCATCTCCCGGTTCTAAAAATCCAGGCCTTATACACGCCCCCTGATAGGTAACGTAACAAGTATTAAACTGATAAGAGTAGTACTTACAAACACGTCACTCCTATCTGGTGGCACCCTTGACTGCACGTGCTGTGCCCCAAAATTGAAGTGATACGACCAACAAAGCATCTTTTTTCATCTCCTGGTTCTAAAAATCCAGGCCTTATACACGCCCCCTGATCGGTAACGTAACAAGTATTAAACTGATAAGAGTAGTACTTACAAACACGTCACTCCTATCTGGTGGCACCTTTGACTGCACGTGCCGTGCACCAAAATTGAAGTGATACGACCAACAAAGCATCTTTTTCCATCTACCGTTTCTAAAAATCCAGGCCTTATACATGCCCCCTGATAGGTAACGTAACAAGTATTAAACTGATAAGGAGTAGTACTTACAAACACGTCACTCCTATCTGGTGGCACCTTTGACTGCACGTGCCGTGCCCCAAAATTGAAGTGATACGACCAACAAAGCATCTTTTTTCATCTCCTGGTTCTAAAAATCCAGGCCTTATACACGCCCCCTGATAGGTGACGTAACAAATTTTAAACTGATAAGAGTAGTACTTACAAACACGCCACTCCTATCTGGTGGCACCTTTGACTGCACGTGCCGTGCCCCAAAATTGAAGTGATACGACCAACAAAGCATCTTTTTCCATCTCCCGGTTCAAAAAATCCAGGCCTTATACACGCCCCCTGATAGGTGACAAAACAAGTATTAAACTGATAAGAGTAGTACTTACAAACACGTCACTCCTATCTGGTGGCACTTTTGACTGCACGTGCTGTGCCCCAAAATTGAAGTGATACGACCAACAAAGCATCTTTTTCCATCTCCTGGTTCTAAAAATCCAGGCCTTATACACGCCCCCTGATAGGTAACGTAACAAATTTTAAACTGATAAGAGTAGTACTTACAAACACGCCACTCCTATATGGTGGCACCTTTGACTGCACGTGCCGTGACCCAAAATTGAAGTGATACGACCAACAAAGCAACTTTTTCCATCTCCTGGTTCTAAAAATCCAGGCCTTATACACGCCCCCTGATAGGTAACGTAACAAGTATTAAACTGATAAGAGTAGTACTTACAAACACGCCACTCCTATATGGTGGCACCTTTGACTGCACGTGCCGTGCCCCAAAATTGAAGTGATGCGACCAACAAAGCAACTTTTTCCATCTCCTGGTTCTAAAAATCCAGGCCTTATACACGCCCCCTGATAGGTAACGTAACAAGTATTAAACTGATAAGAGTAGTACTTACAAACACGTCACTCCTATCTGGTGGCACTTTTGACTGCACGTGCTGTGCCCCAAAATTGAAGTGATACGACCAACAAAGCATCTTTTTCCATCTCCTGGTTCTAAAAATCCAGGCCTTATACACGCCCCCTGATAGGTAACGTAACAAATTTTAAACTGATAAGAGTAGTACTTACAAACACGCCACTCCTATATGGTGGCACCTTTGACTGCACGTGCCGTGACCCAAAATTGAAGTGATACGACCAACAAAGCAACTTTTTCCATCTCCTGGTTCTAAAAATCCAGGCCTTATACACGCCCCCTGATAGGTAACGTAACAAGTATTAAACTGATAAGAGTAGTACTTACAAACACGTCACTCACTCCTATCTGGTGGCACCTTTGACTGCACGTACCGTGCCCCAAAATTGAAGTGATACGACCAACAAAGCATCTTTTTCCATCTCCTGGTTCTAAAAATCCAGGCCTAATACACGCCCCCTGATAGGTGACGTAACAAATTTTAAACTGATAAGAGTAGTACTTACAAACACGCCACTCCTATCTGGTGGCACCTTTGACTACACGTGCCGTGCCCCAAAATTGAAGTGATACGACCAACAAGGCATCTTTTTCCATCTCCTGGTTCTAAAAATCCAGGCCTTATACACGCCCCCTGATAGGTGACGTAACAAGTATTAAACTGATAAGAGTAGTACTTACAAACACGTCACTCCTATCTGGTGGCACCTTTGACTGCACGTGCTGTGCCCCAAAATTGAAGTGATACGACCAACAAAGCATCTTTTTTCATCTCCTGGTTCTAAAAATCCAGGCCTTATACACGCCCCCTGATAGGTGACGTAACAAGTATTAAACTGATAAGAGTAGTACTTACAAACACGTCACTCCTATCTAGTGGCACCTTTGACTGCACGTGCCGTGCCCCAAAATTGAAGTGATACGACCAACAAAGCATCTTTTTCCATCTCCTGGTTCTAAAAATCCAGGCCTTATACACTCCCCCTGATAGGTGACGTAACAAGTATTAAACTGATAAGAGTAGTACTTACAAACACGTCACTCCTATCTGGTGGCACCTTTGACTGCACGTGCCGTGCCCCAAAATTGAAGTGAAACGACCAACAAAGCATCTTTTTCCATCCCCTGGTTCTAAAAATCCAGGCCTTATACACGCCCCCTGATAGGTGACAAAACAAGTATTAAACTGATAAGAGTAGTACTTACAAACACGCCACTCCTATATGGTCGCACCTTTGACTGCACGTGCCGTGCCCCAAAATTGAAGTGATGCGACCAACAAAGCAACTTTTTCCATCTCCTGGTTCTAAAAATCCAGGCCTTATACACGCCCCCTGATAGGTAACGTAACAAGTATTAAACTGATAAGAGTAGTACTTACAAACACGTCACTCCTATCTGGTGGCACTTTTGACTGCACGTGCTGTGCCCCAAAATTGAAGTGATACGACCAACAAAGCATATTTTTCCATCTCCTGGTTCTAAAAATCCAGGCCTTATACACGCCCCCTGATAGGTAACGTAACAAATTTTAAACTGATAAGAGTAGTACTTACAAACACGCCACTCCTATATGGTGGCACCTTTGACTGCACGTGCCGTGACCCAAAATTGAAGTGATACGACCAACAAAGCAACTTTTTCCATCTCCTGGTTCTAAAAATCCAGGCCTTATACACGCCCCCTGATAGGTAACGTAACAAGTATTAAACTGATAAGAGTAGTACTTACAAACACGTCACTCCTATCTGGTGGCACCTTTGACTGCACGTGCCGTGCCCCAAAATTGAAGTGAAACGACCAACAAAGCATCTTTTTCCATCCCCTGGTTCTAAATATCCAGGCCTTATACACGCCCCCTGATAGGTGACGTAACAAGTATTAAACTGATAAGAGTAGTACTTACAAACACGTCACTCCTATCTGGTGGCACCTTTGACTGCACGTGCCGTACCCCAAAACTGAAGTGATACGACCAACAAAGCAACTTTTTCCATCTCCTGGTTCTAAAAATCCAGGCCTTATACACGCCCCCTGATAGGTAACGTAACAAGTATTAAACTGATAAGAGTAGTACTTACAAACACGTCACTCCTATCTGGTGGCACCTTTGACTGCACGTGCTGTGCCCCAAAATTGAAGTGATACGACCAACAAAGCATCTTTTTCCATCTCCTGGTTCTAAAAATCCAGGCCTTATACACGCCCCCTGATAGGTGACGTAACAAATTTTAAACTGATAAGAGTAGTACTTACAAACACGCCACTCCTATCTGGTGGCACCTTTGACTGCACGTGCCGTGCCCCAAAATTGAAGTGATACGACCAACAAAGCATCTTTTTCCATCTCCTGGTTCTAAAAATCCAGGCCTTATACACGCCCCCTGATAGGTGACGTAACAAATTTTAAACTGATAAGAGTAGTACTTACAGACACGCCACTCCTATCTGGTGGCACCTTTGACTACACGTGCCGTGCCCCAAAATTGAAGTGATACGACCAACAAAGCATCTTTTTCCATCTCCCGATTCTAAAAATCCAGGCCTTATACACGCCCCCTGATAGGTAACGTAACAAGTATTAAACTGATAAGAGTAGTACTTACAAACACGTCACTCCTATCTGGTGGCACTTTTGACTGCACGTGCCGTGCCCCAAAATTAAGGTGATACGACCAACAAAGCATCTTTTTCCATCTCCTGGTTCTAAAAATCCAAGCCTTATACACGCCCCCCGATAGGTAACGTAACAAGTATTAAACTGATAAGAGTAGTACTTACAAATACGTCACTCCTATCTGGTGGCACCTTTGACTGTACGTGCCGTGCCCCAAAATTGAAGTGATACGACCAACAAAGCATCTTTTTCCATCTCCTGGTTCTAAAAATCCAGGCCTTATACACGCCCCCTGATAGGTGACGTAACAAATTTTAAACTGATAAGAGTAGTACTTACAAACACGCCACTCCTATCTGGTGGCACCTTTGACTGCACGTGCCGTGCCCCAAAATTGAAGTGATACGACCAACAAAGCATCTTTTTCCATCTCCTGGTTCTAAAAATCCAGGCCTTATACACGCCCCCTGATAGGTGACGTAACAAATTTTAAACTGATAAGAGTAGTACTTACAGACACGCCACTCCTATCTGGTGGCACCTTTGACTACACGTGCCGTGCCCCAAAATTGAAGTGATACGACCAACAAAGCATCTTTTTCCATCTCCCGATTCTAAAAATCCAGGCCTTATACACGCCCCCTGATAGGTAACGTAACAAGTATTAAACTGATAAGAGTAGTACTTACAAACACGTCACTCCTATCTGGTGGCACTTTTGACTGCACGTGCCGTGCCCCAAAATTAAAGTGATACGACCAACAAAGCATCTTTTTCCATCTCCTGGTTCTAAAAATCCAAGCCTTATACACGCCCCCCGATAGGTAACGTAACAAGTATTAAACTGATAAGAGTAGTACTTACAAACACGTCACTCCTATCTGGTGGCACCTTTGACTGCACGTGCCGTGCCCCAAAATTGAAGTGAAACGACCAACAAAGCATCTTTTTCCATCCCCTGGTTCTAAAAATCCAGGCCTTATACACGCCCCCTGATAGGTGACAAAACAAGTATTAAACTGATAAGAGTAGTACTTACAAACACGCCACTCCTATATGGTGGCACCTTTGACTGCACGTGCCGTGACCCAAAATTGAAGTGATACGACCAACAAAGCAACTTTTTCCATCTCCTGGTTCTAAAAATCCAGGCCTTATACACGCCCCCTGATAGGTGACAAAACAAGTATTAAACTGATAAGAGTAGTACTTACAAACACGCCACTCCTATCTGGTGGCACCTTTGACTACACGTGCCGTGCCCCAAAATTGAAGTGATACGACCAACAAAGCATCTTTTTCCATCTCCCGATTCTAAAAATCCAGGCCTTATACACGCCCCCTGATAGGTAACGTAACAAGTATTAAACTGATAAGAGTAGTACTTACAAACACGTCACTCCTATCTGGTGGCACTTTTGACTGCACGTGCCGTGCCCCAAAATTAAAGTGATACGACCAACAAAGCATCTTTTTCCATCTCCTGGTTCTAAAAATCCAAGCCTTATACACGCCCCCCGATAGGTAACGTAACAAGTATTAAACTGATAAGAGTAGTACTTACAAACACATCACTCCTATCTGGTGGCACCTTTGACTGCACGTGCCGTGCCCCAAAATTGAAGTGAAACGACCAACAAAGCATCTTTTTCCATCCCCTGGTTCTAAAAATCCAGGCCTTATACACGCCCCCTGATAGGTGACAAAACAAGTATTAAACTGATAAGAGTAGTACTTACAAACACGTCACTCCTATCTGGTGGCACCTTTGACTGCACGTGCCGTGCCCCAAAATTGAAGTGAAACGACCAACAAAGCATCTTTTTCCATCCCCTGGTTCTAAAAATCCAGGCCTTATACACGCCCCCTGATAGGTGACGTAACAAATTTTAAACTGATAAGAGTAGTACTTACAAACACGCCACTCCTATCTGGTGGCACCTTTGACTGCACTTGCCGTGCCCCAAAATTGAAGTGATACGACCAACAAAGCATCTTTTCCCATCTCCCGGTTCTAAAAATCCAGGCCTTATACACGCCCCCTGATAGGTAACGTAACAAGTATTAAACTGATAAGAGTAGTACTTACAAACACGTCACTCTCCTATCTGGTGGCACCTTTGACTGCACGTGCCGTGCCCCAAAATTGAAGTGATACGACCAACAAAGCAACTTTTTCAATCTCCTGGTTCTAAAAATCCAGGCCTTATACACGCCCCCTGATAGGTAACGTAACAAGTATTAAACTGATAAGAGTAGTACTTACAAACACCTTACTCCTATCTGGTGGCACCTTTGACTGCACGTGCCGTGCCCCAAAATTGAAGTGCTACGACCAACAAAGCAACCTTTTTCCATCTCCTGGTTCTAAAAATCCAGGCCTTATACACGCCCCCTGATAGGTAACGTAACAAGTATTAAACTGATAAGAGTAGTACTTACAAACACGTCACTCCTATCTGGTGGCACCTTTGACTGCACGTGCCGTGCCCCAAAATTGAATTGATAGGACCAACAAAGCAACTTTTTCCATCTCCTGGTTCTAAAAATCCAGGCCTTATACATGCCCCCTGATAGGTAACGTAACAAGTATTAAACTGATAAGGAGTAGTACTTACAAACACGTCACTCCTATCTGGTGGCACCTTTGACTGCACGTGCCGTGCCCCAAAATTGAAGTGATACGACCAACAAAGTATCTTTTTCCATCTCCTGGTTCTAAAAATCCAGGCCTTATACACGCCCCCTGATAGGTGACGTAACAAATTTTAAACTGATAAGAGTAGTACTTACAAACACGCCACTCCTATCTGGTGGCACCTTTGACTGCACGTGCCGTGCCCCAAAATTGAAGTGATACGACCAACAAAGCATCTTTTTCCATCTCCCGGTTCTAAAAATCCAGGCCTTATACACGCCCCTTGATAGATGACGTAACAAGTATTAAACTGATAAGAGTAGTACTTACAAACACTTCACTCCTATCTGGTGGCACATTTGACTGCACGTGCCGTGCCCCAAAATTGAAGTGATACGACCAACAAAGCATCTTTTTCCATCTCCTGGTTCTAAAAATCCAGGCCTTATACACGCCCCCTGATAGGTGACGTAACAAGTATTAAACTGATAAGAGTAGTACTTACAAACACGTCACTCCTATCTGGTGGCACCTTTGACTGCACGTGCCGTGCCCCAAAATTGAAGTGAAACGACCAACAAAGCATCTTTTTCCATCCCCTGGTTCTAAAAATCCAGGCCTTATACACGCCCCCTGATAGGTGACAAAACAAGTATTAAACTGATAAGAGTAGTACTTACAAACACGCCACTCCTATATGGTGGCACCTTTGACTGCACGTGCCGTGCCCCAAAATTGAAGTGATGCGACCAACAAAGCAACTTTTTCCATCTCCTGGTTCTAAAAATCCAGGCCTTATATACGCCCCCTGATAGGTAACGTAACAAGTATTAAACTGATAAGAGTAGTACTTACAAACACGTCACTCCTATCTGGTGGCACCTTTGACTGTACGTGCCGTGCCCCAAAATTGAAGTGATACGACCAACAAAGCATCTTTTTCCATCTCCTGGTTCTTAAAATCCAGGCCTTATACACGCCCCCTGATAGGTGACGTAACAAATTTTAAACTGATAAGAGTAGTACTTACAAACACGCCACTCCTATATGGTGGCACCTTTGACTGCACGTGCCGTGACCCAAAATTGAAGTGATACGACCAACAAAGCAACTTTTTCCATCTCCTGGTTCTAAAAATCCAGGCCTTATACACGCCCCCTGATAGGTAACGTAACAAGTATTAAACTGATAAGAGTAGTACTTACAAACACGTCACTCACTCCTATCTGGTGGCATCTTTGACTGCACGTACCGTGCCCCAAAATTGAAGTGATACGACCAACAAAGCATCTTTTTCCATCTCCTGGTTCTAAAAATCCAAGCCTTATACACGCCCCCTGATAGGTAACGTAACAAGTATTAAACTGATAAGAGTAGTACTTACAAACACGTCACTCCTATCTGGTGGCACCTTTGACTGCACCTGCCGTGCCCCAAAATTGAAGTGATACGACCAACAAAGCATCTTTTTCCATCTCCTGGTTCTAAAAATCCAGGCCTAATACACGCCCCCTGATAGGTGACGTAACAAATTTTAAACTGATAAGAGTAGTACTTACAAACACGCCACTCCTATCTGGTGGCACCTTTGACTACACGTGCCGTGCCCCAAAATTGAAGTGATACGACCAACAAAGCATCTTTTTCCATCTCCCGGTTCTAAAAATCCAGGCCTTATACACGCCCCCTGATAGGTGACGTAACAAGTATTAAACTGATAAGAGTAGTACTTACAAACACGTCACTCCTATCTGGTGGCACCTTTGACTGCACGTGCCGTGCCCCAAAATTGAAGTGATACGACCAACAAGGCATCTTTTTCCATCTCCTGGTTCTAAAAATCCAGGCCTTATACACGCCCCCTGATAGGTGACGTAACAAGTATTAAACTGATAAGAGTAGTACTTACAAACACGTCACTCCTATCTAGTGGCACCTTTGACTGCACGTGCCGTGCCCCAAAATTGAAGTGATACGACCAACAAAGCAACTTTTTCCATCTCCTGGTTCTAAAAATCCAGGACTTATACACTCCCCCTGATAGGTAACGTAACAAGTATTTAACTGATAAGAGTAGTACTTACAAACACGTCACTCCTATCTGGTGGCACCTTTGACTGCACGTGCCGTGCCCCAAAATTGAAGTGAAACGACCAACAAAGCATCTTTTTCCATCCCCTGGTTCTAAAAATCCAGGCCTTATACACGCCCCCTGATAGGTAACGTAACAAGTATTAAACTGATAAGAGTAGTACTTACAAACACGTCACTCCTATCTGGTGGCACCTTTGACTGTACGTGCCGTGCCCCAAAATTGAAGTGATACGACCAACAAAGCATCTTTTTCCATCTCCTGGTTCTAAAAATCCAGGCCTTATACACGCCCCCTGATAGGTGACGTAACAAATTTTAAACTGATAAGAGTAGTACTTACAAACACGCCACTCCTATCTGGTGGCACCTTTGACTGCACGTGCCGTGCCCCAAAATTGAAGTGATACGACCAACAAAGCATCTTTTTCCATCTCCTGGTTCTAAAAATCCAGGCCTTATACACGCCCCCTGATAGGTGACGTAACAAGTATTAAACTGATAAGAGTAGTACTTACAAACACGTCACTCCTATCTGGTGGCACCTTTGACTGCACGTGCCGTGCCCCAAAATTGAAGTGATACGACCAACAAAGCAACTTTTTCCATCTCCTGGATCTAAAAATCCAGGCCTTATACACGCCCCCTGATAGGTAACGTAACAAGTATTAAACTGATAAGAGTAGTACTTACAAACACGTCACTCCTATCTGGTGGCACCTTTGACTGCACGTGTCGTGCCCCAAAATTGAAGTGATACGACCAACAAAGCATCTTTTTCCATCTCCTGGTTCTAAAAATCCAGGCCTCATACACGCCCCCTGATAGGTAACGTAACAAGTATTAAACTGATAAGAGTAGTACTTACAAACACGTCACTCCTATCTGGTGGCACCTTTGACTGCACGTGCCGTGCCCCAAAATTGAAGTGATACGACCAACAAAGCATCTTTTCCCATCTCCTGGTTCTAAAAATCCAGGCCTTATACACGCCCCCTGATAGGTGACGTAACAAATTTTAAACTGATAAGAGTAGTACTTACAAACACGCCACTCCTATCTGGTGGCACCTTTGACTGCACGTGCCGTGCCCCAAAATTGAAGTGATACGACCAACAAAGCATCTTTTTCCATCTCCCGGTTCTAAAAATCCAGGCCTTATACACGCCCCCTGATAGGTAACGTAACAAGTATTAAACTGATAAGAGTAGTACTTACAAACACGTCACTCCTATCGGGTGGCACCTTTGACTGCACATGCTGTGCCCCAAAATTGAAGTGATACGACCAACAAAGCATCTTTTTTCATCTCCTGGTTCTAAAAATCCAGGCCTTATACACGCCCCCTGATAGGTAACGTAACAAGTATTAAACTGATAAGAGTAGTACTTACAAACACGTCACTCCTATCTGGTGGCACCTTTGACTGCACGTGCCGTGCCCCAAAATTGAAGTGATACGACCAACAAAGCATCTTTTTCCATCTCCTGGTTCTAAAAATCCAGGCCTTATACACGCCCCCTGATAGGTAACGTAACAAGTATTAAACTGATAAGAGTAGTACTTACAAACACGCCACTCCTATCTGGTGGCACCTTTGACTGCACGTGCCGTGCCCCAAAATTGAAGTGATACGACCAACAAAGCATCTTTTTCCATCTCCCGGTTCTAAAAATCCAGGCCTTATACACGCCCCCTGATAGGTGACGTAACAAGTATTAAACTGATAAGAGTAGTACTTACAAACACGCCACTCCTACCTGGTGGCACCTTTGACTGCACGTGCCGTGCCCCAAAATTGAAGTGATACGACCAACAAAGCATCTTTTTCCATCTCCTGGTTCTAAAAATCCAGGCCTTATACACGCCCCCTGATATGTGCTGTAACAGGTTTTAAACTGATAAGAGTAGTACTACTTAACACACCTTATAATAATGCAGAGAGAGGCAACGCAGTGAGAGGAGTCTGAAGAAGAGGAGTCAGAGGAGGAAGGTGGCTTTGAGGAGGTTGAAGACCAAACACAGCAGGCGTCCCAGGAGGCTTGTTGTCACCTTTCGGGGACCCTTGGTGGCTGGGTGGAGGAAGAGACCTTCAATGACATCAGTGAGGACAAGGAACGGGACATGGCTAGCTTGGTATCCAACCTTGTGCAAATGGGGAGTTTGCGGTTGTGCAAAGGGACTGTTTGTGGTTGTTTGCGGTGCGTTAAACGGGGAGTTTGGTCTGTCACTGTAAAGCGGGCCTAACCCTTACACTACCTGATCGATACAACATCATACCTGATGTTGTAAAGCACATTATTCCAAACAATTTAGGAATGTTAGGTAATTTTTCGCCCCTTATGGCTTAAAACCAGACTCTGCATCAACTATGTAATTTTCCATGGGAGTTTTGCCATGGATCCCCCTCCGGCATGCCACAGTCCAGGTGTTAGTCCCGTTGAAACAACTTTCCCATCACTATTGTGGCCAGAAAGAGTCCCTGTGGGTTTTAAAATTCGCCTGCCCATTGAAGTCTATGGCGGTTCGCCGATGTTCGCAAACATTTGCGGCGGTTTACGTTCGCGGTTCGCGAACCGAAAATTTTAGGTTCGCGACATCACTATTGTGTAATAATTCCTCACCTTCCCTGATATTCCCAGGACTCTCCTCCTCCTTCACTTGCTGCTGATCTCTTATAATCAGCTCCTCTTGTTCAACCTTGGAGACAACTGGAGGCTTCACATCTAAAGGTCCTACAGATATAGATAAACAGATTATAGACTTTCACTGTTTGTGCCTTAAAATCTATTTAAATCCTTTAGTTGAAAGATGCACAAAGACAGAAACATCCAATGGTTTTACTTTGTATGGACAGAAGACCAGATATTGTGTCATTGGGTATAAAATCACCTTTATAAACTGTGTTGTGTGTAAACTTCATGGGTGAGACATAAAGGATAAATACATCCCAATAAAGACTGAAGTAAGTGATAATTGTCCATAAGATATTACTCACCTTCACTGATATTTACAGGACTTTTCTCCTCTTTAATCTTCCGGTGACTCCTCATATTTGTCTCTTCTTCTTAGTCAGACTCTGAGAGAACTGATGGTGTCCGTTTGTCACTGTCTGTACAAATAAACATGAGACGGTCACACGCTGGGATATGTTACACGTCTTTACGGTCTGTACAAATAAACATGAGATGGTCACACGTTGGGATTTGTTACACGTCTTTATGGTCAGTACATATAAACAAGAGATGGTAACACACGCTTGAATTTGTTACATGTCTTTATGGTCTGCACCAATAAACATGAGATGGTCACACGCTGGGATGTTACCTGTCTTCATGGTCAGCACAAATAAAATTGGAATTTGTTACACGTCTTTATGGCCTGTACAAATACACATGTGACGGTGACACGCTGGAATTTGTTACACGTCTTTATGGTCAGTACAAATAAAATTGGAATTTGTTACAGGTCTTTATGGTCAGTACAAGTAAACATGAGACGGTCACATGCTGGGATCTGTTACATGACCAGACTCCAGGTCAGAGACACAAATAGCAGACACGTAATATTTGACCAACCTGTCTCCAGATACTAAGTGAGAAGAAGATCTCAAATAAATGTATCTTAGTGGGGGGATCCATGTAATAGGACGTGTGCTGCAATGACTTGATATATATACATAGGAAGAACATTAATACCTTTTGGGGAAGATATGTAAGAGCCAGCAGTACAACATTCCTACTCCTTTTTGTGTTGGGCTCAGACATTAGTATGGCTGGCTCCTACATTTTACTTTCAGCTTTTCTCTAGCAACAGAACACAATGGGCCTCATTCTATTATCGACCGTAAATCGGCCGTAAGTCTGCGATTCCTTGCGGGGGTTCTGTTAACTCGCGATTCTATTATACGGCCCCGCAAGGATCTCCTCTTACGGCCGGCCGCATATCTTGAAACCGGCCGTAAGCTCAGAAATATTAAAAGTGAAAAACAAATTCAAGCCTGCACTGTACAGCTCTGTAAATGCTAGGGATCATATTGGGGGACATGAGGATTAATATTAACCCACTCTCAAGCTTGCACATCAGCCCAAACCCGAGTTGAAATTAACTGTTTATTTTCCGGCTGCGGCGTGGGCGTGTCTAAGGTGCTCCAAGCCCTATGGACTTTTTACATGGATATTTTACGTATATTAAAAAAATATTATTTTACGGATTTGAGTATAGGGTAATTATGTGCTATTTTTTCTAACACCGAATATCACGTTATAGTCTTCTCAAAGTGCAGGATGGCTTTATTTGAGCTATTTTATGTGCTTAATTGGTGCTAGCGGGACCTGTTTGCTGCAAGTAAGCTGCGGCTCGTTTTTAGCCATGCAGACAGGGTTCCCGGAGCAATAGAATCGCAACCAGGCTTTTCTTACGGCCGATTTCCTTGCGGCCGTTTTAGATCAAAGGCTTTCCTCCGGCGCGATCGGCCGCAAGAGATAACAAGGCACCGACCGCAAGCCTGCCGGAGTCCCCGGCCGGAGGGGAATAGAATAGCCGGAAAGCTTGCAGCCGGTCCTTGCGGTCCCGCAGCGGCTGCGGCCGATAATAGAATGAGGCCCAATATATATACACTGAGCTCCCCCTTCTCATATAATTATTATTATTATTATAGTTTATTTGTAACTCGCCAACATATTCCGTAGCGCTATACATAAGTTAAGTTACAGGGCCCTGTCCTTGAGCTTGGAATCCGGTGTCCATAGCACTTTCCCTAAAGCACCTTGCAGGATTGAAACTCACAGACTTACAATCTAAATATGATAAATACACTGATGTACACACTAATTATATATATTACACATATACACACACACTAGAAACTTGGCCGTCAACAATGACGGGAATAAAATTGTAAGGCTGGCAATGGTTTTGGTCCTTTGAGTACTTTCGGCGCTCATTGAGAGCCTCTTCCCCCGTGTAAATAAACTTTCCTGTTTTGCAATGATCACGTTTGGCGCGCAAAGCGAACCCCACGATGAGCGCCTTATGAGTGCTCTTCTGCTTGCATTGCTCATGTGGAAGTGCGCAAAGAGCGCCTTTAGTGAGCGCCTTAGGCGCACATTGTGAGCCTCTCCCCTGTGTACTTCAACTATCCTGTTTTGCAATGATCACGTTGGGAGCGCATCACATTGGGCGCGCCTTCGGTGCTCATTGCAAGGCTCTCCTGCTTATCACGTGGCGCTCATTGCAAGCCTTTCCTCTTGCCTACTGTACGGCCCGCTCATTGCAGGGTACGTTAACCTGCAAGTTTAGTGCTTGGGAATGGCATGTGTATCTTTCCAGCATCTACCCCACTGTCCCTTTCTCCTCTGTGTGTTTGCTGAATGTTTGCGTGGCGCGCAGTTACTGCCATTGGTTTTATTTTCTCTGACATGCCTGCCGTTGTTTGTGTTAGTGTGTTTGGTGTCGTGTATTTTGTAAGTTCTGCGAGCCTGGCGTTGCTGAGCCTTGTTTTCATGCTGTTTCACAAATTTTACGTTTTTTGTCCACCATTTTGTTTTTTGCTTAGGCGATTTTAGAGTGCCGAAAAATGCCAAATCTAGGTCTAATTTGCTTGCAACCTCACTCCCAGGCTTCCTGTCTCCCCCCCCCCCCCCCTCCGTGCTGTGTGTGTGTTATAATTTTTTGTACACGATTTCCGTTTTTTAGAGTTACGAGCTTGAACAACTGCTCGTATTTGCGTGCCCGGCTCGCTCATTGCAGCCTAAGTGCTGTGCCGCTGGCTGCAATGAGCGCCACCTAAGTCCTACATGCCTCAACTGCCTCAAGTCCCGCGTGACGGCTTGCTTCGCAAGGTTCGCAAGTACGTTACCAACATTGTAAGCGTTCCGAAAATTCCCGTAGATCCACAACTATTATAGTGATATATATAGTAAATAAATAGTACATCTGTGTTCACATTTGAATATCTTAAACAAGTTAAAAAAAAACCTGCTTCTAGCTCAGAACTCCAGTGTTATTACACTGCATTCTGGGAAGCTGAGCTGTGACATGCAAATGTGCCCACAAATGTTTTGCTCTTCAATCCATAGCCATTTTCAAGCAATGCAGTGTAATTACTGTTTTTCTCTGAGTTCTGAGCTGGATGCAGGTTTTTTTTAACTTGTTTTAGACATTCAGGTGTGAACACAGATGTAATATTTATTTATTGTACTACTGTACGGTGGAGGCTTCTATCGCTCTTTTGCCCACCATATATTAAATTATTGTTGTGGTGAACTACCTACTCATAAGGTCCACAACACAAGCCGAGATCCCGCTCCATGCTGATGATAGCCAGTAAGCTTGAATTAGCTGTACATGGATAGGATTCCAAGCTTGTGTATAATCCAACCTTGGCTTTACATAAAAGCTGTGTAATGCAGCGGGTATAAGCTTAAAGGAAGCCATGTTTGAAAATGGCTATATAAATATATATATAGTCAGGTCCATAAATATTGGGACATCAACACAATTCTAATCTTTTTGGCTCTATACACCACCACAATGGATTTGAAATGAAACTAACAAGATGTGCTTTAACTGCAGACTTTCAGATTTAATTTGAGGGTATTTACATCCAAATCAGGTGAACGGTGTAGGAATTACAACAGTTTGTATATGTTCCTCGCACTTTTTAAGGGACCAAAAGTAATGGGACAATTGGCTGCTCAGCTGTTCCATGGCCAGGTGTGTGTTCTTCCCTCATTATCTCATTTACAAAGAGCAGATACAAGCTCCAGTGTTCATTTCAAGTGTGCTATTTGCATTTGTTGCTGTTAACTCTCAATATGAGATCCAAAGAGCTGTCACTATCAGTGAAGCAAGCCATCATTAGGCTGAAAAAAACAAAACAAACCCTTCACAACAGTTGGCCAGATCAAGAACACTCCCCAGGAGGTAGGTGTATAGGTGTATGTGTGTCAAAGTCAACAATCAAGAGAAGACTTCACCAGAGTGAATACAGAGGGTTCACCACAAGATGTAAACCATTGATGAGCCTCAAAAACAGGAAGGTCAGATTAGAGTTTTCCAAACAACACCTAAAAAGGCCTTCACAGTTCTGGAACAACATCCTATGGACAGATGAGACTAAGATCAACTTGTACCAGAGTGATGGGAAGAGAAGAGTATGGAGACGGAAAGGAACTGCTCATGATCCAAAGCATACCACCTCATCAGTGAAGCATGGTGGTGGTAGTGTCATGGCGTGGGCATGTATAGCTGCCAATGGAACTGGTTCTCTTGTATTTATTGATGATGTGACTTCTGACAAAAGCAGCAGGATGAATTCTGAAGTGTTTCGGGCAATATTATCTGCTCATTTTCAGCCAAATGCTTCAGAACTCATTGGACGGCGCTTCACAGTGCAGATGGACAATGATCCGAAGCATACTGCAAAAGCAACCAAAGAGTTTTTTAAGGGAAAGAAGTGGAATGTTATGCAATGGCCAAGTCAATCACCTGATCTGAATCCGATTGAGCATGCATTTCACTTGCTGAAGAGAAAACTGAAGGGAAAATGCCCCAAGAACAAGCAGGAACTGAAGACAGTTGCAATAGAGGTCTGGCAGAGCATCACCAGGGATGAAACCCAGCGTCAGGTGATGTCTATGCGTTCCAGACTTCAGGCTGTAATTGACTGCAAAGGATTTGCAACCAAGTATTAAAAAGTGAAAGTTTGTTTTATGACTGTTAATCTGTCCCATTACTTAAAAAGTGGGAGGCACATATACAAACTGTTGTAATTCCTACACCGTTCACCTGATTTGGATGTAAATACCCTCAAATTGAAAGTCTGCAGTTAAAGCACATCTTGTTAGTTTCATTCCAAATCCATTGTGGTGGTGTATAGAGCCAAAAAGTTTAGAATTGTGTCGATGTCCCAATATTTATGGACCTGACTGTATATATATATATATATATATATATATATATATATATATATATATATATATATATATATATATATATATATATATATATATATATATACACACATACATACATATACACACTGAGCTCCCACTCTTCATACGATAAATACACTATCTTTTACACTCATACGATACACTGATGTACACATTATATATATATATATATATATATATATATATATATTATATCCAATTTCTGCCAACGTACTCGCAAGATGTGAACGCAAGCTACATTGCTATTCAATTCCCCTCCAATTGTGGGCTCAGACCGACTAACATTCTGCGACCCCTCTTGCAATTTGAGAAATCGGCAGTTACGTCCACCATAGCCTTTGATCTTTCAAGCCCGCAAGCCCCGGATCGCTAATCGTTATTCAATTGCTGTAAGCACTCCTTTGATCCCTCCCGTCAAGCCCGTAAATGGCAAGAAGCCAATTTGAGCTTACCTCAACCAAGTAGGTGTCGCAAGGGCTTGTAAGCCCTTACGTAGCCTCCCCACTGCTCCCAATCAAGCCCCCCTTGCTGCAGGTCCCCAGATCAACCCCTTGCTGCAGGGGTCCCAATCGGAAGTATTTAAATATTTTAAATTACTCGCCGGTGGCCTTAAAGGGCCCGCCGCACACTAATGGTTACCCCGAACCGCGGGGGTACAGAAAGTACCCATGCAGCAACTAACATTAACCCCCCTATGCTGCGGTGTCCCCATCGGAAACCCCGGAGGGTTCCCACATTAACCCTTGCTGCGGGGGGTCCGATCAAGACACCCGCAGCATTAAAAATTTTAAATTTGCAACGCTGAGGTCCTTAAAGGACCTGCGCTAAAAAATAAAAGTACTATAAGTACCGCCCCGGCCCATAAAACTAACCACATCACTTATGGGGTCAATATAGACTCTCATGAGACTAAAATGACCCCCCTCAGTCAAATACGGCTCTATAAAGACCCCTATAGGTCACTATTAACCCCTATATTAACACAGTAAGTGCCATGAGGGACCTCCAGGACACTACACTATTAACCCTATGCATACCCATTAACCCTAACTAAAACCCATCAACCCCAACTATCCCCCTTTTTTGACCCCAAACGTCCCCCTTTAACCCAATCTAAGCCTATTTAACTCCATCTAAGCCTATTTAACCAAATCTATTAAGGGATCTATACAGACCCCCATAAGTCTCCATGTAACCCTATCTCTTATGGGGTCTATACAGACCCTCATAAGTCACTCACTATTTAACCCCATTAGTCCAATAAGGGTCTATAAAGACCCTTATGGGACAATAAGAACACTAACACTAACCCCATAAGTGCCATGATGGTTCTCCAGGACCCTCATGACACTAAGTATAAACACTACACTACCCCTCCCCCTAATAAACCAATACATCTAAATCAACCCCCTCTAACTAATGAACCCCCATCCTCCCTATCCTATTAATCCCCCTCTACCCTAACCTATTAACCCCTTACCAACCGAACACCTACCATAACCTATTACCACACACACTACCTATATAACCCTCTATTAAACCCCAACACCCCGCTAATTACAAAAAAATAAAAAACGACATTACAAAAAATAAAAAAAGCACCATTACAGAAAACAAACAGCACCACTCCAGAAAATAAAAAATGAATATTAGAAAAAAAACATATCAGATTAAAAAGTTAACTATGGCTAGGTCATTTCTTAAAGGTGACATGGCTTATCCAATTATAAAAATGTATCATAATGCCGTAATGATTTCTCATATTGTTAAATGGCTAGGACCAACCGATAACAATGCATGGTCTAACTATACTGTAAGTACCCCACAGCACCTAACATTAACCCCCTCTATGTCTGCACATTAACCCCTTAAAGCGGGGGTCCCCCGATCAGTCAAAAGCTGCATGTCAAATATTAAATTTCCCGCCTTTCGGGTCCTTAAAGGATTGTAAAGGTCCTTAAAAAACCAGAGCTAAAAAATTAAAATAACCTCTATAAGTAGACCCCAAGGCACCTACAATTATCCCCATCACTACTGGGGCTCCATACAAAGGCCCATTAGCCCTTAATGACCGATAGAACTCATGGGGCTCGATACAGAGCCCCATGAGCACCTAATTAACCCTGTTACTCATGGGGGTTAAAATAGATCCCCATAAGCCCTTCGTTAACCCTGTCACTCATGGGGCTCTATACAGAATTGCCATAAAATTTGAAGCCATGTCAATGCTGTTTGCCACACAATGTAAGGCTTTTGCTCCTCTGAGCACCTTCGGTGCTCATCGCGAGCCCCACGCTGAGCGCCTTGGACGCTCATCATTGGGCTTCACAATGAATGCCTCTTTGCGCTCATTGCAAGCCTCTCCTGCTCGCGTTGCTTATCACAAACCCAGCAATGAGCGCCAAAGGCGCTTATTGTGTGGCTTGAAACTGCGCCTTTGGCGCGCACTCACTGCCGTTTGTTTTCGTTTCAAAGTCCCGCTTGCCACCGGGTTCTCCGTGGTGTGCGCACTTGGCATTGGTGAGCCTCGTTTTAATCCCGTTTCAGATTTTCTGCCTTTTTCATCCGACATTTTTTCCACTCGCTTAGCCGATTTTCGTGTGGTGAAAAACGCCAAATATCAGTGTATTCGCTTGCAACCTCACTCCCAGGCTTCCTGTGTCTCCCCCCCCCCCCCTGTGCTGTGTGTGAGTATGTTTTAATTTTGTGTACATTATTTATTTTAATTTTTTTTGACGGCGCAGCTGGCTGCAATGAGGCACAGAAGTCTTCCGAGCTTGCATGACTTAAGCTATGAGCGCCAAAGGCGCTTATTGCCTGCGAGGTGAGCAATTGAGGCACTGAAAAACGCAAGACTTACCCGAAATGAGTGCTGATGGCATTGAAGCACACGGGACCTAAGCTGCAAGCAGTTAAGAAACGCAGGACTTGTACGACCTCGCAATCCTTTGGCCAAAGAAACCGTGGCTTGCAAAAATACCACGTTAACGCCTGAGCCGCGTAAATAGAAAAAATAAATAAATATACAAATAAAATAAAAAAAACACTCACTCACAGCATGGGGGGACAGACTGAACGTTTGGGAGTGAGGTTGCATGCAAATTTAAGCTGAATTTGCTGAGTTTCTGCACTCAAAAATCGCCTAAACGAGAAAAAAAAATGGCGGGCCAAAAAAATTATAACAAGGCTACCCGACCTCGAACCGCGCAAAACACTGCCAGCCGCGCACGACTTTGCCAGGGACGAACAAAAATACACTATTAGGAAGGACGGAAAATACTTGCAAACGGCGTGACATAGACTATCGCCGCCATTTCACAACACTAACTTGCACATTACCACATTACGCTTTTGAAATGGTGGTTCTCCCGCCTAAACAAATGTTTTGCCCTCGCGCACGCAGCCTATATACACTGCACACTTAGCACATTGCTGTGACTTTCCCCTCAGATCAACAGTCTCCCTGTACATTTAAAAAAAAAAAAAGCCAAACAGATTGTTAGCTCTTCAGGATATTGATTGCTGGATATTAATTACAAATAGGTAAAGTATATTAATTTATTAATTATTACAAAAAAAAAATCTCATATTTTTCACTGCCCGTACTTTATGAATAATGCTCATTGCCTGACAGCAGTTAAATATTTAAATCACTTTATTATGCTCTGACACCTGATACATTTTTGCAAGGCGACATGCGGGACTAAGGCGCTCTATGCTCATTGGACTCAGTTGAGGCATGCACTGATCGCCCTTGGTGGCCCATAGGGAGCCGACATTCACGACTTAGGGTACAATGACCGCCTTTGGCCAAGGTGCTCATTGCACTGTGAGCCTTGCAAAGCGAGGCGAGCAGCTGAGGCACACAGTAGAATCTCATTGTGTAACAAAGAGAATTTCCACACTTTTTTATTGCCCCATCATTTTTGACAAGCAGGTCGCTAGTATATATGTATATAACAATAATTTAATATATGGTGGGCAAAAGAGCGATAGAAGCCTCCACTATACAGTAGTACAGTAAATAAATAGTACATCTGTGTTCACATTTGAATGTCTAAAGCAAGTTTCCAGCTCAGAACTCCGAGAAAAACAGTTATTACACTGCATTCTGGGAAGCTGAGCAGGGACATGCAAATGTGCCCACAAATGCCTCACTCTTCAGTCCATAAACCATTTTAAAAATGGCTTCCTTTAAGCTTATGCATGCTGTATTACACAGCTTCAATGCAAAGCCAAGGTTGGATTATACACAAGCTGAGAATCCCATCCACGTACAGCGGTTTCAAGCTTACTGGCTATCATCAGCATGGAGCGGGATCTCAGCTTGTGTTGTGGACTTTATCAGTAGGTAGTTCCCCACAACATTAATTTAACATAAGGTGGGCAAAAGAGTGATGGAAGCAATAATATATAAATATATATACACACACACTGAGCTCCCCCTCTTGAGATATATACACTGATGTACACACTATGGGCCTCATTCAAATCCTGGGCGCAAAACGGCTGTATCCCTGCGATTCCTTCCTATGGCTGATCGCAAGACAGGCAATGGGTCGTTAGCTTTGGCAGGCTTGGACCTGATCTCGGGCGTTAGCCCGCGAATCAGAGTGCTAGCCCGCCAAACTAAAAAGTTAAAAAATAAACTCAATAAAGCACTGTGCCGCACTATAAATGATGGGTAACACAATGGGGGACATGAGGATTACATGTACTACATTGACTAGGGCTTGAAGATCGGGTTGCTGCCTTAGAGGTCATCCAACTTGGAGGTCATCCAAGCTCGGGACTCCGGGCTTGAATGACCCCCAAGGCAGTAACCCGTTCCTCAAGCCCGGCGGACTTGTGGCAACAAGTGACAGTATTGACTAACCGCGATGTGCCAGCTAGCCAATCTACTACACGTCATCCCCATGTTCCCCCTATAGCCCCCTATCAATTACAGCGCTGTATAGTGCTGCATTGAATATATATCACCCCTAAAGATATCCAAGGACCTACGATACATAAAAAAATTAACCCCCGCCACGGGGGTACTATAAGTACCCCCTGGCACCTAAAATTAACTCCATCACTCATGGAGGTCAATATAGACCCCCATGAGACCAACATTAACCCCCACAGTCCAATAGGGGTCTATATAGACCCCTATAGGACACTATTAACCCAAAGTTTAACGCTTCAGGACCCTCATGACAAAGTCGAAGCACTACACTACACTATTAACCCTAACTATACACCATTGACCCATACTAAGCCCTATTTAACCCTAACTGGGCCCATTTAACCCTTTCTAGACCTATTTAACCATAACTGGGCCTACTTAACCCCTTCTAGACATATTTAACCCTATCTGTACCTAATAACCCTAACTGGGCCTATTTAACCCTAACTGGGCCTATTTAACCCTAACTGGGCCTATTTAACCCTAACCGGGCCTATTTAACCCTAACCAGGCCTAATAACCCTAACTGGGCCTATCTTACCCCATCTAGGCCTATTTAACCCCATATAGCCCCATCACTTATGGGGGTCCATACAGACCCCAGTAAGCCTCTATTTAACCTAATCAGTCCCATAAGGGTCTATGAATACATTCGTATGACAATGAGAACCTATTATTAACCCCACAAGTGCCATGAGGGTCCTCCAGGACCCTCATGACACTAAGTACAAACACTACACTGCACTATTTCCCCCATATAAACCACTAAACTAACCCCCCTCTACCCTAACCTATAACCCCTACCTACCTAACACCTACCCTAACCACCTATTAAACCCCCACCCCACTAATTACACAAAATAAAAAAAGCAGTTACAAAAAATAAAAAAAACTATGTTACAAAAAATAAAAAAGAACATTATAAACCCACCCACTACAAAAAATAAAAAAGTATTACACACCTGCAAAGAAAATACATAAACAAAAATACATAACATTACAGCAATAAATACAGTACAAATATACCCCTAACTATGTCCTATTAACCCCCTATCTACATAACATTACCCCTATCTATTAAACATTACCCCTATCTATTAAACATTACCCCTATCTAGTACAGAATTCAACACTACAAAGAAAAAAATAAACATTTTGAACATTCTAAATATTAAACTCACCTTTCCAGCATGTCCCCGTCCCTCTTATTGTCTTCTTCTCCTCGAACCCTGTTAAAAAATAAACATTACATTAGTACACAAATAGGTGCCGGGGGTACTTATATTACCCCAGCGGCAGGGGTTAATAGTTGTATTTATCGCAGGTCTTTTAAGGACCTTTAAGGACCCGCGCTGCAAGATGTTTGAATTTTTAAGGGTCTAAGGGTTAATGTGGGGACCCTCCGGGGATCCGGATGGTAACCCCGCAGCATAGGAGGGTTAATGTTAGTTACTGTGGGGGTACTTACTGTACCCCCGTGGCAATGGGGTTAGCCTTAGTGTGCTGCAGTCCCTTTAATGAGCCGCGGCGGGGAATTTAAATCCAAGCTTGGACGGGCTTGGAGATCTTATAATTTAAATATATATTCAATGCAGCACTGTACAGCGCTGTAATTGATGGGGGGCAGGAGGATTAGATGTACTACATTGGCAAGCTGGCACATCACCAGTAGCCAATACTGTAATTTGTGGCCAAAGTCCGCCGACCTTGGAGAACAGGTTACTGGCTTGGAGGTCATTCACGCACTGGATCTCCAGGCTCGAATAACCTCCAAGCCAGTAACTTGGAGCCAGACGGGCTGTGGACAAAAATGACAATATTGGCTAGCAGCGATGTGCCAGCTTGTGATTGTAGTATTTCTAATCCTCATGTCCACCATCATTTACAGGGCTTTACTGAATATATATTTGACTTTGTAGTTTGACGAGCTTGAGCCACAATCAGGTTCAAGCCCACCCAGGCTAACAGCACATTGAGCTCCCCCTCCTCATATGATAAATACACTGATGTACACACTCTATATATTTAGATAGAGTTAAATAGATAGATATATAGATAGATAGACAGACAGCCCCACTCCCATCACTCTGTATTATATATATAGTATAATATCATTATATCCCGGTATCTGCTCCTGTCTTTCTCCCACTCGCACCTGATAACCAGTCACAGACACAAATAACCTCCTGTATTATCTCCTGATCACTAATTGGAACATTAATCACTTTATTTACCTGCTCAGAGCTCGCGTGCACACCGGATACGCTCTAGGCCAGATGTACAGGAAGTCCCTGCACTAAACTTCAAGTCCCAGAATGCAAAGCAGCACAAGCAGGAGTCACTCAGCACAATAGGGGGCGGGTCTCCAATGTAATCTTGTTTCCATGGTGACGCTGTTTATCTAAATCTGTCTCTCACCCTCCCCATACAAATGTAAGGATAGGACGGATTTTGTATTGTATAGATCTGCCGAGTAACTAGTGATGTCACCGCTTGTGCAATTATGTTATTGGCCAGGACCGTTTCTCATGGTATTGCTCCCTGTGTTGTGAGTATTACAGTGACTGTGTGAGACATCTATGTGGAGCTGCTCAGACCTGGGGATAAAAGTGATAAACGTTACATTACTTGGAGGGAGGGAGTTTATGTGTCACTTTTAGTGTATATATTTATATATTGTGGTAGGGAGGATTATCTCTGTGGACCTGGACTTTTATGTAAACTCAATATACTCTAGGTGGCTTCTTATTTACATTGGAGAGATCGATAGATAGATAGATAGATAGATAGATAGATAGATAGATAGATAGATAGATAGATAGATAGATAGATAGAGGGGTGGCCATGTGTCTTTACATTTAGTGTATATATTAAAACTTTATATTCTAGATGGCTTATTGTTTACATTATATGCATTAAAGCTGTGTAATACAGCATGCATAAGCTTAAAGGAAGCCATGTTTGATAATGGCTACGGAATGAAGAGCGATGCATTTGTGGTGACATTTGTGTGTCCCAGATCAACTTCCCAGAATGCAATGTAATAACTGTTTTTCTCGGATCTCTGAGCTGGAAGCAGGTTTTTTAACTTGCTTTAGACATTTAAATGTGAACACAGATTTTTATTTACTATATATATATGTATATATATATATATATATATATATCATTATCTTCACTATATATATATGTTTTTACCATGCAATTTATTATATCTATGTACACAGGTAATTAGCCTATAGAAGACTATTAGTCCTCCTCACATAATGGAAGTCCTTGTGATGTCATTAGTTGGAAGCTTAGTAATAAGATGGTGATCTGATCTGAGATCTTAATGACTTTATACATTTTCACCTTACATGTGATGGCAAAATATATAAACTTGTTACTGAAATCTTATATTGTATCTTCTGGAAAATATTTAACTTAAAATAAAAGTACAATTTATTTTAATAATACTCAGTTGCCATAACTATCATAGTAATAACATTTTAAATGATCCTGTTCATATGTATATATATATATATATATATATATATATATATATATATATATATATATATATATATATAGATATCACATATATAGTCGTGAGCATGCGCGCCGTTGCTAACGCTTGCGTGCTTGCGCAGCGACCCCGCAGACCTCGCAAAGTTTACGGAGTTACGAAAGCAAAATACGAGACGCGTTCCGACCCATTACGACCTCGTAAAAAACGCCCGAAACCCGCACACATGAAAATATGAAAAACACAATAAATACACACAACAAATACATAAAAAGCTTACCTACAGCAAGGGGGGGGCACCCAGGATTTCGAAAACTGAAGTTACACCTCAATTTAACTCCAAATAAAAGAGTTTAGACACTCCAAAATCCCCTAAGCAAGAGAAAAAATGGCCGCCGAAAAATACAAAAACGAGGCTACAGCACTCTAAAGACGCAAAACCCCACCAAACACATACAAATTTCCAGAAAAAGACGTACGAGATCCGAACACAAGGACGCAACCCGCGCGACCCCAAAAACATTAGAAACACAATATAAACAAAATACACACAACCAACACATAAAAAGCTTACCCACAGCAAGGGGGTGCACCCAGGACCTCTGCAAGTGAATTTACACCTCGATTTAAGTCCAAATTTCGGAGTTTAGACACCCGAAAATCACCTAAGCGAGAGAAAAAATGTCCGCCGAAGAAAACGAAAACGAGGCTAAAGGATCCTAAACACGCAAAACACCACCAAACACCTACAGATTTTCCGAAAAAGTCGGACGACACCCGAAAACAAGGACGCAAAATCAGCCGCATACCACACATTAGGCGCCATTTTAGAACAATAACTTATACAAAGCTACCCTAACGGATTTGCCTCGCGCACGCACACATTTACACTACACACATTCATGAAGCTTACACAGCAGCTCCACAGCACTGATGATGCAGCAACATGAAAACTGATTGCCAGCTCTTCAACACAATGCTTCCTGCATATATTACTTCACAATAGGTAAAGTATATTAATTTCTTATTTTATTAATTATTTATTGCCATACCAAAAAAAAACACCAACGCTGCTCATAACACACAAACAACCAAGAGCCTCACAATGAGCGCTAAAGGCGCTCAGCGCCAGGCTAGCAATGAGCGCCAAATGATCTTAAAACACCAACAAAATTAATTTTGCAGGCAAACAACATTACCTGCCATACAATCTTATTGTCGTCATTTTTTGACGGGCAAGTCGCTAGTATTACATTTTATCTCTGCACTAATGTATAATTGTTTTATATTTACCATACAAATGCTTTATGAGGTGTAAAGGGTTAAGTTTCCCCTTGTGTCACAAAGGCGTATGTTCATACCTTTTCCTCTGAGTAGAGTCCCTCTGTCAGGCCCAGCACACAGACGCACTCTCCTCTTCTGCCCTATTGGATGGTCACGTACATGGTCAGACTCAGAGGTAATCCTGTGACACCATGAGGGAAAGAGGACAATAGTGGATTTAGAGATAAACCACAATGACACAACTCACTATTTGTGACCAATCCTACCAGGATGACCAGGTCTGTATCCCGCACACAGGACGGATTAACTTGGTTCTATGACAAGTTGTGATTCTCAGGACAAGTTACCGGGTTTAAGGACAACCTGGAGAAATTAATTTGTGATTTTAAAAATAATAAATGTCTTCCCTCTAAATGAAACACAACATGCAAATGTGTCACAAAGAGAGCATCATCTTTATTTTTCAATACACCTTTTCATACAGTATTTGTCCCTTCCATGGGCCATTTCATTGAGTAAATACCAGTTTGACACTTTTTTTCCCCCTTAGATTTTCCCCTCTTTGGCTAGGTACCCAAAGGAATCAGTCCCAGTCTATCTATTTACCAAGCAAGGTGCTGATGTGACTATGGCCCCAGATTGGAGCCAGAGGGTCTGGACAAGGGGTGAACGTCTAACCCTGGTTAGGGACCAGAAATCTAAACACCTAGGTTAATGGAGAGAAGGTGTCCACTAAGCGGGGAACCTAGAGGAGGGTGGTGAGGTTGGTTAGCAGACAAGGGTACCCTTTAAGCAGGGAAACACTCCTGGGTGGCAAATCTTTATTGGGTTTGAGGGGGTTTGCCTAGGGGAGTTGAGGTAGATCCAGGTTGTATGCACCTTAAGTGACTGACAAGGACATTGATACAATTTAAAGCAATTCGGGATAACTATTAGATTGAAGCAACCAGAAAGTTTATGGCTATAATTAACTGTTTTGTGAATCAGAGGAGGGGCAGATAGTAAGAGGAAAACAGCCACTGCCCCACTGAGCTCCATCAAGCTCATGTTCATTGCTTTAATTAGCTCATCTATCCATCTCTGACTCTGTTGTCTCCTTCTTCTTGTGCCTTCAATCTTTCCCACATCAGAATCTTCTCTAGGTAATCTGTCTTCTCATGATATGGACAAATATTTGAGCTTCAGCCTCATGATCAAACTTTCCGGTGAACAATATGTCTTGATTTCCTGAAGTACTGATTTGTTGGATCTTCTTGCAGTCCAAGGGATACTAAATTGTTTTCTCCAACATCACAATTCAAAGTCTTCAATCCTACTGCGCTCAGACCTCTTTATGGTCCAGCTCTCACATCCATATGTTACTACTGGGAAAACCATAGGTCTAACTATGAGGACCTTTGTTGATAGAGGTTAAAAAAGGATACAGGCTATTAAATATGGTTTGGAACAAGTGCAAGTACAGGGTTTATAGAACAAGCTTTATATATGTCGTAGAAATCTGACGTAACTTATTATAATGATGGTATGTTATAGTAAGATATGAGAGAAGAGCAAACTAAGAGAGAAGATTTACTGGGATATAAAGATATGTTTTATTGTTGCTTTTTTATTATAGAATTTTCTGTTTAGGATAATATTATTAAAACTATTATTAGAAAAACTGGGACATTCTCAGTGGCGGCTGGTGACTTTTCAAGTTGGAGGGGCGACAGGGCGAAGCATAGCCACTCCCCCTTTTCAAACCACACCCATTTTTATAACTCCTCCCCCTGACGTCATAATGACCTTTATAAGCCCCGCCCAATGACCTTATGCTTGTAAAGCCCATTGAAATACATGATCTGCAATGCAGAAATGTCAAGAAGTAAAGTAACAATGTGTTAAATTCATTGGTATACAATATAGATTGAAAAAACTCATGTGACAAGACTACAGCAATATCATAATTGCACCTATACGTATTAACAGAAAAATTAAAGGAGTGACACCTACCATTAGTCGGCTCTTCTTCTCAGGGTATTCATGTTCATTAAGTTGACCAATGAGTAGAAACAAATCTGCAGCCACATAGGGTTTGCACCTGGGTTGAAAGAAAACAAGCAAATCAATCAGACCATTTAAGAACAAAACCATACCTTAAAAAACATTAAACGACCAAGTGGAACCATATAGGCCCCAAACATACCTTAGAAGACCAAGTGTGACTATGTAGGCCCCAAACATACATTAGAAGACCAAGTGGAACTATATAGGCCCCAAACATACCTTAGAAGACCAAGTGTGACTATATAAGCCCCAAACATACCTTAGAAGACCAAGTGTGACCATAGGCCCCAAACATACCTTAGAAGACCAAGTGTGACTATATAAGCCCCAAACATACCTTAGAAGACCAAGTGTGACCATAGGCCCCAAACATACCTTAGAAGACCAAGTGGAACTATATAGGCCCCAAACATACCTTAGAAGACCAAGTGTGACCATATAGGCCTCAAACATACCTTAGAAGACCAAGTGTGACCATAGGCCCCAAACATACCTTAGAAGACCAAGTGGGACCATATAGGCTTCAAACATACCTTAGAAGACCAAGTGTGACCATAGGCCCCAAACATACCTTAGAAGACCAAGTGGGACCATATAGGCCTCAAACATACCTTAGAAGACCAATCAGCACTGCATAGGCCCAAACCAGTGGATCTTGGGATTCAAGAAAACAACAACATTTCACTTCTGTTTAGACAACACAATAATCAATGTCAAACAAACACGTTGAATTAGCATATGGATAACCATATGAGCAGTAACGCCACGCCAAGGCTTCAACAATTGTTACTGACCATTCACACACCTTTCATAGCTCCTTCAATATGCACACCCACACACCATTCATACTTTACTTACCACTAGTTATTTTTGGTAGTGAGGTGGTGCCATTTCTGAGAACTTTACGTACCCTTGAAGGTGCCTCCAATTCCTTCAAACCAATGCATTTAACCGCTACAGGACCATGGTGCTTTTTAATTACTTTTTTGATCCTCTTCAATGTGGAGAAGCATCTTTCTGGTTCTTTAGTAGTCTTCATTGTTGTAAGCAGGATTCCTTATAGCTTCACTCACTCTGTTAAATTATGTAGATTAAATTGATGCTAAAGTTGCTGCAGAGCAACAGCACTTGTACAGACATGGAATTCTTGCTTCCTGTACACAAGTGACAGCTACCCTTGGAAGTGCCTCCAATTCCTTCAAACCACGCCAAGGCTTCAACAATTGTTACTGACCATGCACACACCTTTCATAGCTCCTTCCATATGCACACCCACACACCGTTCATACTTTACTTACCACTAGTTATGTTTGGTAGTGTGAGGTGGTGCTGCTTAACGCAGTTTATCTTTGCACACCTTGGGGGTATGCATTCTTCTTTGCTTCAATCACTTGTATTTTAATTTTGCACGGCGATCTTTCAAAGAAGAAAACTTCTCAATGGTTTTTTCATTGAAGTCTGGGATCTCGGAAATCAGTTGCTTTTCCATTGAGAGCATCGCCAATGCATTCAACCGCTCCAGGGACATGGTGCTTCTTAAAAAGGTTTTGATCCTCTTCAATGTGGAGAAGCATCTTTCTGATTCTGCAGTGGTCATTGGTGTTGTAATCAGGATTCTTAATAATTTCACTGTCTCTGTGAAATCATTCTGCAGATTCAATTGATGTAAAAGTTTGTGCAGAGCAACAACACTTGTACAAGCATGAAAATCTGTCTTCCCATACAGAAGTGACAGCTCAGTGCGTAATTGTTCCTTCTTCAGTATTGGATATGCTTGCACGGTGTCTTCCAGAGCTTGGGTTGGAAAGCAAGTGTCATGGGTTGTATACAAGTCACTTTGAACAAGTTTGGCACTGACTAGGTGATTTGAAAATGAAAAACGTTCTTTTGCATGAACCACCACTATGTCACATACCTCTCTTGAAAGTTGTCTCAAGGTTGAGATCTCCGCACTCCGTCTGTTGACTGTTACATCGCTCGGCAAACTTGCTTCTATCTCTTCAACAGAATTACGGATTTTCTGGATGCTGGCGACAAAGTCTTCTGTGACTTTTTTGATATAAACAGTATCCGTGTCTCGCTTCTGAAGCTGACTATAGAGGATGTCAACATGTGGCATTATTAAATGAAATAATTTAAGGAAGTAAAGGAACTCCCTGTCTTCCGGCATTCCAATGAAACCTGCGGCTTCACGTATAGATGTTTGATCAAAGTTTAGATATGCTTCAATTGTCTGGAAACACTCAAGTAGCGCATCTCTGTTCTCGTAGATGACGTTCACGGTCCTAACATTGAAGTTCCATCGTGTCGGTGCACCTCTTGGAAGTCTTCTACCAACTACCTCATCCAGAACTCCAGTCCTTTTTGGAGAGCGTGAAAAAAAATCGATACTGCCAACCAAATCCACCTGGCCTCTAAACACTCCTGGATTTAGCGATGTTTCACTCTCGTCGTGTCCTCTTAATGCCAGTTCAAAAGCGCCACAAAAGCGAACACAATCAATTATCTTGGAAAGGATGTACCGGTTCTTAGCCACTTCTTCGTTGTGTTTTTGAATGCTGACTTGGTATCCTTGGTCCAGTTGAACAGCAATGTTCGCCTGTCCAAGCATCTCAAACTTGATCCTGTTATCCAAGTGAGCTTTAGAAATTTTGTGTTTCGACAATTTATCAGCTAGATGTTTGACGTCAGTCACTCCAGTTTTGGTCCAAGCAGCGTCACCACCAAATAGGATGCATGGGAAACAATATAAGGACTTCCTAGAAACGCTTCCAGAAAGCCAGTCGTTCTTCTTGTACCATTCAGTATTGAAATTACGGATATATTGCTTCCCTCTATCTCTTGCGATTTGCTGCAGATTTATCTCTGGTTGGTCAGCTCCTAACCGTTTTACTTCCACCTTCTTCTCATAGGTTAGGGTGCCGAAAGGCTTCACAAGTAGAGAGTCAATAGTATTCATTTCTGATACCAATAGAAGAAAGAGATCACGGTATAATAATTTATATTATGTCACAAAATTACTTTAAAATAACAGTGTGTTGATTTCATTGGTATACATTACAGATTGCAAACCCTCATGTGACAAGACTACATCAACATCAAATTTGCACCTATACGCATGGACAGAAAATTAAAGGCAATGATACTCACCTACAGTTGACTCTCCTTCTCGGGGTATTCACGTCCAGTAAGTCAACCAACGAGTCCAAACAAATCTGCTTCCACAGATAGTTTGCACCTGGGGGGTGATAGAAAACAACAAAAAAAACATTAGAGCGTTTAAGACCCAAACCGTAACTTTTAAAACCTTAAAAGAGCAAGTGTGACCATATAGGCCCCAAACGCACCTTAAAAACCTTCAAATTCCAAGTGTGACCTTATACTCACTTACAGTTGACTCTCCTTCTCGGGGTATTCACGTCCAGTAAGTCAACCAACGAGTCCAAACAAATCTGCTTCCACAGATTGTTTGCACCTGGGAAGTGATAGAAAACAACAAAAAAAAACATTAGAACGTTTAAGACCCAAACCTTAACTTTTAAAACCTTGAAAGACCGTGTGACCATATAGGCCCCAACCGCACCTTAAAAACCCTAAATAACAAATTGGGGCCAAATAGGCCCCAACCGCACCTTAAAAACCCTAAATAACAAATTGGGACCATATAGGCCCCAACCGCACCTTAAAAACCCTAAATAACAAATTGGGACCATATAGGCCCCAACCGCACCTTAAAAACCCTAAATAACAAATTGGGACCATATAGGCCCCAACCGCACCTTAAAAACCCTAAATAACAAATTGGGACCAAATAGGCCCCAACCGCACCTTAAAAACCCTAAATAACAAATTGGGACCAAATAGGCCCCAACCGCACCTTAAAAACCCTAAATAACAAATTGGGACCATATAGGCCCCAACCGCACCTTAAAAACCCTAAATAACAAATTGGGACCATATAGGCCCCAACCGCACCTTAAAAACCCTAAATAACGAATTGGGACCAAATAGGCCCCAACCGCACCTTAAAAACCCTAAATAACAAATTGGGACCAAATAGGCCCCAACCGCACCTTAAAAACCCTAAATAACAAATTGGGACCATATAGGGTCAAACAAGTTCACACTAACCTTTTTTACCCTTACAGGCTTCCATACCTGCTTGCTGATTTGCTAATTTTTTAAAGACTCTCATTGGTTGAAATCGATGTCAATCAAAAATTTCAGCCAATCAGAGTCCTTCAAAAATTAGTATATAAAGCAGAACGTGGGAAAAAATCAATTAATCGCGGGAGGGGCTCCTTGTAGGAGGAGCTCTGTTAGTTGTTTTTTTTTTAGAGCGTCGTTTTTTTTTTGGTGGAGGCCTCTTTCAATGGGCCAGAATGGATGGATGGACAATGGCTTCAATCAAGATTGGATTATTTGACCAGTGGCTTCAATCAACATTGGATTATTTGACCAGTGGCTTCAATCAACATTGGATTATTTATTTGACCAGTGGCTTCAATCAACATTGGATTATTTATTTGACCAGTGGCTTCAATCAACATTGGATTATTTATTTGACCAGTGGCTTCAATCAACATTGGATTTTTTGACATGGGCTTCAATCAACATTGGATTATTTTCATGACTATATCCAGAGGACAGAAGGCCAACGCTGGAGGGGTCAATTTGACAGGTAAGTATGTGCTGTTGTTTATTTTATTTTTATTAATGTTTGTTTAAAGCTGTTTATTTTTGTATAATAATGTGTTACATACTGTGTTAATGTGTTTACTGTATTGTTTTTCCCTTACCTTATTTTTATTTTATCTTTAAAAGTGACAGGCACATGTACATGCCTGTTACTTCTAAAAATGGAATAAAAATAGGGGGGGGGGGGGGGTGCTAGGTAGGTAGTTGGATAAGGGTGGGGTCGGTCACGCTCAGGCGCCCATCGGTCGGTCGGTGACCGCGTAGGCCACGATCAGGGGTGGCACAGGCCTCATGGGGGTGAACATCCACCCCCATGTGGCCTGTGCAACCCCGCTCACCCCCGAATACCCCGATCACCGTGATCAGGGTAATCGGGCGGTGTCATAGCATAGGCCGCATCGGGGTGGTGGTGATCGGGCCTCGGGGGTGGCATATGGCGGCGACATGGAGGTGATCAGGGGTGGCACCGGCCTCATCAAGGGGGTGATCCGATCACCCCCATGTGGGCCTGTGCCACCCCGCTCACCACCCGACTACCCCGACCCCGTGATCGGGGTAATCGGGCGGTGGCATGATGGCATTGCATAGGGCAGGCCTGATCGGGGGTGGCACAGGCCACATGGGGGTGATGGCTGGGGGTGGCACCAGGCATTGCAGGCCTAGGGTCATCGGTGGTAGTTGGTGGGTGGCTGGGTAGGTGGCAGGCCAGGCAGGCATAGTGGGGTAACTGGTCACCCCTAACTTTTATTAGGGGCTACTAGGGGTTTGGTTTGGCCAGGGGCAGGGCAGGTGCCAGGTAGACTTACTGTGTTAGGCAGGCAGCAGAGCAGATGTGAGTAGATTCAGCCAGGGAGGTCTCTCAGTCTCAGCGTGACCAGGGTCAGGAAACAGAAAGGGGGAAGGGACAGGCAACTGGTGGTTTTATTCACTGTATCAGTCAATCAAAATGTAAACTCGAGGCCCTATTTGCTGGCGGGCTCTCAGGGCTAACGGTCTGGGTGGGTTTAGATTGTTCTCTTAGTAACTGTACAACCTTCCATCATTGATTGGTCAATGATGGAAGACTGTCAGTCATTAATTGATACATTTATGACCGCCCATGCATATCGTCACTGTGATGGTGGGGGCGGCATGCATTAACGGTCAGGGGGCCAGGCCAGGACTCATTGGAGAGAAGAGAAGAGTCTAAAGGTTAGTGTACTAGTGTAATATGATCACACAGGGTGCAGGGGGCTATAATATAGATACACAGCATTAGTTAATGTAGCGTAAGGGTTATCTTAAAGTGACAGTGTCCCTTTACTAACTTTACTTAATTTTAATACTGTATTGAGACTTGAATGATGATGTACACCCTATATTTAATTGTTTTTGGGTTATTACTAATACATTGTTGTGTTTTTTTATTGCAGGGTGAAGAAAATATTTGGGGGGGCGTTTGCCCTGACGCCCCAATGGACGGGCCGCCCCTGCATGCAAGAATTTGAAACAAGCTCAACATGAGCACTGAAGGTGCTCATGTCGATGCCCGCAATTATCGTTGAAGGCCGTAAGACTTTGGCAAGGATCGAGAGGCACGCAAAACTTTGAAAAAAAAATACAGCTTTAACGGCAATATTTTTTTCAAACCTGTAACTCGGAAGACGTTGGAAGACCACCAAAAGACATCAATTAATTAAAAATATTTACTTACAACCTCACACACAGCACAGGGGGAGAGGCATGGTTCCTGTGAGTGAGGTTGCAAGAAAGTTTGAGGCTTAATTGGCATTTTTTGTTGATCGAAAATCGGCTTAGCGAGGAAAAGAATAGCGGCGGTAAAGATGTAAAAATGTAATGACTAAATAACAATATAACCATTGAAGGTATGTTTATGACATAATATTGTCACTATTCTTTAGTTTTCCTCCTCTTGATAATTGTTATTTTGTGCGGTTCTTCAGATGTTACACATTTGTGGTATAAAAGTACTGATTGCCAATCTGGAGAAGGTCAGAGCAACCAGAGTTGTTACATTTACTGGGCCAACTAAAGAGCTTGGTTAGACCCAAAGTTTTCTTCATAACATCATGAGATCACTAGAAGAAGATCTTCTAAATAATGTCCCAAATCTACAGAAGCGTATGTGAGGAGTTAGATTAGGTTTAATCCCTCTACATCCCAACAAAGGGGAGTTATAAAAAAAGAAACCCATTGACATTCGCTAGTGATTTGTACAGGACCTTACATCACTGCTGGTTTGGACTTCATGGTCACATTATTATCTTTACACACATGATCCATGTTAGTTGTTGAGCTGCTGTGGTTCAAAACTTTCTATAATAATTTCAGAAGAACATCTATTAAAGATTTCTACCTTTTTTTATTTTGTTTATAAAATAAATGACATTAATGTAAAACGTAAACAACATGACTGATTCGGCCTTTATCTTTCTAGTCAATTGGAAGAAGTGTAAACAAAGTGTCATGGAGAGCGCGTTATCGTGTTATCTGATCACATGTATGTGCGTGTCAGTCCTGATCACACGCACACACACACACACATATATATATATATATATATATATATATATATATATATATATACATGTTGCTTCAGACTTGATAAAGAGAGATTGAACCTCTCAAAAGCTTGTCACTATAAATATATATAGATTAATAATGACTAAATTACTATATATATATATATATATTAGTATAATTTAATGGCAACATATTTTAGAAAGTAAAAAAATAATTACAGCTGCTAATTTCTGAATCATTAATGTGTCCAAAGGTGATTTCATAGTCCACATAGTTACATAGTAATTTAGATTGAAAAAAGACTTTTTTTCAACCTTTTTAGATCGCCTCTGATCTGCAATATTCTGATTAATTGTTTATTTTTATTTGATCCTGAGGAAGGCAAACATAAAACCCCCCAGTGAAACTTATCCAATTGTCTCAAAGGGGAAAACAATATAAAATTCCTTCCTGACCCCAGACACTGGCGATCGGATTCATTCCTGGATTAAAACTCCCTCTCTAATTATCCAGGATAACCCTGAATGCCCTTTTTATTTAAAAACAAATCTAGTCCCCTTTTAAAGTTATCTATCAAATCCGCTGTCACCACCTCCTTTGGTAGAGAATTCCTCAGATTACCCACCCTTACTGTGAAGAACCCTTTCCTTTCTTTAAGGTGGAATATTTTTACTTCTAACCTCAAGGGATGTCCTCTTGGCACATAAAGCTCCCTTGACAAAGCCTTGTATTGACCCTGGATGTATTTATATAAGGTAATCATATCTCCTTTTAGATGCCTTTTTCTAGAGAAAATAAGTTTAGTTTTCTTAGTCTTTCTTCATAACTTAGCTCCTCCATAGAATGTAAGCAATATGACATCACTGTAAGAACAGGGACATTGATTATATATCAACATGGTAAATAAAAGAGGGAACCAAGCCCTTTGTATCTCTGACAGTTTATATTGAATAACACCAGAATTATCTCTTTCTTAATCTTACTGATGTCACAGAACAAAATAAAATGCTGTGGAAGGACCATAGTCCTGATCTAGGACCTGGAATGATCTTATGTCTAGTACTAAGCTATTTTTCTGGACCTCTGCAAGCATGAGGATCCCTCCCATCATGGGTTTTCACAGCCCCTCTGGATCTCTGTTGGCAGTGCAGTGCCAAAGGCGCTAATTGCAAGCCACGCAATGAGGGCCAAAGGTGCTTAGAGGGCCCATAGCCTCGCATTGTGTGGCAAACAGCATTGCTAGCCTTACAATTGTACAGTAGACAGAGGGAGAGGCTACAAAGAACACTGAAGGCACCGTCATTTTTGATGGGCAAGTGTCTAGTGGTGAATATTAGATTGTTTTGTGTGCATCTGACATCTAGGCTTGAACCTGGACGATTCTCCTATTTGCAATTCAGATTAGCTATCATTTGCTAGATGTGATCTATTCTTTGGCTCTTGGTCTTGATCGTTCTTGTCTCCTAATGCTATCTTGATTCCAGCTGCATAGGCTGCAGTGGTTGATTACATCGAGGAGGAGCACATTCTCCCGGTGCGTGTAATTGTGGGCCCTGTGCTTGCCCTTAGCCTCTTGCCCTCCCGACTGTTGATGGGCATCCTCGCCTCCCTGACCTGTCCCTCCCCCAAACTACCACCCCCCTGGGATCAGGCCCCTTCCCCTCTTTCCTTCTCCTATGTGTCCCTGCTGCTGGGGCCACCCTGCCATCACCCACCTACTCCTCTAAACTCCCCTACTTCTCCTCTCCGCCACTCCGCTCCTTCTCTACCTCCTTCACCTCTCCATTACTACTCTCATCCTCCTCCTCCTCCTCCCCACCACTCCTCTCTGCTTTCTTCTCCTTCCCAGCACTACTCCCCGTGGCCACCTCTCTATAATCTCTCTTCTCCTAGCCTCTCCTCTTCTCTTTTTCCCTACCTCTACACTCCTCCACTCCTCTCTCCTCCGTCCATCTTAATCCCAAAAATAATAAAACGATAAATAAATATAAGTGGAACTGTTAATATATAAAGGGAAACAATGAGTATTATGTGTAATTTATAACTTTTGGGGGATGGGGTGTGGGGGATGAGATGGGTGGGAGTATATGGAGTGCCCTACCTCTGTTGCAAATATATGTAATCTGTAAATATGTGTAATCACGGATTAAGTGTAAATATTAAATAGTAGAATATAAATGAACAAAACCGCAAATTCCTCCTCTGAAATAACTTCTGCTCCCTCTTACTCTCCAAAACCATCAACTCTGGGACCTGTGTGCTACTTCGAAAGAAAATACAACACAGTCAACGCATGGGCGGGTGGAATGCAAATTTATAATCTCCCTCTGTAAATCATCTGAGGCTAGACCACTTGCTATTGGATTAGAGGCCTGTGTCGCACTACGTTATATTGTGATTGGATTGTAGAGTCCATTTGCATCTCGGCCAGCCCCTTAACAGTTCTCAGGCGCGGGAAGGATTTACGAGCATGAGGCTTCGGCTCGTAACTCGCGCCCTTGCTCAATTGAATAGCATTGCAACCGGTGACGAACGGGAGCCCACAACACACACACAGACATATGGCCTACAGCGATTGCGTTGCGGGCTTGCAATTGAATGTGGCTCATAGTTTGCAAGGTTTGGTATCATTTTCTCGGTGGTGCTGTTTATTGTCTAATCTTCTGATGACGAAGGTTTGTCCCAGATTCGGTGGTTGTCTAAATCCAAGAATGGGAGATTTATATGTTTTAATTCTGAGTCCTCTGTTAGTAGTGGTTGTAAATCCTTAAATATTTTGTGTATTTCTTCTAGAGGCGGATGGTTTGTGGTTACCAGCGGTGTACATGAAGTAGTTTCTTTAGTATTGTATTATAACTGGTGTTCTTGGGCACATTAATGGCAGATTGTACTGTCTGTGTAACACATGGATTATAACATTTCTGCTTGAAGGACCTAGACTATGTGTTTAAGTGTTTATCACAGTCATATGTGGTGATATCTGAGGCCTGACTATGAATCGTCACTTGTTTAGTATGAGATGGATGGGAACTAGAGCTGTGGAGGTAACTGCATCTGTCCGTAGGTTACATATACACGGATGAGTGGTGTGTGCCAATTGTGATGGATATGGTGGTGTCTAGAAAGCTCACCTATACATGAGTGTAATCCATTTTAAGTAGAATAGATGGGTGAAAGATATTAAAAACATTTTGAAGTCTCTGAGGTTTTTTCTCCTTCTCTCCATATGATGAACAGGTCATCTATGTAATGGTAGTATGTATATGGCTTGTGAATATACGTGGACAAGGATCTCTGTCCCAGGTAAGCCATAAATAGTTGCGTATAGACAGGGTATTGTGGTGCTATTTTTGTACCCTTTGCTGCCCCATTATTTGTAGGTAAACATGTTTGGTGAAGATGAAGTAGTTATGGGTCAGGATATATTCTAGTAGTTTGGTAATGGTATGAGGGTTATATTTCTGGCTCTGTATGTGTGCTGAGAGAAACTTAAGGCATGCCTCAGTGCCATCTTTGTGTGGGATGTTGTTATACAGAGATCATCCATGGTGACAAGTATTTAAGAAACTCAGTGGGGTCCTGTATATAGCTGCTGGTGTTTGTAACTAGTATCTTAAGGATGTTTACAACAAGGCCAGATAAATGTTCAGTCGTTGTGTCCATACCCGTATTGGTCTCCCTGGGTTGCCTGGTTTATGAAACTATATGATATATATTGTTCTTGTTGTTGTGGTTTTTTAGTCGTGTCCGACTCTGTGACCCTATGGAGCTCTAGACACATCTTATTTTAGGTTGTGCTAATCCATAAGGTTATCTTGGCAGACATATTGGGGTGGTTTAGAGTTCACAGCTTCACAAACCCATTCACCATGGAAAGGTAGCGGTCAAGAAGGATAAAAATATGTAACTTTAGGGGACCATGGGGATCTATAAAACCCGCTAGCACTGGTAAGGGTTACATTAGGCACCAATACCAATATTCTCAAGGTAATCACGACGTTAATAGGAAAACCCTTGTGGCTATATAACCCCCCATGGTATATTAGGCACTAATAGGAATACCTTTAAAGACCCCCATGGTATGGGATCAATGTTTAGATGTTGCAGAGGTCCTTATATTCCAGATACTTGGAAATGATTGGCTAATTGGCTCACAAAATATCCTGGGTGGGTTTTTTCTTTAGAATCTTGGGTTGTGGGTGGATCAGAAAGACTGACTGACAGCTCAGAATGGAAAACTTGGTAATGGGCTAAATGTCCCTAGATGGCTACAATAATGTAATTGTTGTAGGGCTCCATTTTCTTATCTCAGATGAAAAGGGTAAACTCATGAGCATTCCAATAGACCCACTGGGAACACTGTCAGTTTTAGCTGACTAATTCTCACTTTGTATATAGAAGCAGAATCTGCATTAAAAGTCTCCTCCCATCTCAGGAAGTAGATCAGCAGAAACCACAATGGTGAACTCACTGCAGTATAAATGTATATAATAGTACAACTACAGGACTACAGTGGCCATTTAGAGGCTGGTTTAGCCACTCTGGCCGTGTCCTGACCATACAGACATTATATAGTTACTGTTACACGCGGTGACAATGACCACCAGGTTACACAATACCAGGTAAATACAGATATAAATGTCATGTTTAGTGATAGTATTAACACTGATCATCACTTCTGTAACTGGAAGTTAATCGGCTGGAATTGTCCTCTAGAGATGAACATGATATAGAATAAAGAAAAAAGCACAAGAAATATGGCGGCTCTGCACTAGACTTAGTGATGATCTATTATCCTCTGGGCTGGGCCCTGTCCTGTGTAATATGTGTAAGCAGGTCTGTATCATTAGTATCTTTGCTGGTAAATGTATAATCGCTGGGAAGTAATTAATTAACAGGCAGCTGTACTGCCCAGGTCAGCTAGTGGGATGTTTGTCTGTCTGTGTATAAATAAAGATTTTGTAGTTTTGATGAATTGTAGTCCTTTATCTGCCTGTGATACCTCAGCTCCAGCTGTCAGCCATCTTGTATTATATAACGTGTCTCTTTACCTCATATAAGTCACACTGGTGAGTTCTGTCACATTTATACAGATTTCTCCATCACATTTACACAGACAGTTTATAGTATAGATCTGTGTTGTGTATAAATCAGATCTGTGTCACACAATAAGTGCAGTTTAGATGGTGATTTCTTCTCTTTCCTCCTCACAAATGAAGCTCAACATCTCATGACTTAAATGTGATATTATATGTGATATGTAATATATAAACAGTGCAATTAGGCAAATTACACCAGATAAATAGAGTCATATTACTGAGGAGATATTGGTTACATTCCTACAATTACTTTTATGAAGAACTTCACTTGAAAATGTGCAACAAGTTACACTAGAAATAATCATGTTAGTCTAGAAATAAAACACAATCCTTTGATTTGTTCATTGTAATTGTAATTATGCTTCTGTGGAATTGGCCATTAAGTGTTCAGTCACCATTTTGTATTTAGTGACCATTTTGTGTTCAGTCAGCATTTTGTTCTCAGTCGGCCATTTTGTTTTCAGTCCCCATTTTGTGTTCCGTCGGCCATTTTGTGATCAGTAGCTCAGCTGCCTGAGGTGTGAGGAGACTATAAATATGCAGGAAGTTTCTATCTGCATAGCCCCAGCATAATAGATAACATAGATATATATACACATAGATTTATAGGTTTATGTTCCAATATCTATATATATATATATATATTTACAGAGAGAGAAATGTATATAGATAAATATATCACTATATACTGTAATACTCTGATTATATATACATAAAGGAATAGATGGATATTCTTTAAGATGTCTGATGTGCAGTATAAATAAAATAATGTTTTTGTTAGTTTGATTCATATCAAAGTATATAAATGTTATCAATATAAAGATAAACCCCAATGTACTGTATACAGGGTGTGATAGGCGGCCTCTAATCAGTGAGATCACATGACACAAATGGGGCGGAGTCACAGACACCTCAGGTGCAATTGTCTCTAGTCTTAATTATACTACTGTAATCTTATTGGGTCTGGGGGAAATAATACTCAGAGTTTAGATACAGACCTTGGGAGATTACACAGACACTTATTCCTTGTTTCCTTATTTGATGGGTCTCAGGTATAACTGATCCTGTTAATGTGGAACAAGGAAGCTTCTATCTGCAGCCACCAGAGGAGCCCAGCCATTGTCATCATGGACCCACTCTTGTCATGTGAGTAGAGCAGATATTATACTGCCTGAGATCTGCAAGGAGGAAATATCTGGGGAGCTTGTGGTTCTGTGAGTAACAAACCAGACTCCTGTATGGAGGGGGGGAGAGAAGAGAGGGAAAAGGTGAGAGGGAAAGAGAAATGTGTGGAAATGTGGGGAAAATGGAGAGAAAGTGATAGGTTAAGAAGAGAAAAAGTAGATACATGTGGTGAATGAGAAGTAGAAAGAGAGGATGGTAAGAGCAGGGACATAGGAACTGGAGATGGACCCACATGTTATATTTGTTATCAATTCCATGGCACTAAAACTACTTTATGGTCCAGCTCTGACATCTGTATGTAACTACTGGGAATACCATAGTTCAAACTATGTGGACCTTTGTTAATATTGTAATATTCTTGCTTTTTACTAGCTTGTCTAGACTTGCCATAGCTTTCTCCACATAAGCAAATGAGACCTTGTAGGCTAGGAAAATAAAATCTGTCACTGCCTCCACTTTTCCTCAATATATTTGCCAGGAATTAGGATTACAGTTTTGCTCCAATCTTTGTGTTTTTAACACTGAGCAGCAGGCCAGCTTTCGCACTTTCTTCTTTCACCCTCATCAATATGTCCTTTAGTTCCTCCTCACTTTTCGCCATCAGAGTAGTATCATCCATGTACTGAGGTTGTCCATATTTCTTCCAGCAATATTGATTCTGGCTTTGGATTCATCCAGCCTTGATTTACACATGATGTACTGCGTGTATTGGTTGAATAAATAAGGTTAAAAAGTACAACCTTGACACTCTGCTTTCCTGAACTTAAACTATTCTGTTGTCCCATATTTGGTTCTGACCATGTGTTCTTGGTCCACATACAGATGCTTTGATCTCTTGTGCCTCTTCCTCTGCAGAACCCGGCTTGCGCATCTGGTAGTTCCCAGTCAATATATTGTTGGAGTTGAGCTTGTAGGATCTTAAGTATTACCTTGCTGGCATGCAAAATGAATGCAATTGTTTGATAATTGGAGCACTCCTTGTTACTGGATTTTTTTGGGGATTGAAATGTAGACTGCCCTTTTACATTGTATTGGCCACTGCTAAATTCTCTAAATTTTCTGGCATAAGGCAAGCAACATTTTCACAGCATCATCTTGTAGGAGTTTGAATAGTTAAACTGGGATCCATCAACTCTTGTAGCCTTGTTATCTTCAGTATATTCCTGTCACCTCTTCTTTATCTGATCTGCTTCTGCTAAGTCCCTGCCATTTTTGTCTTGTATTACAACCATTTTGGCATGAAAGGTTATTTTATCTTCTTCTTTCTTGACATCACTCACTATAGAAAGTCTCCTTGTCTCTTCTTGCTATCCTCTCAAATTCTGCATTCAGTTGGACAAATCTTTTCCTATCACCACTACCTTCTTTCCTTCTTTCCTGGACTACTTTCAAAGCCTTATTAGTTTTCTTTCTTTTGAGGATATTCTTTGTTCTTGTTTCCTAGATAATGTCACAAATGTCTGTCCAAAGTTTTTCAGTCATTCTGTCCACATATTCCAAAAGATCAGAAGAGATCTAAATGGTTGATCTTGATGGACTAAAAATATTTTTTTAACCCCATTTACTATTATTGTGTCCACTCCATTAAATCTATGTTTAACTCCACTACATATTCACAGAGGGTATTGTTTATTTCATATCTGCTTATCTTATGACTTACCCTCTTTTCCTTAGTTTAATTCTGAACTTTTCCATGCTCACACCTGATTCCCCTGTTCTTTGGTGACCCTGAGATCTCCAATCTCCATTACTTTGGTAGTTAGGGGGTTAATAGTTATACTATAAACCTCTGTATGGACTCCCAAGGTAGTAATTGGGTTAATAGGGAAGCAAAAATATGCTTTCACTGAAAACATTTCTATAGATATAGATACAGTAAATAAATAGCACAAATAGATCAACTTATTTTCAGACATTCAAATGTGAACACAGATGTACTATTTATTTACTGTAATCTGCATGATGGTGGGCTTATATAACTCTTTTGCCCACCACAAGCTAAATGATTTTGTGGTATATATATATATATATATATATATATATATATATATATATATACAGTATATATATATATATATATTGTAACAGACTAATTGATGGAGTATAAGTGGGCGAGTGACTGAGCAGAGCCCTGTGTCCACTAAGGGAAGAAAGGGTTAACACAGCAGGCTAATCAAGCAGGCCAGCTGGGTTCCACCTTTAAATGTATGATTAGCACCCAGCTGAGAGGGAGAGCTCAGTCTGAGCTGGACAGAGGACGCCAGAGCCTGCTGTGGAAATCCCCTGCTACAAGGGAGACTTGATATCCCGTAAGCTTTTGTTTGGACTTTTGTTTTGTGTGAACTTTATCTTGCATAGTGAGGGAACTACAGCCAAGAGTAAAGTCAGTGCTTCTATTCGAAGCTAGGATTTAGTTTTTCACCATTTATGTTGTTTTGCTACACTCAAATAAATACTGCTGATATTTTAAAGAGGGCTCCTGAGTACTCCATTGTGGTGCCGGATACAAGGGCACGAACCCTGAGTGTGACAGCAGCGTTATCACATATGGTGGCAGTGCTGGGAACTGAACAATGGAGGAACTAGTGAAGGGCCCTAATACAAACCACTGCATGCCAGCAGGAGACTACTCAGCAGTTACTGAGACAACAGGCCCAGGCAGCACAAGTCCTGGCGGAACAACAGGCCCAAGCTGCAGAAGACCGAAAGCTGCAGCGGGAAACAAACCAAATCTTGCTTGCCCAGCTACAGCACCTGATACCTGCAAAACCTACCCCGATGCCGGAAACCAGTGGAAACATCAACCCAAATCGGTTTCTACAGAAAATGAACCCGGATGAAGATGTGGAAACATTTCTCCTGACTTTTGAAAGAATTGCTGTCAGAGAAGCGTGGCCCCAAAGACACTGGGCCAGTATAGTTGCTCCGTATTTTGTGGGGAGGCTCATAAAGCATATTTTGACCTGGACACAGAGCAAGCAATGGATTATGCCAGCCTAAAAGCTGAGATCCTGGCCAGAGCGGGAGTTACCAGAAGCGTTAGGGCACAGAGATTCCACACATGGAAGTTTATGGAGAACAAGAACCCTTGCGCACAAATGTTTGAATTGCTGCACTTAGCCCAAAGATGGCTAAGCCCTGAAACTAATGGACCAAGGAGAATTATGGAACTACTGGTAATGGATCGCTACCTGAGGAGTCTACCCCCAGGCTTAAGAGAATGGGTGAGACAAAATGAGCCGGAGAATTCAGATGAATTTATTTCATTGGCAGACAGATATTTGGCTATGAATGAATTTTCCTGTCCTTCAAAAGTGGAGACCTACAGTATTCAAAGACGGCCTAATCACCCAAAGGCTCAAACCTCTAACTGCATGAGAAGGTCGGGAACCGGACAAAGACACCTGTACCCAGAAGTTAAAAAGAGTCTGCTTCAAGACAAAGCAGAAAGGGTGATTCCTGAAGAACCCTGGCAAAGAGGCAGCCCCGCAAGCAAGAGGACGTGTTTTTTTACGGAGAACCAGGACACATAGCGGCTTACTGTCCAAGTAAAGAGGAACCCATGCAATGCAACATGGGAGAAAGTCCATACCACTGTAACGTAATTAACCTGGTGGGGGTGACAGAAAAGGCTCATCAGTTTACCAAACCCATAAAGGTTAACGGTAAAGAAACGACAGCCCTAGTAGACTCAGGAAGTGCTGTGACTCTTTTCTCAGGAAAACTCATAAGACACAGTGAAATAAAAACCTCAAGACGAGTGGGCATAAAATGCGTACATGGAACCGTCAATCTCTACCCTACCAGCACTGCAACACTGGAGATACAGGGGAGGAAGATGGTAATCACTGCACCCGTCGTAGCTACCCTGCCTTATCCAGTAGTACTAGGCAGAGACGTTCCCCATTTCAAAGATCTTCTTCCTACTGACCGATGGGAAAGCAGAAAAGAACCTGTGGAGAGTGTCCAAACTGCTAACAATTCCGTATGTCCACATCTATCATGCTTAGAGGATGGCTTATTCTCCAGACCCGGGAGAGGCCGAAAAACAAAGCGGGAGCGGCGAAGAGCAAAAAGGATGGGCACGGAAATACGAAAGAAAGCTTTTGAAGAAGCTTTAGCCGCAAGCCGAGATAAGAAAAGGCGAGGTGCACACAGAACGGGTCCTACAGCTCATAATGATGAAAGAGAGGAGGAAACAGAAGAACCTGGAGAGGAAGAGCTGACTCCACAGCAGTGCTTCCAGGACAATAATAATTTTGCACGAGACCAGGCTTCGGACCCAATGTTGCAAAATGTACGAAATGATCTATCAGAAGTAAAGAGTGTACCTGTGCCTGACAGGCAAAGGAGACAAGGACCGTATTTCATTTTACAAAATGATCTGTTATACAGAATTGTTCCCTCAGGGACAGAGACACTGGAGCAGCTCCTAGTCCCTAGAGCACATAGAAGGAAAGTCCTTGACCTGGCTCATCGTAACCACCTTGGGGGACACCTTGGAAAAGATAAAACACTGGGAAGAATCCTGAAACTATTTTTTTAGCCTGGTATACATGCTGAGGTAGCCCAGTATTGTGCATCCTGCCCAGAATGCCCGATAACTGACCCTCGACATAACCTAAGGGCCCCATTGATACCCTTGCCCATAATCGAAGAGCCTTTTGAGAGGATTGCAATGGACCTGGTTGGCCCTCTCGAAAAATCAGCAAGAGGACACCAGTTCATACTGGTAATACTGGACTATGCCACAAGATATCCAGAAGCGATACCACTACGCACAGCAACCTCTAAAAATATAGCTAAAGAGCTCATACAGCTGTATTCTAGGGTTGGGATACCCAAGGGAATCTTGACTGATCAAGGGACACCCTTTGTGTCTAGATTGATGAAAGAAATGTGCAAGCTCCTACAGGTACAAAACACTAAGAACCTCAGTTTACCATCCTCAGATGGATTGATTGGTCGAGCTGTTTAATAAAACCTTGAAGAACATGCTCAGAACGGGAAAGATTGGGACTTACTTCTACCCTATTTGCTCTTTGCAGTTAGAGATGTCCCGCAAGCCTCCACAGGGTTTCCCCCTTTCCAAATCCTCTATGGTCGCCATCCCAGAGGCATACTGGAATACTACGAGAAGAATGGGAAGAACAAACCGTGCCTGGTGAGAATATCATAGAGTATATCAGGAAAATGAGGGAAAGAATATTCCAAGTTGGCCCCCTGGTACGAGAGCACATGGAAAAAGCCCAACAACATCAGCGTACATATTACAATCGCACAGCACAGGTGAGGAAGTTCCAACCGGGAGACAGAGTACTAGTTCTAGTACCCACGGCCGAAAGCAAACTACTGGCCAGATGGCAAGGCCCGTACGAAATTATTGAGGCCATAGGAGATGTGGATTACAAAGTGAGGCAACCAGAGAGACGAAGAACAGAGCAAATATACCACGTAAACCTGCTAAAGCCTTGGAGAGAGCAGATAGTAGAGGTAAATATTGCTTGTCTTGATGAAGAATTGGATGATGTCGGAGAAACTATTCCGAGCACAGAGGCAATGCAAGTAGAAGCATTTGTGTCACAGGATCTGTCCCTTGAACAGAAGGAGGAAACCTACAAAGTTATAAACCGAAACAGGGATGTCTTCTCTACACAACCAGGTCGCACCACCGCTATTTACCACAACATCATCACTAAGCCTGGGATCAGGGTAAGGATGAAACCCTATCGAATACCCAAGAAATAAGAAATAAGAGCAGAAGTAAAAAAGATGCTAGATCTTGGGGTTATTGAAGAATCCCAGAATGGTGTAGTCCTATTGTGATGGTCCCAAAACCTGACGGCACCATCAGATTCTGCAGCGACTTCCGCAAATTAAACTCTGTATCTGAGTTTGACGCATATCCCATACCTAGAGTGGATGAGTTGATAGAGCAGCTTGGGAAAGCAAGATTTTTAACGACCCTGGACTTGACAAAAGGATATTGTCAAATTCTGTTAACACAAGCAGCAAAAGAAAAAACTGCCTTTTCGACCCCAGATGGGCTCTTCCAATATAAAGTACTACCATTTGGACTCCATGGAGCTCCAGCCACCTTCCAGAGACTGATGGACAGGTTATTATGTGAACATTCGGAATATGCTGCTGCATATTTAGATGACATAGTAATCTATACCACAGATTGGGAGACACATCTTCCAAAGGTGTAGTCTGTGTTAGAAACCCTAAGACGGGTAAACCTTACAGTGAACCCTGCGAAATGTGCCATAGGACTTAGTGAAGCCAAATATCTGGGTTACACTGTTGGACGAGGAATGGTCAAGCCGCAGCTCAACAAAGTGGAAGCAATTCAATACTGGCCTCGCCCACTGAGAAAGAAACAAGTAAGGGCCTTTTTGGGAATTGTGGGCTATTACAGGAGCTTTATCCCACATTTCTCCACAAGAGCCACACCGCTGACAGAACTCACTAAGAATAAGGCACCTGACGTAGTCAAGTGGAACAAGGCCACTGAGGAAGCTTTCAAGGACCTAAAGACTACACTGTGTCAAGGTCCCGTTTTAATAGCCCCTGATTTCGAAAAGGAATTTATCCTACAAACAGATGCTTCAGGAGTAGGACTGGGGGCCGTATTGTCACATGAGGTGAATGGTGAAGAACATCCCGTCTTGTTCCTTAGCCGCAAGTTGATGCCGCGGGAACAGAAATATTCTGTGGTAGAGCAAGAATGCCTGGCCATAAAATGGGCCACGGAAGCCCTCCGGTATTACCTATTGGGAAGGTTCACCTTGGTCTCGAACCATGCCCCTTTACAGTGGATGCACCAGAACAAGGAGAAAAATAGCTGCTTGACTAGATGGTTCCTGTCCTTCCAACCCTTCGACTTCCATGTTCTTCATAGAGCTGGCAGCCTTCTTGGCAATGCAGATGCCCTATCCCGCATACACTGCCTCACGGCGTTGGCCGCTCAACCCCATAGTGTCGAGCTGGGAAGGGGGGATATGTAACAGAATCAATGATGGAGTATACGTGGGAGAGAGACTGAGCAGAGTCCTGTGTTAAACCTTTCTTCCCTTAGTGGACACAGGGCTCTGCTCAGTCTCTCTCCCACGTATACTTTTAATTGACCTTTATATACTTTTCTTTCTTTTTATTTAATTTTTTTCAAATTACAGTCTGTATTGTGATATTGACATATAGCATATACCCTTATTAACAATAACTTGGTATATTTACACTCTTGTGCTACTTGATGCTGTTGTTACATTTCTAGCCATTATGAAAGTATGCATCTGAGCTCTGGTTAAAGAATAGTCAAATTGCCCTATAAAAGGAGATGTTTAGTTTAACTAGCCAGGATCAATAGGCCATAGGTAGGTTTTGGATTTTTGAATAGCCCAACAACCAATGTGGAATGGGTGGGTCAGGTGTTTACCCCAATCTGTAGCAAGGAAAGGCTGACAGGGGTCTGGATGTACCTGCTATGTTCCATCAAAGTGACCCAATGCATTTTAACACATGAGGGTCTTTTTCATACACTGGACTGGGTGTTGGAATATTAAAAACTCCAAAACTTCCATTTGTCTGGGTAGCCAGAGTGGACATGCTCTGTCTGTGTAATAAGCTTTTTTTTATCAAGACTAGAATATAAGCGTACATATGTTTTTCTATAGTTTATTACATGTGATTTTCCTAATGTGGATGATGTCCATCTGTCACTAAGGTCTTTTTGATTTTCCACTCTTTTAAATTCATATCACAAAACATCTTTCTCAAGAATAAGCTAGAAATGTTTGTTTGTGCTGCTATTTCTTGTATCCCATTTCTTGTATTTGTTATATCTTGTATCTTGGTCTAGTATCCCATCCATTGAGTGATTAAATGTTAAGTTGCTTTCTTTTTGAGCTTTCGATCTTTCCCATCATCAGAGACTTGATTATGGAATCCTGTCTTCTCAGCTGTTTGATTTCCTGCAGTATTGATTGGATCGTGTTGTAGTCCAATGGACATTAAGCAGTTTTCTCCACAATTCTAAGGCTTCAGTTGTACGTACTAGTCATAATAATCCTGTGGTTTTGTCACCTTGTTTAGAAAGATGCTTATTTTGTGTTGATGAATAATGCAAATTACTTTTATGTTTTCTGGCTTTTTATAAAAAGGTTAATAAGACACTTGGGGCCTCATTAAATTCCAAGTCCGCAGTTACCTTCATTAAGCCGGCAGTTACAGAGCAATTAAATTGTTCAAGGACGCAACTACAGGCCTGAAGCCTCAAACCCATAAACCCTGCTTCCCTCTGTAATACCGGGTAGCTGAACACCTGAAGGGCACAAAAATCAAACAAACCCATAATAGCGAAGCCTGACACATCCAAATGAACCGATAGGAAGTGGGGAATGCAAAGGAATGCCACAGGAAAGGCCTTGAAAAGCCAGTGCAACCCGTAAGTCCCTGACTGTGCTGTAGCTGAGCAAGTGAACACACAGGTCTAGGCGATGGTGGGATTCTTAGCTTTGGAGAGAGAGAGAGAGACAGAAGGAGCTGTTTTGTGATTGTTTTGCTATTTTGACCATGAAGATATAGTAACACTTACTTTACAACACACATAATTACTGAAATCACGTAATTCACGCACATAGATTAATACGTACACATAGCTATACATAGTGTTAGGCCACAGCACATCTACACACCCAATACCCTCACCTACCTACCCATACCCATAATATAATACACATAATATACACATTCTTGTTTCACCTCATACACATACACGTACATATTATATTGATTTATTTTATTATTTACAGAAGGGAAGAGGAGGGATGAGGACAGAGAGGAGAGGAGGAGAGATAGGGAAACACCGGAGGAGGAGAGGAGAGTGTGGAGAGGAGGCGAGTGAGTAGAGAGAGGAGAGAAGAGTGAGGAGAGGTATGGAAGAGAGGGAGAGGAGAAGGCAGGGAGGCGTGGTAGGGGTGTAGGACAGCAGGAGAGAGGGAGGGATGTGCCCCAGATGCAGGCACACAAGAAGTAGGGGCCAAGGGTCAGTGGCCTGATCTCATGGGGAGAGGTAGTAGCAATGAGGGACAATCCCAGGGTGAGAACAGGAAGGCCAGAAACCCCAGGCACAGTTGGGAGGGCAAGAGGCTGTGCCAAAATGCAAGGCCCCCAATAATAGCTCAGAGGAGATGAGTGTCCTCCTCAGGGAAATCTATGCTTGCTATAGGATCATACATGGTGGGATGTAGGTGAGGCCTAGTCAGAAGTCACATGCTTTGGGTCAGGTAGCATTAGCTGTATCCGCAGTGGGGAATGGAAACAGGTATGTCGTCTGTGAAACACAGGTACGATGACTGCCAAATGAAGATGAGGAGGAAGATAGCAGAGGAGGTGAGAGCAGCCCGTGCAAATGATGGTGGCCCAACATCTGTCATTACATACTGTGAATGGGAGAGGACCCTGAAGGAGTGGATTGAGCCAGCAGCAGGAGTGGGCCTTCAAGGAGGAGTGGACACGTTGAATGTGAGCACCATGCAATGTGAGTCACATTCTCATATGCATACACATCAATACCATACACCTAAATAATTGTCATACAATCACCATGCTGCACTGTAAGCTCTCTGATCATGGCTAATGATATATTGGTCTGCAATAACTCCTTAAATACAAGAAGCAGAAATCTCAATATCAGAATTGTTTGCAATTAAATATAGTTCAAATACCTGCAGGCACAATTGATTCTGATTAACAAATAGATCAAGATTGATTCATCATCCAAATGCATGCATATGGGATACAGAATCTTTAGGACTGCATGTGCATGTGCTTTGTTAGCCTAACATGGATCATGTCTCATCTGCATGTTAACAACCATTGCTGAGAAGATGTCATAGATTGGTCAGTCTCAAACACTGCACAGCAGATCCAGCAGAGCACGTGTACAAATTACATGCAGATGGCCCACTGGACAAGCAATACATATATTCATATGAGTCATGTTGCAGGCTGATGTTCATCTGTGTAACACAAGCACTACAGGCAGTTACAAGTGATCATGATGTCAAGGTTATGGAAACATAGCTATCAATTGTGTAGAGAACCACACTCAAATACTTTCTCTCTTTCATTGCAGAACCCTGGATGGCAAGGCTGACCACAGAGGCATAGGTGGTGGCTTCACTGGAGGTGAGAACAAACCCACCCATGGAAGTGGTGGATCAAGAAGACCCTAACATGCAAGAGGACCCAAGACCAGCAACAGAAGCTGGCCAATCAGAAAAAATAGGCTCACCCTTATCTCAGGAGTGGGATTCAACCACTGGGCCATCAACTGGCCGTGCACAGCCATTACAGCCCCCTCTACTGGACAAGCCATTAAGCCAGCAAACAATGACACTTACACTGATGCCGTGGTCCTGGCCATCATCATGGCTGACACTGCCAACTGCTCCAACACTATTGCTTTTCTGGCAGGAAAAACACTCCTTCACCCATCAGACGTCACCACCAGCAACTCAGCCATCACCACCACTACCTCTGCCATCAACACCCCCACCTCTGACTTTGAGGGAAATTATGGCCCGGTTTCACAGGGATGACAGAAGACGTAACACGCAAAGAGCTGAGATGCTGAGATTACACCAAAGGCAGGTGAATTGCACCAACTCCTTCCTTGCAAGCAACAGATAACTACGTTCTGAGGGGAGGAGGATCAACCGAAGGATGGAGAGATAAGAGGAACAGGCACATAGGGACAGGCAGTGACTAATACAATTGGTTAAATGCCAGCTCATATCTCTCCAACCAGAGATGACGGCCTCCATATCTCAGACCTCACCACCAGCGCAAGATGATCTCAAGACACCCAACATGGTGGCACTCATCACTCAAACGACATCTAGACATGGAAGAGGGACTAGGCTCATGGGCACAGAAGGTGGGGGCCCAGTGTTGAGGAAGAGAAGGTGTTAGGACCATTGTCTATGTCCTCATGCTCATTCCTCAATTACTACTAATTGGTATAAATGTTGACATACAATTGCCTGGCTACAGACTGTGTACATGTCTTGTTATGTTTAACATTTCAGTGATTGATGATCAATGTGGATTACCGTTGAGATGAGGTGTAGTCAGTCTTAATAGTGTTCTGATTTAAATCTTGTTCCTGTCTCTGTAGGTGTTAATGTCTCAATCTCACGACCATGAAGGTATGGTCTTCATCTTCGAGCAGTGCACTACTACCATGTGAGTAAACACTCAACCCAATTCGATCAGTGACATTCACCCTAGTAGATAGATCTGAAATGCAATATATGACTATATATTTCTTTACTAATGAACATGACTGGTGTGAGTATCAATTACAATGAATAGGGTCTAGACAGTAGAGATGCACAGTCCCATTAGTATCTGCTAATCCAAACCAGTAGTTATACATGCGTTTTTGTTTTTGCATGTCATCCTGGTAACTTTATGAAAGCAGATTCATGTATTTGATTTAATCCACAAACAAAATGGATAATTACCTTTGTTTGACACCAGTATCAATGGGTCTGTGTTTAGGGGTTATGGGATAAGTGTAATCTGTCTGGCCTTGTTACCATCCGTATACCAGTGAGATGTGATATCAGCATAACACAACAATTCCATGTAGATAGTTACAGTACACTTTGCATAAAATATTGCGGTCACAGTGAAGCATGCCTTGTCGTATTACACATCCTCAACATATTTTGGGAATGTTGATTGTACAGGACAGAATCAGTATTGTTATGACTTCTCGTAGATGACGTTCATGTTAATTTGTTTATTTTCGTGTTGAGAGCAAGAGACACTGTATTGTAATTACAGCATTCTGATAATCTATTTGGGATTAATCATTAATCTATTAAAACAAAATGTGTATGGAATTGATTTCTATCACATGATCCATGATGTATTGCATCTGTTTAATTGAGCAGATGGAGACTATATGGAAGCTCTATGAGCATTAATGGTTACTTCTCTGAAATGGAGTGATTTCTGATAATCCTTTTGTTCATCAGATTCAGGCTGCAGTGGTGTAGTGACCACATGTGACCCTGGTAGGTGGCATGATTATTCTAGACTATGACATTACACCCTTTAGGTATCCCCTTTTTACACACAAACCTCTTGCCCTTCTGGGATCACCCACACCACACCAATGATATTAATGCACATTGCTGAGTCTGCTCTGAAATAAAGCTTTGTTATACCTTTTCACCATTCTCACCATGTCAGTGTGTTTTCAATGGTTGGGGTTGTGGGACATCCACATACATCCAATTTGTGTAACATTTCTTTATCCTTTATATTAACTAATGAGCTCTAGGCAGTGAGTAACTTTATCAATACATATAATATTAATAACGATAATAATATAATGATACTAGTAGCTTGCCCATCATAAGTGACATAAGAAAATATGTCTGCATATACTTCCTACTCTTTCTCTCTCCCCCTCTAACTCTTTCCTTTCCTCCTTCTCTCTATCTCTCCCCTCCTTATCTTTCCCTCTCGCCTCTTTGTCCCTGATGGAGGTGAGTTGGCTGTTGCTCCACATGCCTCTGCACAGCCTTCATGTGTGTTTGTGGCCCTTCCTCATGGGTTACAGTAAATTAGCGTGGTGTATGTTCCCCTGGTTCTTGATATATGCCATGTGATGGTGTAATTTGGCAACTATTTATTTTCTCAATCTAGATGTGATGAGTAAGATGTATATACAATTTTCTTTATATTTCAGGGTCCACATGAGACCCTTTGTGAGTGAGAATGGGATAATATACCAGGCAGTTTTTATGTTTTTGTGTTGCAATTTATTCAATTAGTTTATCTTTAATTGCTTTATGCATGCTGCAGCAAGACTTTTCATATTGGGATATGCATGACCATTTCAACATGATAAAATATATATTTTTTAAATGTTTTTTTTTTATTTGGGGGTTGTTGTGCAATGAGTTGTAATGCCTTTCATTGCTTTCCCCATATTTTAAAGTCCAGTAGTGTGTTTGCATTGTCTTTTACATTTTTACTTGTCTGTAAATGCTTTGCGGGCCCTATTTGGAGCCCGTAATATTTTTGGCTCATTTGCCATTTACGGTTTTGAACGCAATTTAATAGCGATTTGCAATTTTATCTATTGTTTCATTTGCAGGCTTGAAAGATTAAAGGCTTATCTGAGTCGGAGTTCCGATTTTGGCAACCGCAGTGGCTTTTCAACCTGTAACCTCAAATATCTGGCGGGTAGCTGAAAGGGAATAATTTAATAGCAGTAACTCTTGCAGACTAAATTATGGGCTATAGTAACTACAATTTGGACAATTTAATGAGGCCATTGGACTCTCAGTTTTTTCTGTATATATATCACTTAAGAAATGAGTCCACATGGGCCACACTACCACATGCTTTAAATACAGGCGTGCAGTTGAGAAAATGATACACTGTGCACTTTATCAATGTTTCTACCTTTGTTAAATGCTTTATCACTTCTTAAATGTTCCAAAAAGAGCCAAATATGTGGCTGTGTTTATTTATGCCATATATTAATAATCTAACTGACCTTCGTAATCAAAGAGCCTCATTAAATTCCCCAAATTGTACTTACAGGATCCGGTAAAGAAGCCAATACAAGTTACTGCTATTAAATTAGCCCCTTTTTAGCTATAAAATATTTTGCAAGTTACAGGCTGAAAAATCCTACAGGTTGTCAAAATCGGAACTCCGAGCCAGCGAAGCCTTGGATCTGTCAAGCCCAGAGAAGTTACAGTCCCTAAAATCACAAATCGCTATTAATTTCCTACACTTCCCCAAAGACGCACTTGCTTTCAGACCTGCAAATGGCAAATGTTGGCCAAAATATTGTGGGTACAAAATAAGACTCGTAAGGGCTTTAATATAATTTAAACTAAATATTAATATAAGAAAAAAAGAAGTAGGATTCAAACCTTCATATTGTTCATTTTACCACTACATCATGTGATAAGTGAGGATTGAAATCAGTAAAGCTAAAATATAATCAATATGAGAAGTGGAAACCCAATATCTATTCAGTTTCTGTTAGAGTAAATCTGGGTCCAGTGGCGGAACATCCAGGGGTGCACCCGGTGCAATACACCAGGGCCCTGCTCGGGGGGCGGCCCCTGTTTTCTTATTATTTTTCTTGTAATTAACTTTTTTTTATTCCGCTTGGTGGCCACTCCTGGCCCCTTCCTGGGCCACCTTGGACCCCTTGGTCTCACCAGTTGAAACATTTGCAAAAGTCTACACTTTTGGGCAGGAAATCTCAAAAGACGTTACACACACATGATTTAATTCAGGAATTCCCTGCAGCGGAGATGAACATTTATAAATATATATATAAATGTAATATACATACATATACTATAATAAATAATCAGGTGGCACTGGACGAGGGCCCAAGAGTAAGGGGGGCCAATGCAAAAACATAAAAAACGTTTGGGCCTAAAATAATTTTTGGCACCAGGGCCCCCTCACTAGCTCCGCCACTGTTTTGATTCATACAACTAAAAATAACAATACCAAAGTAAAGTTGTGATCAATTATTAAAACAACTTTTACACATGCTTTTACCACCCTCTAACTGACAAAACACATATGGTCACCTGTTAAATTTAAATTTTCAAACATAGTAGCTGTAGTTTCAATCTGTATTTTAAAACCCTAAATCACTGTGTTTATCAAACGGATAACAGTCATGTTAAAGAAGGAGGGCTTTTTTGGAAACTTAAATATCTGTTAATATTGGTGTAACGGAACCCATCACTGTTTTACCCTGTTTATGGTTGTTTATTCCTTATGGTTAAAATATGATCCTACTGTTATACTGTATGTATGTTGGTTTATGCTCTGCAGGATATTAGCTCAGACTATTGCAGACGGTAGAATAATACATAATTCTTTGACTCCCAATTGAGTGTCGTCCAATATGGGTGGATGGGGCTTGTGAGACTGCACAGTGCTTCTATATGGATATTTAGCAGTATACCAGCTGAGATATTGGACTTGTGATTCCAACTCCGTTACATTTGGTGGCAGTGACGGAATAGAAGCCAAGCCTCGCAATGAAGCTGCAGTCGTACGGAAGCAGCAGTGCTATACTTGCACCAGAGATGGAGGAAAGTGAGGTCGCAAAGGAGCTGAGGATATGGCTGGCGTTTTACCCGAATCCTCCATCAGAAGAAACTATAACCAAATTGATGGTACAGGTACAATATTACATCTTGGCAACCAGACAACTAGCAGAGCAGCTAAGCAGAGCAGGATTACCAGCAGTATCGGTCGCCACACTACCCTAAAATGCATCTAAAACCATCCCAGACACAGAGACAGAGGAAGCAGAAGTATCTCAGAGATGGCTAGAGAAGCTCTCTGAGGAGGACTTAACAGAGGATCAGGAGGAAGATCACTGGGATCTACTTGTGAATGAGGTACAGGAGGAGTGTGAAGGGGTAAATGATGGCTTTTTACCAACTCCTGGGGATGGAGAATGTTTTCCCCTAGAAGAAGCAGCGACTGTGTCAGGGCCTAGTCACCAGCCAGTGGCAGCAAGCGTGCCAACCTTGTCAAAGGAGCTGTGGGTGCAGTGTGGCACCACAGTGGAGATTGTACCAAGTGGGAAGATGCCCTAGTTAACCAGTGTCAAGGCGCCCACTGGAACAGACACCAATCCAAAGACCCAGTTAAACATGGAAGACTGGGATAAGGTTGCTAAGCAAAAAGCAATAGAGGTAGAGGAAGAGGGTCAGCTGAGGGCCCTGTTAGGAACGTGCAGAAGGATGGAAGTCTCCCAGACCTGGAATGGATCTTCAGAATGAACAAGGAATGGTCAAGACATTTTAAAATAATTCCCAGACCCTCCTGTCTGTCAAGCTCTGCCTGTTACAGAAAAACTACTTAGAAGATGTGCTGATAATTGAAAACTAAGTGTAAAAATGGATACTATGCTTACCTGTACAATGCATGGATATGAGTGAATATAAATAAGTGAATGATGCAATAACAATATATTGTGGATAGTGGAGATACAAAATATAATTGTCTCTAAATAGTTTGTTAGAGACTCACTGTTGTGAAACAAATGATTGAATATATTGGATCTGTAATAGGATATTCCCGACAACAGGAAACAATGAGGTGTGATATACAAGACTCAGAAGATAGTGGCCAGTAGAGAACCAATGGTATGACTCATTTCCATGGGATAAAACAGGTTACTTCTCTCCACATAATGATCAAAACTCATGGTCACCAGAAGAAAATTCTCTGCACCAGTCAAGGATACAAATATAAATAACTGTGTAATGCAAGCAAAGAAAAAAAGCTGTTATATCATGATACAATGTTATGGAAGAGCGGGTAGGGATATGTAATGTGAGATAGGTTCCTAGGAATAAGTACATGTAGCCATGGACATGAGTAAATAAGAAAGAAAAAAAAATAGAAGAATGGTCAGTTTACCACCAAGAGTGAGGAGATAATTGAGAAGGATCAGAAAGAAGATTAAATTAAATACATCTACAAGATATCTCATATTTCACCAGCATAATTATGATTGTTAACCAAAATAAGATTATATATATTCAAGGGGAGAATATAAATTGAGAATACCAAGGGGAACATTACTGGGCATTTCTGGTACCCCAGCCACAAGTGGTTGTGACTCGGTAACCTTACCACAGTAGATATTAAAGGAACGGTTATCGGTAAGAACTTAGCAACTCAGTGTAGTATCCCTAAAATAAAATGAGTGGAGTAAATTGACCAAAAGGAAGGAGAAGTTGACATGTGCGTAAGTATCTAGACTGTTACAGCATTAAAGGGGTTTTGAGGCCGGTAGGATAATTGTAGATTGATGGATTGAGAAGAGAAGAAAGTTGAATCTTGTCAAGTGATTGTTGATCAAATGTTCAATCAATTTAGAAGCTAGGAAATGCATGGGGCAAGAGATGTGTGGAGAGATTGGAACATTAAATGTCATCTTCTGAATTGCTGTTTTTGGTGGTTGTGAAACACTAGGGCCCCTGTTCAATTGCAGTTACCTTTATACCTGCCGTAAGTCTGCAGGCTTAAAATTTGCGACAGTTAAGGAGCGATTCAATTAAAAAAGCCTGCAACTACTTGTCAGAAACACTAAACTGTAAACCATGAACCCGTAAGTAGCAGTTCAGAGCATGATCATGATCAATTATGCAAGCCTGTAACTCCCGATGTAGAAATCAGCCAATAGTAAATGAAACCATCATCATGACTTCAGTAAAACATGGAGGTTACACATCAATCAATTAGCGTTTAGAGATCCGACATGTGATCAGACTTGTAATCCGGCAATGTACAAAATTAACAAAAATGAATGACGATACTGTTCTAGTCCATGTGGGTGGCCTGATATGTATTAACTCATTGATTCCCAAGATCGATATGACACCATAATTAAACATAAAAACAAAACAATTATTGAAGATTTATGAGCTTAGGGCTGTTGTGCAATTAATTCTAATCACTTTTCCCATATTTTAAAGTGCCGTATTGATTTTTTATTTGCATTTACAGTGCTATGATCAGGTGTTTAACCCCCTTGTGAGTCCTATCTGGGACGCGTAGGATTATCTTCTACATTTGCCTCTTACGGAAAACATTTGCAAGCTTGACGAATTGTAGCAATTGAATAGCGATTTGTGATTTTAACGATTGTAACTCGTGTGGAAAGATCAATGGCTTTGCTGGGTCGTAGTTACGATTTTAGCAATCTCACCCCGTAAATCAGTTGCTGGTAGCGAAAAGAAGCCAATTGAATAGCAAATTAGTTTACGGGCTCTTGTCCCGGCTCCCATAACTACAATTTGCTCAATTGAATAGGGTCCTAGGTTTCGGAAGCACAAATAAAAACATGAGATGATTTCATCAGTACACAAAAAAAATGATATTGGAAAGAGTTCGGTTATCTTTCATTGGATAGTATTTATTTTATTTTTAAAGTGATCAACAAAAGCTTGGACTTTTATGTTGGTTATTGAGGGAATATATAAGAACTGGGGGAAATGAGTTAAAAGTAGAGACATTCTTGGGTTTGGATAGCAAGTTGGTTATGAAAGATAATACATCATCATGATCATCATGGTTACTAACTGGCTGTACCACTACTGGCTGAGAAGACTGCAACCAAACTCTTCCTATAATTTGATCATTATGGTTACTAACTGGTTGTACCACCACTGGCTGAGAAGACTGTAACCAAACTCTTCCTATAATTTGATCATTATGGTTACTAACTGGTTGTACCACCACTGGCTGAGAAGACTGCAACCAAACTCTTTATAAAATGTGATCATTATGGTTACTAACTGGTTGTAACACAACTGGCTGAGAAGACTGCAACCAAACTCTTCCTATAATTTCATCATTAAATAAACATGACTCATAATAGTGATAAGTTTAAAGTGTCTAGTCCTTCTCAGCCATCTTTGTCAGTGAGGGCCTGCAGATATGGTCTTAGACAGCATCACCGGTTCTAAGACAAATTGTTAAGAACCACTGCTCTAGAGGACAAACTGAGTGTTGGACAATAGACCTTCTGGCTTTTGGTTCCTCAGGTCTCAGTGTGTGTTATCATATGTTGTATTTGTGATATTATTAATAGGTTTCTAGACAAAGTTTGCCTCTTTTATATAACATACAAGTATACAACAGGCAAGAGGGTGTGTAAATAAAATATGTAGTTATTTAATAAAATTAGAATGGTCATGCATTTGGGATCTAAAGGTCAAGGTCCAGAAGTATGAGTAGGTTAGTTCTGGTATTCCATTAAAATCAAACCCATCCATTAAAATCAAACCTATCGCTCAACACCTCCATTTTGTATCTATTAAGGAAAATTGAATGAAATTATAGTAGAACAATAGTAGCTATACTTTTTATTTTAATACTAGCGACTTGCCATTCAAAAATGACGGGGCAATAAAAAAAGTGGTAAAATGCTGTTTGCCACACAATGGGAGCCTACTGTGTGCCTCAACTGCTCGCCTCGCTTTGCACCCATAATCCTGCATGTCACCTCACTTTGCGAGGCTTGCGGTTATGGCCATTTGGACCGCCAACGGCGATCACTGCATGCCTCAACTGCTCAGCTCGCTTCACATGAATGTGAAAAGAAAAATTGCCTAAATGCGTTATTTTACATTAATCTGAAAAGGCAAATTGGCGAAACGTGTTAATTCATCTGAATTTGTTATTTTACATCAATCTGAAACAGCAATTTGACGAAACTTATTCATCTGTTAATTTATATGAATATAGAATAAAAAAATGGTTTGTAAACACATTTCTTGCAAATTACACACAGAGCCCAGAGCTCAGACATCACTGACACCTCAGTGAGCAGCGCTGGTGCCGAGAGACAGACCTGTACGGGAGCTGACTACAGGGGAGAGAGTACTGAGGAGAGAGAGTGCTGAGAGGGGGGAGTGCTGAGGAGAGAGAGACTGTGTAGTGATCACACATGCAGGACACCTGCGGTGGCTCCCAATCGCGTCCCTTCTGAGATCTGGCACAGGGCCATGTTCTTGCAGGGATAGAGGAGGCTGGTGAGATGGAGACCCAGCCGTTGTTGTTGCATCAATCATAGTTGTCAAACTGCGATTTGTCGCAAAGTGTGATGACGAATTGCAGTTTGGCAACTATTATATGTGACTAACGACTTGCCCGTCAAAAAATGAAGGTCAATAAAAGAAAGTGTTGAAATGCTGTTTGTCACACAATGTGAGTGTACTTGGTGCCTCAACTATATAGACCCCTCTAACACAGTAATGAACGCATGTAATAACACTATAAGTGCCATGAGGGTCATGCAGGACCATCATGACCCAAAGTGTAAGCACTACACCATTTTAACCTGGTCACTTATGGGGGTCTATCCAGACCCTCATAAGACTCTATTTAACCCCATCAGTCCCATAAGGGTATATTATGACCATTATGGGCCTGTTACAACTCAACATTAACCACATAAGTGCCATGACGGTCCTCAAGGACCATCATGACACTAAGTATAAACACTACACTGCACTATTCCCCCGCAGTAAAACAGTGAATAAAAACTAAACACCCTCTACACTAACCTATTAACACTTACACTACCTACCTACACTATCCACCTACCCCCTAATAACCCCCCAGCACTCTAATTACAGAAAACAAAAAAACGAAATTTACCAAAAATAAAAAATCTACATTACAGAAAATAAAAAAAACCTAAGTCACCAAAAATAAAAAAAGGAACATTACAGAAAATAAAAACACCATTACAATGAAAAAAAAAAATACATATAATACAGAGGAAGGAAATACATATAATACATACAATGCAATACAAATACATACGATACAAATAAAATGAAATACAATACAATACACCCCTATCTAATATACAATAAATACTATCTATCTAATATACATCCCCTATCTATCTAATATACAATAAATAATATCTATCTAATATACATCCTATCAATCTAATATACATCCCCCTATCTAAATAAATACCACAATCTAATATACAATACATGCTATCTATATAAAATACACCCCCCTATCTAACATACAATAAATGCTATCTATATATAAAATAATCTAATTCTAAGCTAAAATAAAATAATTAAGACCACTTACCTTTGAGATGTCCCTTCAGATGAGCAACCTAAGGTAAAATATTGTCAACAAAATTTCTACAACACATTTACCAAAAATAAATAAACATAGTACATATTCTAAATATTCTACTCACCTTTCCAGCATGTCCCGTCCTTCATCTTTTCTTCTTCTCCGGCGCGGCCCCTGTTAAAAAAAACATAACATTAGTGCACATACATAAACATAAAACAAAGTCAAATAAACATAATATACAGTGTACTTACCTCCCCGCGATGTCTCTGGCCTCCTCATCTTCTGCACCGGATGGGCCCTGGAACCGCGCTCTAAAAAAAAAATGTTAAAAAACTAACACACATCTGCACTTGCGGATGTCCCCGACGCTAATGAGCCTCCTACGGAGTGTTCCAGAATAAAATTGGCAATGGTGGCTTCTGATTGGCTGAAAACGCTGTCTATCAAATTCAGCCAATCAGGAGATGCCAATTGTGAGCCAATGAGAAAGGGATACACCCCAAAATCCGACTCTGATTAGATAGCGCACCTGTCAATCTTTATTTGAACCAATCAGAATGCTTTATTGCCATCAGCGAATCACAATGGGATACACCGCCAAGGGGTGATTGGCTGAAGACATCTGCGCCTTCCCATTGGCTGTAACACTGATTGACATTGACAACAGCTAATGAGAAGGCACAAAGCCTTCAGCCAAACAGTACATGGGGGTGTATCCCATTGTGATTGGCTATTGTCAATGCAACCAATCAGATTGCGCAGAGGCCTCCAGCCAATAACCCTGCGGTGGTGTATTCCATTGTGATTGGCTGGAGACATCTGCGCCTTGTGATTGGTTTAAATAAAGATTGACAGGTACAATCAGAGTGGGATTTTAGGGTGTATCCCTTTCTGACTGGCTCATACATTGGTGCCTCCTGATTGGGTGAATTTGATAGACAACGTTTTCAACCAATCAGAAGGCGCCATTGCCTATTTTCTTCCGGAAAAGCCTCCGGGAGGCTCATTAGCGTCGGGGATGTCCGTGAGTGCAGATGTCTGTTCTATTTTTTTAGAGCGCGGTTCCAGGGCGGGGCAGAAGAGGAGGAGGCCCGAGACATCGCGGGGAGGTAAGTACAATGTAGATTATGTTTATTTTATTTTGTTTTATGTTTATATATGTGTACTTATTGTATGTTTTTTTAACAGGGGCCGCACCGGAGAAGAAGAAAAGAAGAAGGACGGAGACATGCTGGAAAGGTGAGTAGAATATTTAGAATGTTTATAATGTTTATTTATTTACTGTAAATGTGTTGCATTAATTTTTTTTATTTGTTTTCCATAGGTTGCTGATCTGAAGGGCCATCTGCAAAGGTAAGTGGTCTTAATTATTTTATTTTAGCTTAGAATTAGATTATTTTATATATAGATAGCATTTATTGTATGTTAGCTAGGGGTATGTGTTTTATATAGATAGCATGTATTGTATATTAGATTGTGGTATTTATTTAGATAGGGGGATGTATATTAGATAGATAGGATGTATATTAGATAAATATTATTGATTGTATATTAGATAGATAGGGGGATGTATATTAGAGAGATAGTATTGTATATTAGATAGGGATGTATTGTATTGTATTTCATTTTATTTGTATTGTATGTATTTGTATTGCATTGTATGTATTATATGTATTTCCTTTTCAGGTGTGTAATATATATTTTTTTTTCTGTAGTGGGTGGGGGGGTTGTAATGTTTTTTTTTTTTTCTGTAATGTTTCTTTTTTTTTTTTTTTGTGAATTTAGTTTTTTGTTTTCTGTAATTAGAGTGGTGGGGTTATTAGGGGGTAGGTGGATAGTGTAGGTAGGTAGTGTAGGTGTTAATAGGTTAGTGTAGATGGTGTTTAGTTTTTATTTACTGTTTTACTGGGGGGGGCATAGTGCAGTGTAGTGTTTCCTTGAGGACCGTCATGGCACTTATGTCGTTAATGTTGGGTTGTAACAGGCCCATAATGGTCTTAATATTAAATAGAGTCTTATGAGGGGCTGTATTGACCCCCATGAGTGACAGGCTTAATGAAGGGCTTATTGGGCTCTGTATTGACCCCCATAAGTGACAGGGTTAATTAGGGGTTTATGGGGGTCTGTATTGACCCCCATGAGTGACGGGGTTAATGAAGGGCTTTGGGGGGGTCTATATTGACCCCCATGAGTGAGGGGGTTAATGAAGGGCTTATGGGGGTCTGTATTGACCCCTAGGAGTGACAGGGTTAATGAAGGGCTTATTGGGGTCTGTATTGACCCCCATAAGTGACAGGGTTAGTTAGGGGTTTATGGGGGTCTGTATTGACCCCCATGAGTGACGGGGTTAAGAAAGGGCTTATGGGAGTCTATATTGACCCCCATGAGTGAGGGGGTTAATGAAGGGCGTATGGGGGTCTGTATTGACCCCCATGAATGACAGGGTTAATGAAGGGCTTATGGAGGTCTATATTGACCCCCATGAGTGAGGGGGTAATGAATGGCTTATGGGGGTCTGTATTGACCCCCATGAGTGACAGGGTTAATGAAGTGCTTATAAGGGTCTGTATTGACCACCATGAGTGACAGAGTTAATTAAGGGCTTATGGGGGTCTATATTGACCCTCATGAGTGAGGGGGTTAATTAAGTGCTTATGGGGGTCTCTATTGACCCCCATGAGTGAGGGGGTTAATGAAGGGCTTATGGGGGTCTATATTGACCCCCATGAGTGAGGGGGTTAATGAAGGGCTTATGGGGTCTGTATTGACCCCCATGAGTGACAGAGTTAATGAAGGGCTTATGGGGGTCTATATTGACCCCCATGAGTGAGGGGGTTAATTAATGGTTGATGGGGCTCTGTATAGAGCCCCATGCGTGATCATGAGTGAAGGGGTTAGTTACCTGCTTATGGGGATCTGTATTGACCCCCATGAATGACAGGGTTAATTAAGTGCTTAATGGGATCTGTATTGACCCCCATAAGTGACAGGGTTAATTAGGGGTTTATGGGGGTCTGTATTGACCCCCATGAGTGACGGGGTTAATGAAGGGCTTTTGGGGGTCTATATTGACCCCCATGAGTGAGGGGGTAAATGAAGGGCTTATGGGGGTCTGTATTGACCCCTAGGAGTGACAGGGTTAATGAAAGGCTTACTGGGGTCTGTATTGACCCCCATAAGTGACAGGATTAATAAAGGGCTTAAGGGGGTCTATATTGACCCACATGAGTGAGGGGGTTAATGAAGTGCTTATGGGGGGTCTGTATTGACCACAATGAGTGACAGAGTTAATTAAGGGCTTATGGGGGTCTATATTGTCCCCCATGAGTTAGGGGGTAATTAAGTGCTTATGGGGGTCTGTATTGACCCCCATGAGTGACAGGGTTAATGAAGGGCTTATGGGTGTCTATATTGACCCCCATGAGTGACGGAGTTAATAAAGGGTTTATGGGGGTCTATATTGACCCCCATGAATGAGGGGGTTAATGAAGGGCTTATGGGGGTCTGTATTGACCCCCATGAATGACAGGGTTAATGAAGGGCTTATGGGTATCTATATTGACCCCTATGAGTGAGGGGGTTAATGAAGGGCTTATGGGGGTCTGTATTGACCCCTATGAGTGACAGGGTTAATGAAGGGCTTATGGGGGTCCATGTTGACCCCCATGAGTGAGGGGGTTAATTAATGGTTGATGGGGCTCTGTATAGAGCCCCATGCGTGATCGTGTATTTTTTTTTATAACGGGTCCTTTAAGGACCTTTACGGTCCTTTATGGACACGTAACGCGGGAATTTTGAATTTTCATTGCAGCAGGGGTCCCCGATCGCGTGCGATCGGGACCCCCACTGCAATGGTTAATGTGGGGTTAATGCAGGTCTCCGAGCTTATCTCGGATCCCGTGGGGTTAATGCAGGTCTCCGAGCTTATCTTGGATCCCGTGGGGTTAATGCAGGTCTCCGAGCTTATCTCGGATCCCGTGGGGTTAATGCAGGTTTCCGAGCTTATCTCGGATCCCTTCCTCGGGTAAGTTGTACGTGGCTGGGCGTTCCTGGGTCGTTGAGTCTCGTTTTCGGGTTTTTTGACGGCCATTTTTTCTCTCACTTAGGGGATTTTCGTGTGTTTGAACTCGGGAATTTGGACTTAAATGGAGGTGTAACTTCCCTTTCAGAGGTCCTGGGTGCCCCCCCCCCATTGCTGTGGGTAAGCTTTTTATGTATATTTAGTGGGTATTTATTGTGTTTTGACTGTTTTTAGGTGCGCGCGTTTTGGCCTTTAAGGTCAGATTTTTGCGGCAATGAGCGCCTTTGGTGCTCATTGCCTAAGTCCTACGGGTTTAACTCTTAGCTCGCAAAGCGTGACAACGATTCGTAGTTTGACAACTATTATATGTGATAGTAATTGTAGAGAAAGCTTGCTAAGCATATAAATATTGATTATAAACACAAGCATTTAGAATCCAATATGTCCCACATATCTTTTCCCATCCCACCCATAGACATAGCTTTGTATCAGTACCCTGTATGAAAAAAGCCCACAACACGTTCACAAAGACTAACAGCACAGCTTTAATCCTCATTTTGACCATAAAGTCCCATATACCCTTTCCTGTCTGCTTGTTTCCTCCCTGTAGCTTTGTATCAGTACCTCATATGGAGAAATACACACCTCATACATGAGGACTAGACCAGACATCATTGTAATGCCTCAATTTCAACTGGATTTATTGTTGAATTGATAAAGTCCCATAAATCCTTTCCTGTCTGCTTTGTCACTCCCATTGCAGCAGCTTTATATCAGTACCCCATATGGAAATAACCCACAACACATACATTAAAATTTGACCAGGCATCATTGTTGAATTGATACAGTCCCATATACCCTTTCCCGTCTGCTTGTTTCCTCCCTGTAGCTTTGTATCAGTACCTCATATGTAAAAAAGCACATCTCATACATGAAGACCGATCCAGGCATCATTGTAATGCCTCAACGTGAGCGGGAATCATTGTTGAATTGATATAGTCCCATAAACCCTTTCCTGTCTGCTTCATTACTCCCATTGCAGTAGCCAACAACATGTTGCAATAACCCACAACATGTACATTAAGACATGACCGGGCATCATTGTTACACCTCATCTTGAACAGACACCACTGTTGAATTGATAAGACCCACATATCCTTTCCCATCTTCCTCATCCTTCCTATGGCTGTAGTTTTATATCACAACCCTGTATGAAGAAAAACCCACAACATGACTATGATGGCTAACCATACAGTTTTATTCCTCACCATGACTAGGTATAATTTTTGAACTGATAAAGTGGACAGGCAAGCCATTTTCACATCTAACACAAATATGACCACTTCTCACTTCTTTTCTGCAAATACATTTCCTATACTTGTGTTTGCCTTGATTTAATTAGCATAAATTAAATTAAATTTTCCTTTGCTCCAGACTCTTTCTGCATTCTTGTTTCTTCCCTTGCAGATTTCCTTATAGCTGCTTGAGTTCTTGTATGGATGAAGGTGTTCATGGACTTGCATCTACTCTTTGTATTTTGCTTCTTCACCGTTTCATTGCAGCTAATGGCATTTGTGTAAACCATGTGTTTTCTCTTGAAGCTTTCATAGTTCTGGGATTTGGATAGTGACATGAGGACGAGGAGAATTCCAAGAGTCAGGAGAAGAGGTAGAACCTGGGACATCTCGATGGGTGGGAAACTGAATGAGAAAATGGACAGAGAAGCTAATGGTGCATTGGGAGGTTGAAGAAACGAATGGGCTTCTGAAGTTATTAGTAGCTCTTGGTTATTTATCTACATAATATGATCTACTAGCGACTCGTCCATCAAAAAATGACAGTCAATAACAATTTAATGCTGTGAAAACTGTATATATGTATAACTGTATTTTGCTACTCTTTACCTGTGAAGGTGATCTGATTGCAGATGAAATGCTGCAAACGCCCCTCTGTGTAGTCAGGTGAGCAGATGATCAAACTGGGGAAAAAAGGGCTTGTTAATGTTTGGTATGATTTTAATTAGCATAGCTGCAAAATATAAGTAAATGCACTCTAAAATGTAAGAAAGTGATATAAATATGTAAACAGTTTGAGGATTCTATACCTTTAATACAATGAGCTGAAAGAGATAAATATGGTGACACTATAAAATCGACGTATTTTGTGATGCATTTTAGCACATGTAATTGAAAATTCTTTAAAATAAATGACTAATTAAATAATTAATCAAGAACATTAATAATTAATCATCAACACATAAAAACAATTGCATTAATAATGAATACTGAAAAGATAAATATAACAGCTATGTACTAATGAAGCAGCAACAGCAATGTCTAAATTCAGTGCAAAAGGTACATATGTTTTTATGCATTTTTGACTTAAAATGTCTTTTATGAATGATCAATGAAGTAATTAATGAACAAAAAGGTGAGCAGCAAGCACAACATGTAAATCCACTATAAAATAATCTTTATTTTTTATTTTTACTAAATATGTTATTATTACTAATTAATAATTAATTAATGAACATTATTAATCTTAATGATGAATAAAGTAATACATGAACATTAATAGTTGAGCATCAAGGCCAAAATATAAGTCCAGTGAGAAATATTCTATTTTTTTAATAAACGTTATTACTATTAACAATTAATTATTATTTAATTAATGTACATTACTAATTCATGAATTAGTAAATGTACTATAAATAGTTAATCAATAATGTAATGATAAAGTAAAGGTAGTGACAATTGTCTATTTTTTTTTTAAATAATTACTAATTATGAATTAATGTCCATTAAAAATTAATTAATCAATTAATAAACATATTTGAAATGGTTAATGATTAATACCATGCTAAAGTACAGGTATTGCAAAATGTAGGAATGTATTTTAGATTGTAGATTGTGTTAAAATGGGGGCTATATTGTATGTGTTACGCGCATCGGAAGGATTTTCCGTCTTTAGTAACCGATTTTCCGTCTTTAGTAACCGATTTTCCGTCTTTAGTAACAGACTGTTGTACTACCTCGTACGTGCTTGTGAAAGTGCTACGTGTCCGGCTCTGTTTTGCGTGCTTGACGGTGATGTAGCCTTGTTTTCATTTTTTTCGACGCCCATTTTTTTCCCTTTGCTTAGGCTATTTTTGAGTTGTAAAAATCATCTAAATCAAGTTAAATTTGCGTTCAAGCTCATTGACAGACGTCCTGGCTGTGGCCCCATGCTGTCTGTGATGTGTTTGTATTTTTTTCCAGGTGTATTTAGTGAGTTTTTACTGTTGTTTTGTTTGCCTGTCTCGGACGATTTTCCGTCTTTAGTAACCAATTTTTCGTCTTTAGTAAGTCCGTTGTACTACCCCGTACGTGCTTGTCAAAGTGCTACGTGTCCGGCTCTGTTTTGCACGCTTTACGGTGATGTAGCCTTGTTTTCATGTTCTTCGTCGGCCATTTTTTTCCTCGTTAAGGCGATTTTCGAGTGGCGAAAATCTTCTAAATCGAGTTAAATTTGCATTCCAGCTCACTGACAAATGTCCTGGCTGTTGCCCCATGCTGTCTGTGAAGTGTTTGTATTTTTTTTCGGGTGTATTTAGTGTGTTTTTACTGATTTTTGGTTTGCGCGTCTCGGCCGCTAAGTTCGTATTTTTACGACTCGTATTGTGGTTTTTGTAAGTGCTACGACTCGTATTTGGAGTCGTATTTTTTTTTCTAAGTCCCGCGGTCATCATGTTTCATTGTCCAGGAGCCAGCCACAGACCCTGGAGCAGAAACAGAAAGTAGCCCAGTTCTTTAACCTGACCAAGAGGCAGTAGCAGCTGCTTCTCAATGGCTGCCTGTAACTGCACACCAGGCAGTCTCAAAAGGAGAGAGTCAGGAGGTTCAACCTGAGGATCCAGAGACCAAAGAGCCAGAGGGTACCCCAGATTGTGGTTTGTCTCCTGGTCTCCCTTCTTTGATGCCCCTGCCGCTGCCCATAGACACTGGTGGTGTACTTGTAATCCTGGAAAGAAGGAGCCACTGGCCAGGCTTGTTGGGAAAGAGGTTAGCTACTGAACCACAATGGCTTGTGTCAGAACTGCCCATTAATCCAGCATGGATGGCACCAGAGAATGTCACTTGCCCATGTTGCAACTCCAGCATGCCAGTTTATTCAGAAGAAAGCTCAGGCCTGACAAAGGTAATCTTGCACTCTTCGATTGTATCCATGGACCTGAGCACTGATCCAGAATCAGCAGGACAGGAGGTCTCCCTAGCCTGGAAGGAGAGGGCTTTGCTGGGTAAGGATCCTCCCAAGTTTATGCTAGACTTTCTAGCTGGGATGTACTGTTTCCCCTGGACTACCTTGTAGGGTCCTCCATGGCTGTTGTCTGTTAAGTCTCCCCAGGGGCTTGGGAAGGTCACTAGGCCACTGGGAAGGAGCGAGTATTCACCCTGGACAGGGGGAGGCAGGGTACCCAGAGAGCCACTGAGGCTATCACATGGATGGACTGTCACATCAAGAGGACCAGTAACCACCTGTATAGATGGCAGGATTGCCGTCCCATGCTATACTAGAAAGGAAAGGGGGAGACATTGTCATGATTTAATTGTTTAAGGACTCATATTGCCAGTAATTTATGAATATGGCAAAGGGAGCATGACATTGTTGCATTGGGATTATGTATTATTGTGTGTGGTAATATGTTGCCTGTACATGGTTGCTATGAAGCCTAGTTATAATATATTATAAGAGGGAAAATGTTATATAGAACATATGTGGAATTGGTAAAAATGCTCTGCATAGAAGTTAGCTGCAGGTCATTGCACACTCACACATACAGACCTTGGGTCAAGACAGATGTATGTACTTCAAGTAGTCCTAAGCAAACATTTGAGTTTAACATGTGTTTTTTCACTAGCCAGCTATAGATATCTGGTGAAGTTGATCTTAAGAGATTTGATAGCCCAAGGTTGCAAGCCAGATGGGCTGACATCACACATACACAAATGTACACAAGGGTGTGGTATTGGAGAGTATAAATATGTTGTTTTGATCATTCAATAAAGGTTGAGAGATAGTTGTCACATATACAAGGTGTGAGACTATTTCTGTGTGTTGTATCCTGACTTGGGGAGTGGTCTTGCCATGGGCCACTAGTAACCTGTATGCAGTATTCTCTGCCTGTACCTCTTCAGAAGCCATCTTGTGTGCCACAGAGAACAGGAACTACACAATTCTGCTGGGGTAGGTTTGAACTAGGTTCATATCAAGCCCCCTTGAAGAAGCAGATTGTGACAATTCCATATTATAATTTAAATATATTTAAAACAGAAGTTATAATGTTATATTTTAGAAATGATGACTGTATTTCCATAAGAAGACAATATAAGTACAATTGGAGTAAGAATAGTATCACTCACTTGGGAATCACATTCACTCCTAAAAGTGAAATATTTGGTTATAAATTACCATGTGCAACTATACAACCATCTGTAAAAGACTTTCAGTCCCATTCTATTAGTAGCCCGTAAGTGTCTAACCCGTAAATTGACTCAAGCTCACACGTCTCACAGCCTCCACACGTAAACCCTGCCTTTTTAAGTTGGGTTTCAGGGAGTGTGATCACATGATCTGGAAATATTTAAGCCCATTCTTAGACACAGCCAATGTAAATGAGTCTGTCATCATGACATCAGTAAACATGGAAGTTACACGTAATCTGCAATCAGAGGCTACAAATTAACGAGAGCCAATAAGTCTGCACTGTCTGCTCTTGTCCATGTGGGTTCCATGTGGGGTTTCATGATATGTATTAGTCCCTTGAGTTCCAGGATCGATATTACTACGAAAAAAACTGTGAAAAATTATATTTTCTTCATTGCATATTTGTAGGTTTGAGACTGTTTTGCAATCAATTATATTTTCTTTCCATACTTTTAAAGTACAGTGTGAATTTAATTGGTGCTACAGCTCGCATATGTGTTTGAAAAAGCCCTTGCAAGACCTATTCAGTACTCATACTAATTTTGACAGAAAATTGATACTTTTTTAATTTGCAGGTCAGACTTTATTTAAGAGTTAGAGCTACGGGTCTAATAGAATATCTATTTTGTGTAACCGAAATTAATTAGTGCCCATAATATTCAAGCTGTGGTAAAACCAGTAGAGTTCTAAGCCTGAATTTGTGTTTTTGGCTGGCCTGTAGTGATTGTGGATGGGGAACTAGTAGCTAATGGAATACGTAGCAACTTTGAGAGTGGTTTTAAGTGTGTATACATTTATGATTTGGCCAATAGAATAGGGCTCTTTGACTGAATGGAAAATAGTTACTCTTTCTTGGTCAAGGAGAATATCTGCCAAAGATTACCTATTTATTTATAAGAATTCAACTAGAAGTTCCTAAATACATTCCCAGGAAACTCCAGTCTCCAGATAAATATTTTAAAAGGGAAAAAAACATGTATTAAACAGGACAGTGAAAAGGCATTTCTCTAGGGGAGGCCTAGCGTCACCTAACATGTCAGATTACTATGACGCGGGGATGATGTCCCATATAATAAAATGGAGTTGTCTGAAACAACCAACTATTTAGTTACAGACTGAAAGAAACTTTATTGAGTAGTGAGGACATTGTCCATTTAAGGTTTAAAGAAAATAAGTTAAAAGCTAAAGAAATAATACCTCTAGTAATTAAAACGTCTTTGAAGATATGGTATAAGTGCAATAAAAGTTAAAACCTATCTACATTATCTTTACTAGTTATACCATTAGATATGCTTGGTAAAACTTCTCCCTAACCAGAATTGGGAATGGAAGAAGTAAGGAATAATTATCAGGCTTATATCTTATTGGGTCATTGAAACTTTTGAAAACTTGTGTAAAGAATACAATATCCCAAGCAATAAATGGTTACACTATAGTTATATGAAGTCAGCATTGATGTGTTTAGATTATAAATTACTTGAGGTGAAAATTTGTATTAAACTTGAATTTTTGTGAGAAATATATACCATATTGATATAATATCTTGAGAAATAAATTTGAAATAAGGAAACTAGAATGAATGAAATGGGAAAGAGAATTAGGATATGAATGGCAATACTCTGATCGGTTTAAAGCATTTGAGATAAGTGTGAATGCTATGTATGTATCTCTTTTAGAGAAATGTATTTTATATTAATCCAGAGATAGTGTTTAGTCCCTGAGATATCAGCAAAAATGTATCTGGAGAAGTATACAGGTAAATGTTAGAGAGGATGTGAGAAAGGAGGTTCTTATCTACATACAGTATATAGTTACATAGTTACATAGTACATGGTGGAAGTGTAATAAGATTCAAGATTTCTGGTCCTTGTGTATAAATCATTTTTCGAGAAATACTAAGAGATCATCTCTGATGTCCCCAGAAGTGATTATTTTCCATGTGCTTTTGACATATATATATATATATATATATATATATATATATATATATATATATATATATATATACACTGCTCAAAAAAATAAAGGGAACACTTAAACAACACAATGTAACTTCAAGTCAATCACACTTCTGTAAAATCAAACTGTCCACTTAGGAAGCAACACTGAGTCACAATCAATTTCACATGCTGTTGTGCAAATGGGATAGACAACAGGTGGAAATTATGGGCAATTAGCAAGACACCACCAATAAAGGAGTGATTCTGCAGGTGGTGACCACAGACCACTTCTCAGTTCCTATGCTTTCTGGCTGATGTTTTGGTCACTTTTTAATGCTGGTGGTGCTTTCACTCTAGTGGTAGCATGAGACAGAGTCTACAAAAAAAAGTGGCTCAGGTAGTGCAGCTCATCCAGGATAGCACATCAATGCGAGCTGTGGCAAGAAGGTTTGCTGTGTCTGTCAGCGTAGTGTCCAGAGCATGGAGGCGCTACCAGGAGACAGGCCAGTACATCAGGAGATGTGGAGGAGGCCATATGACCGCAACAACCCAGCATCAGGACCGCTACCTCCGCCTTTGTGCAAGGAGGAACAGGAAGAGCACTGCCAGAGCCCTGCAAAATGACCTCCAGCAGGTCACAAATGTGCATGTTTCAAACGGTCAGAAACAGACTCCATGAGGGTGGTATGAGGGCCCGACATCCACCGGTGGAGGGTTGTGCTTACAGCCCAACACCGTGCAGTATGTTTGGCATTTGCCAGAGAACACCAAGATTGGCAAATTTGCCACTGGCGCCCTGTGCTCTTCACAGATGAAAGCAGGTTCACACTGAGCACATGTGACAGACGTGACAGGGTCTGGAGACGCTGTGGAGAACGTTCTGCTGCCTGCAACATCATCCAGCATGACTGGTTTGGCAGTGGATCACTAATGGTGTGGGGTGGCATTTCTTTGGGGGGCCACACAGCCCTCTATGTGCTCGCCAGAGGTAGCCTGACTGCCAATAGGTACCGAGATGAGATCCTCAGACCCCTTGTGAGACCATATGCTAGTGTGGTTGGCCCTGGGTTCCTCCTAATGCAAGACAATGCTAGACCTCATGTGGCTGGAGTGTATCAGCAGTTCCTGTAAGACAAAGGCATTGATGCTATGGACTGGCCCACCCGTTCCCCAGACTTGAATCCAATTGAGCACATCTGGGACATCATGTCTCGCTCCATCCACCAACGTCACGTTGCACCACAGACTGTCCAGGAGTTGGCAGATGCTTTAGTCCAGGTCTTGGAGGAGATCCCTCAGGAGACCATCCGCCACCACATCAGGAGCATGCCCAGGCGTTGTAGAGAGGTCATACAGGCACGTGGAGGCCACACACACTACTGAGCCTCATGTTGACTTGTTTTAAGGACATTACATCAAAGTTGGATCAGCCTGTAGAGTGTTTTTCCACTTTCATAATGGGGGTGACTCCAAATCCAGACCTCCATGGGTTGAAAAATTTGATTTCCATTTTTTAATTTTTGTGTGATTTTGTTGTCAGCACCTTCAACTATGTAAAGAACAAAGCATTTCATAAGAATATTTAATTCATTCAGATCTAGGATGTGTTATTTTAGTGTTCCCTTTATTTTTTTGAGCAGTGTATATCTATCTATCTATATATATATATATATATATATATATATATATATATATATATATATATATATATATTATTAGCAGCAAAATGGTTAATAACAATAAAATGCAAAAAACAATAATTGCCACTTTGAACAGAGGTGGTGGAAGTTGTTGACAGGAAGAGACACATTTTTAAGAAATAGAAAAAGATTTTAAAAAAAGTAGAAGATTTACAATAGGGTGGATTTATGAATCAAGTTAAAATTATTTCTGTAAAATGATCGCAGTCTCTCCTCTTCATCCAGTATGAAATGTTTTATTGTATAATCTCAATCTATTGATGATTTTAGAAATTGTTAAGATTATGGGGGAATTGTCTGATTGTATGTATTGTATTGTTTTTCCAAATTAATTTTATATATATATTTATATATATTTATATATTTAATATATTTATTTATTTATATATTAACATTGCTGTTGAGAGACTAAAATTGTTGAGAAACGTGAAAATATTATTCAGTTAGCACTTGCTGATTCAAAGTAAAAAATAGTTATTATATATCTATTTACAAAAATTCTAACATACTTTTATATATATATGTAAGTTTATAAATACATTATATGTGGAAAGAGCAATGACATATATATATATATATATATATATATATATATATATATATACTGGGTATATATATATATATATATATATATATATATATATATATATATATATATATATATATGTTTTATTACAGTAAGAGCTAGTCAGAGGATGTTTTGAAGACTTCCACTCGATAATCAGTAACAAATGATTTTTGGAACAAATGATTACTAATATATACAATTATACTGTAGTAGAATCTCCTTTATTGTATCTGCTAACTTGTGAATATGGTACTGTATTTGTATATTTTACCTATTACATATTAGATATTCATAAACATTTTTTATTAGAAATTATATAAATTATTGTTTTCTTAATTTAACTTTAATTTAACTACTTAGAAAAGTATGTAATCCATTACAGAAGCATCTCTATATTAAATGTTATTAAGATATTAGTTATATTAGTTAAAACATTACCATTATAATTATTTATTTTATACAAATTATAATTTACTTAATTTCAATTTAAGTTTATATAGCTATGTGTGTATTTAAACTATTAAATGTTAGATTTCTATTAATAATTTTGTTATATTACCTAAAACGTATTATTATTATTAATGATGTTGTTATTAAACTATTGTATGCAATGTATAAATATTATAAATTAAAGCTATATTAATTTGCATAACATAAAATAAAATACTACTACTACTACTGCTACTACTTATAATAATAATAATATTAATAATAATAATTACTATACTTTTAATTTAACATTATAAATTATTATTATCTTATCTATATTATTAAATATGTTACATTGTAAATGTTATGTATTATACAATATAGAAAATATATAAAGGCACATTAATGTTTTTATTAAAGTTCTTGAAATTCTACATGTATTCTTTGCAGTTGAATAAACTGTCAATATTTCTTTTTTTTCTAATACTGATATTATATTTAAGACAGATATCAAGACAATATCATTTTAATGTATCTATTTGCAAATATTAAACTAATCCACACAAAACATAATCATTTGTAAATCTCTCCGAAGACAACATAATAATTTGTATCCTCATCCTTCAGGACTAAGCGGCACACGGATAATTACAAATAGGTCATTGTAAGTCTATTGTAAGGAATCATGCAAGTCCTAAATCTCCTTGAGACTTTCTAGCTAATTAAATCTAACAGTACCAACAAGAGGTTTCATTGTTGACTTTATTAACATTATATATTATATTAAAGAAAATAAATGGATTTATCATTGAGTAAAATTATAGATTTAGAGATGACATTTATAAAATTAGGAATTAATGTAATAAATGCAGACCATCATTGAAATTACAGATAAGTAAAATCTAATTATTTAAAAATATTGAGTTTGTGTTCTATATTATCTTTTTTTAATTAAATTGTCATAAATCATATACTTGTATTCCTTGTTCCTAAATACACTTAACTCCTCACCTAAAATAGTCTATTATTTATTTACCACTTTTTAATTTCAACCTATAACCACTTCTATTACTACATAAAATCCCACACTATTATAACTATTACTCCATTTAAACTACACATTAAAGAACCATTGTGGTCATAGTTTTAACATTTACTTTGCACTTAAAATGTGGAACATGTTCTTAATTTAAAAAACTCGCTCTTTGTTGGACTTGAAAAGGCAAGGGACCAAACCTATTTGCAGATTGTTAGGTTCTTTCAAACCCTCCACACAGGATAGCTTAATCACAGATTAGGACAAGTTGACGATTTCTCCCTCTGCAGAAATTCGGGACACGTTACGGGTACTGGAACAAGTTGTAGAAAATAATTTCTGATTACAAAAAAAATATATTTGCCTTCCCTCTAAATGAAACACACTGTGCATATATGTCCCAAGCAGAGCATAAACTTTATTTTGCAGGTCTCATATTTATACAGATAAGTCACCAATCATAGTTAGCCCCTTCCTTGGGCAAACATGCATTTCACACCTTAAGCTACCCTTGAACTACTTTATGTTGGTCAGGGTTGGCTCTACAGACTTGGGACTATGCTGGGCAGAAAACAGCCCCAATACATCAGACAGCTGGGTATTCTGGGGGGCAGTTATGTTAAGGGACTGGTTAACAAAATCTGCCTGACTGTCAAGGGTAGGTGGTTCCAGGAGGTCATGCAGGAGCCTTCCTCGGGGTCACTGCTTGTGTGAAAACAGACCGATAGAAGTTTTTGGGACCACTTCTAATATCCTTTCAACAGATTAATATTAGCAATTCAAATGGTCTGGCTCTTGGGGTCTATGTTTAACATGTAGGTATGGGAGCTAATTTTCTGTTAAACTTGGTATGGTCCTTCCCAGGCTACCTGTAACTTGTTATGGGTGTGTGGAACCGGAATCAGCACCTCCTGTTGTTCCTCTTAGTTCCCCTGTCAAGGTACCACTTCTGTCTGGCCTGGGCTGCCTACACATACAGGACCACTGTGTAATGACTGATTTTGGGCTCGAGGGGCCCCTGAACCCCACAAGCAACTATGTTTTTGAAACTGTAACATATGTGATTACTAAGATCAAAAGGCTATTAAAATGGACATGAGACTTGTTTTAAGGACTGTGACATGTTGTTTTATGTACAGTATAAGATATAATGTTTAAAAATGTATGCAGTAAGCCATACTGGTTACACTGACTTCCACCCTGGATGTTTGTAAAAACAGAAAGAGCAATTTGCCAGACATCTGGCCTTTGACCTAAGGATAGGAGTGCTTTCAACCCCCTTGCAAACCTTTCATGTGTCAACCATAAAATCTGAAGTGACCTAATAAGATGAACACTTCCAGGCCCTTCACTGGAGACTAGGAAGGTTTTTTTATAACCCTAGTAAAGGGGTGATAAGGTCACTGTAAGAAAGCTGACCCCGCATACAGGGAGGATAATTATGAAGGGGGGCTAGGTGGGTAATTAGTTTGTGCTGTTTTAAAATACCTGTGTATGGTTGAGACAAATGGGTACAGGGTTCTGCATATACTCCCCCTCCCAAGCCTCTAGGATCTCATTCAAGGGACATTTCAACATCCCATACAGGAGATCAAAGAGGAAGCACCTGACAATTCATGCATTGCCTTACAGTAAGCAAAGAGGAGATATGGCAGAAGCTTCTCCCAATCTCCCTCCTCCATGAAACCACAAAGCATCCATTTTAAATTACCTATGAAGCATTCACAGAGCTGGTTTGGAAGTGATAGGGCGAGGAGCTTAGGTGCTTGATCATTTATAGCCTCCATAGCTGCTAGATTAAATGAAACATGAACTGGGCACCCCTATAGCTCAGAATTTATTTTGGGAACCCTACCGGGAAGAATACAACCAATAAAGCTTCCACTATGGCAGTAGATGTTATCTTTGCCAGGTGCATGGCCTCAGGATAGTGAGTCACAAAGTCTACCACTTTAAGTATATACTTCTTCCCCATCTTGCTGGGTTTAGCTAGCGGCCCTATGATATCGATAGCCAGCCGGGGAAATGGGGTATCCATTATGGGCAAAGGTGGATACTGCTGACATGAATCACAGGACTCACAGTACAGGGTGACATCCTTGTTAACCCCTGGTCAGTAGAAAACTCAGAACGTTGCACCGTTAAGCTCCTCAGATGCCTAGGTAAGGGGTCATTGCCAGCTCTAACAGGTCAACCCCTAAACTTCTTGGGAATGACTAGCGGTCTGTTAACTTCCCCCGGATTCCATTCTACCTAGCCTGGAGTAGCTCAGTGCAGTAACCCCTGGTCCCTGCCCTTGCTGCTTGTGCTCACTTTACTGGATTAAGGTACCAACACTTTATTTACCCCAGGTCATTCCCCCAAAAATACATCCACTGGTAGACCAGCCATCACTTCCACCTTCCTAGTGCCATTCTCGGTGCCCCAATCTAGAAGCACCGAGCTACCGAGATGCTATATCACTGTCCTCCCACCACCATCACCTCCAGATAATTTGGTAGGACTGCTATGGTTATCACCAAATCCAGGGTGAAGCAACAAAACCGCAACCACAGCAGTGTCCCAGAATCCTTTCATTAGTCTTCCATTAATGGCTAAAGGGCTGGCTCTGATTATTGGTCCAAGGTGAGGTGCACAGCATTGTTGGTGGGGTAAATTCCACTCTCCTTCCAATCTCTGGGCCTCATTAAATTCCAGCCTCGTAAATAAGAGGCTTCTACTTAAGCCCTACGTACTGCAAAGTTTCTCTAACTTACAATGCTATTAAATTAGCCCTGCTGCGAGCAACGTATGAGCTACGCAGCAGGGCCGTACGTATCTACACTGCGTAAATGTACATGAGGAGTGACAGCCTGCGAGATGATATCGCAGGCTCCCACTCCTCATCAAGTGCTGCGGGGGTCCTAAAAGGGACCTCCGCGGCAGTCCCCCACATAAGCCCTGCCGTGGGGGGTACTCCAAACCCCCCCCCCCAGGCACCTAAAATGAACCCCCCCTCAATGCGGGGGTCCCTGTCGGGACCCCCGAAGTGTCCTCACATGAACACCTTGCTGCAGGGGTCCATAGGAACCCCCGCAGCCCCCACACATTAACCCCTTGCATCGGGGGTACCCGATCGGCACCGATCAGGCCCCCGCTGCATTTAAAACTTTTAAATTCCCCGCCGCGGCTCCTTAAAGAGGCCGCGGCACACTATTACCCAATCCCGGCCGCGGCACTTAAAATTAACCCCCCTCTATGCTGGGGGTCCCCATCGGGACCCCCGAAGTGTCCCCACATAAACCCATTGCAGGGGGGGTCCCCGATCTGCATAGATCAGGCCCCCCCGCTGCATTTAAAACTTTTAAATTCCCCGCCGCGGCTCCTTAAAGGGGCCGCGGCACACTATTACCCAATCCCGGCCGCGGCACTTAAAATTAACCCTCCTCTAAAATTAACCCTGCTGCAATTCAATTTTAAATTTCCCGCCTCGCGGGTCCTCAAAGGACCGTAAAGGTCCTGAAAGGACTCGCACTAAAAATATTAACCCCAGGCAACTATAATTACCCCATTAACTCATGGTGGTCAATACAGACCACCATAAGGCCTAAATTAACCCATTAACTAATGATGGTCAATACAGACCACCATAAGGCCTAAATTAACCCATTAACTAATGATGGTCAATACAGACCACCATAAGGCTCTATTTACCCCATCAGTCCCATAAGGGTATATTATTACCATTATGGGCCTGTTACAACCCAACATTAACCACATAAGTGCCATGATGGTACTCAAGGACCATCATGACACTAACTACAAACACTACACTATAACCCCCAATAAACCATTTAATCTAAATTAACCCCCCTCTACACTAATCTATTAACACTTACACTACCTACCTACACTACCTACCCCCTAATAAACCTCCCCAACACTCTAATTACAAAAAACAAAAAACCTACAGCACAGAAAACAAAAAAACCTACAGTACAGAAAAGAAAAACAAATTACAACCCCACCCCCCACTACAGAAAACAAAAAAATACATTACAACCCCACCCCCCACTACAGAAAATAAAAAAATTACACACCTGAAAAGGAAAGACAGATAAACACAATACAATACATACATATAATACATTACATACATGACATACAATACATGACATTACATACATTACATATAATATATTACATATAATATATTACATATAATATATTAAATATAATATATTACATATAATATATTACATATAGTCCAAATCAAATACCCCCTATCTATCTAACATACAATCTATTTAATTTAAAATAAATCCTAACTATATCAAATACATCCCCCTATCTATCTAATATACAAAAAATCCTAACTACATACACAGACCCTTATTCTAAAATAAAATAAAATAATTACAGTCCTAACTACACAGACCCTAATTCTAAGCTAAAATCAATAAATTAAGACCACTTACCTTTAAGATGTTGCTTCAGATCACTAACCTATGGGTCAAACAAAAAAAAAAATTAGTACAAAACATTAACATCCAATAAATAAACATTATATACATTCTAAATATTCAACTCACCTTTACAGCATGTCCCGTCACTGTTTAGCTCTTCCGGCGCGGCCCTGTTAAAAAAAAAACACAATACATGAATACATTAATACAATATATAAACAATAAATAAAATACACATATAAACATCTAAATATACATTTAACTTACCTCCCCGCGATGTCCCCGGCCTTCTCTCCTTCAGCTCCAGAACCATCCGCGCTCTAAAAAAAATGCTGTAAAGGTGAGTTGAATATTTAGAATGTATATAATGTTTATTTATTGGATGTTAATATTTTGTACTATTTTTTTTTTTTGTTTGACCCATAGGTTAGTGATCTGAAGCAACATCTTAAAGGTAAGTGGTCTTAATTTATTGATTTTAGCTTAGAATTAGGGTCTGTGTAGTTAGGACTGTAATTATTTTATTTTATTTTAGAATAAGGGTCTGTGTATGTAGTTAGGATTTTTTGTATATTAGATAGATAGGGGGATGTATTTGATATAGTTAGGATTTATTTTAAATTAAATAGATTGTATGTTAGATAGATAGGGGGTATTTGATTTGGACTATATGTAATATATTATATGTAATATATTATATGTAATATATTATATTTAATATATTATATGTAATATATTATATGTAATATATTATATTTAATATATTATATGTAATATATTAGATGTAATGTATGTAATGTCATGTATTGTATGTAATGTATTATATGTATGTATTGTATTGTGTTTATCTGTCTTTCCTTTTCAGGTGTGTAATTTTTTTATTTTCTGTAGTGGGGGGTGGGGTTGTAATTTGTTTTGTTATTTCTGTACTGTAGGTTTTTTTGTTTTTTGTACTTTAGGTTTTTTGTTTTCTGTACTGTAGTTTTTTTTGTTTTTTGTACTTTAGGTTTTTTGTTTTCTGTACTGTAGGTTTTTTGTTTTTTGTAATTAGAGTGTTGGGGAGGATTATTAGGGGGTAGGTAGTGTAGGTAGGTAGTGTAAGTGTTAATAGATTAGTGTAGAGGGGGGTTAGTTAAGATTAAATGGTTTATTGGGGGTTATAGTGTAGTGTTTGTAGTTAGTGTCATGATGGTCCTTGAGGACCATCATGGCACTTATGTGGTTAATGTTGGGTTGTAACAGGCCCATAATGGTAATAATATACCCTTATGGGACTGATGGGGTTAAATAGAGCCTTATGGTGGTCTGTATTGACCATCATGAGTTAATGGGTTAATTTAGGCCTTATGGTGGTCTGTATTGACCATCATTAGTTAATGGGTTAATTTAGGCCTTATGGTGGTCTGTATTGACCATCATTAGTTAATGGGTTAATTTAGGCCTTATGGTGGTCTGTATTGACCATCATTAGTTAATGGGTTAATTTAGGCCTTATGGTGGTCTGTATTGACCATCATGAGTTAATGGGTTAATTTAGGCCTTATGGTGGTCTGTATTGACCATCATTAGTTAATGGGTTAATTTAGGCCTTATGGTGGTCTGTATTGACCATCATTAGTTAATGGGTTAATTTAGGCCTTATGGTGGTCTGTATTGACCATCATGAGTTAATGGGGTAATTATAGTTGCCTGGGGTTAATATTTTAAGTGCGAGTCCTTTCAGGACCTTTACGGTCCTTTGAGGACCCGCGAGGCGGGAAATTTAAAATTGAATTGCAGCAGGGTCACGATCGGTGCCGATCGGGGCCCCCCTCTGCAGGGGGTTTATGTGGGGACACTTCGGGGGTCCCGACGGGGACCCCCAGCATAGAGGGGGGTTAATTTTAAGTGCCGCGGCCGGGATTGGGTAATAGTGTGCCGCGGCCCCTTTAAGGAGCCGCGGCGGGGAATTTAAAAGTTTTAAATGCAGCGGGGGGCCTGATCTATGCAGATCGGGCCCCCCCCCCCTGCAATAGGTTTATGTGGGGAAACTTCGGGGGTCCAGATGGGGACCCCCAGCATAGAGGGGGGTTAATTTTAAGTGCCGCGGCCGCGATTGTGTAATAGTGTGCCGCGGCCCCTTTAAGGAGCCGCGGCGGGGAATTTAAAAGTTTTAAATGCAGCGGGGGGCCTGATCTTTGCAGATCGGGGATCCCCGCTGCAAGAGGTTAATGTGGGGGTGCGGCAGGGGTCCTGATAGAGACCCCTGCAGCATGGGGATGTGTATAGGGTGCAGGGGGGAGCCTCACACTGCTGTCTCGGGCTGTTCCGAGGCAGCACGTAGAGGCTTTCGGATCCCTTGCGTGGACTTTTTGTCCACGTAGGGATTCTTACGATATGCGAGACTCGTGCATAGATTCAAGGCTACGTAGCTCTCTCGGAGCCTATTCTCGGCCATTTTCTCGCAGTCATATCGCAAAGCAGGCTGCAAGAGATTCGGTACTCGCAAACAGCAGGAAAACTGAGTTTTGCGAGCACCGAGAGAACTACGTGGGAGAATTTAATAGGGCCCTCTATGTTTATTTCTCTCATGTTTCATCACAAGCTGAACGTTGCCACCCTATGTATATTTGCACTGAGACTCTGCTAGACCCGTTCCCTTTTTGTTAACCGACTTTTACCACAGATATCCTCGGTGATGGTATTACCACATATTACCTTTTTATTATTTGTTATTACTACCTCTTGATTACAAATGAACATCAAACTTGTTTGTTCTATTTTATCATCTTATTGCACTTTTCTATCGTGTCAGGAAATAAATGGTCAATAAGAAGCTTAGAAATGATTAGCCTTGGTACCACAAGCATTTATTACTTATATGAGTTGTGCAGGGAATATCCATGTTCAACAATTTATACCCAATATCTAGAATTGGTTGGTGACATTTCTCGTACATTATTAATAATATGACAATCTTATATGTTAGGGCTTTAATAATCTATGATGGTGTAGTAATAGGAGGAGGAAATATAAGAAAAAAGTAAAAGGGAAAAGTATCACTAGTTAAAATGCTTTATTCTAATAAGTAGAGATAGTACTTGGGTAAATTCATTCTGTGATGTGGATTGGTTACATCTACGTAAAGCTCAATATACTGTATTTACAGCTGTTTTATTATATTTTTGCTTTATTGCATAATGTACTTTTATGATGTAATCTGTGCCTTTTCCTAATAAAAATCGAATAAGAAAAAAGACAAAAGCAAAGTTTTTTTATTATTTTTCTCTCTCTTTCTTCAAACACTCAGTAAATAAGAGCATGGTAATTATGAGTGTTATATGGCTCATTAGTGTTAGATAGCAATGCAAGGATGAGCTATAATTTCCAATTCTATGAATATGATCAATTAATAATGGAAATACATTAAGATGTCTCACTACTATATGTGTAGATCGGGCAAATGCTAACCATGGGATGTTGGAAAATGGGTATGTGTTAGGTTGGGTGGCCCTGATTATTGTATTGTTTCTGGCCCCCAAACTTTCTGATGGTGGCCCTGGTAGAATGGAGAATGTTTCTAAGATTTGAGAAGATCAGCTGTTAAAAAGTATCTTTATGCCTTGAAAGCAGTGAGATTATGGATTTATCTTATGTTGTGTGGCACTTTGTTACATAGAATGCACTGCCAGAGGGTAACTTCTTATCTCAGAAAGATCAGAACTGTATGGATCAGTGAGGAAGCAACTTCAAGCAGAATGAATAAGACAAGTTGGGTATAATGAACAGAGAGATATAAGGAGGAGCTGAGGAATAAACAGCCACGAAGGAGAGTTTCATAGGGTATTTAGCTTCTCTTCATATTTCTATGGACATGTAACATGCCATATTTATAGATATACATATGTAGATAATGAAGGCATAAAATTGAGGGTTTGTACAAACCAGGATTATGGTGGTAATAGCAGTGAAATCCATACTATCAAAATATATCTAGATAGACGTAAGAGTACAGTAAATTGACATAGTTCTCATCAACATAGTTAGCTATAGGCCAAGACAAACAAACAATATGTAGGAAAATAAACTGGTACTTTATACTATAAACAACACCACTATTAAAATGTGATGTGCACTGGGTAGGATATTAGCAAAACATAATGGTAATAGCCACAATCCATATTATCTGTGAAGGATTCCTCCTAACTGGACGGTGCAGTGAAAGTAGATAATTAATCATCTGCCTCCATAATATAGCTGACGATGGAATCTATAGTTGATTTTAGACTAGACCCTCCATTAAATTTCTTCTATTTTTTGTCTTACCTATAAAGCATCTAATTAAATTAATAATTCAAATTATTTTTTTCAAATTCTTTATAAAATGCCTAAACATCTGTGAGGGCAAAAGGGAATCCCTCACATAATAATAAATGTGTCCACTAGTTAAAGGTTAATTTAGTTATAGCGTAATATAACATGGTTAAACTGAGTGTGTGCATGTTATATTGTACAGGTAGAATAATATCTTTGTGCTCTTATCTGTTTTTGTCCTGTCTTTATGTTGAATACAAGTATATGGTCATGTAATTGTCTCTGTAAAATAAAAAAAATATATGTAAAGCTTTACTTTAGTGGTATCCACATGGATGGCTGGATTAACCATTAGGCACAGTCCATACCCACCTCCCAAAACGTGGAATAACCCATCGCTAAATCAATTACATTTTATTTATATATGATATGCAATAAGCTTATAACACGTACTTTGGTAAGATCTGTGCGCATATCTACTTTATATGATACACTTTAACGCAGTAAATAACACTTACTAGACCTTAAGGATGATTGAAAATACATATTATGTTATGACTAAGACCTGTGTGCTGTCTGTAACTGAAGTTGCTAAGTCATGGGTCATGTAGACTTAACTATTTCATAACTTATATCTTGCAGAAATGGAAATACTGGTTCACAGCTAATTTTACATATATATACACAGTATATATATATATATATATATATATATATATATATATATATATATATATATACGCTAACAATGTAAGGATATTTGTATTATTTCCCGAACATGCACAGAGGAGTTCCCTGTGAGGGGCACCACTTTAAAAAAAAATGGTTCCTGCCTTTAAAAAAAATATTAAATGATGCAGTTCATAGCATGGCTACTAGGGGTTAACCACCTAGAACAAGACAGTTACAACAGGAAAGGGAACCTACAGAAATGGCACTACATTGGTCCGTGCATACCTTGTGTAGTCACTCGCAGGGGCTCCTCCACTTCACTGCCTAGGGGCTCCAAAAAGGTAGATACAGCCATGTCCACATGCTCAGAAGGTTGAAAGCTTTAAATATTGGTTTTACATTTAAAGATGGGTTTATTTTTTGAAAATGGTGAAACTAACTAAATAAAAAAAATATATTTTTTTTTGTTTTATTACATTAAAACTTGTATGCATCAAATACAATAATAACAAACATATCACTAGAAAATGTGAAAAAATAACATAGATTCCATATATTTCTAGAAATCTGCTTACATATGTTGTGTCTAAACAGATATATAACAAAATGATTAAATTACAGCCAGTCTCTGGAACATGAAAAAGTTCCCATAAATCTGTCACTCAAAGATCTCATAGACAGATAAACATAAAGTTACACTGGTACATTGACAGGAACAAACCAAAAAAAGGCAATTATACATTGAAAGCAGTTTATTATTTAATAGTCTCTCTCAGACGTAATACACCTTTTTTCCATGCTGCTTTAATCAGTGTTTTTGAATAATTTTAGTTGTCTCCTCAGTGCTGACTTTACATCATTATTTTTCAAGCTATAAATCAGAGGGTTTAGCATTGGGACAAGAGCTGTGTTAAAGAGAGAGAAAAGTTTGCTGTCTGTAGAGATTGGTCTTATGTATTGGCAGAAGAGAGTCAGATAGAGAAGAAGGACGACCGTGAGGTGTGAGGAACACGTGTAGAAGGCTTTACTCCTCCCAGTGCTGGAACGGATCTTCAGGATGGTGCCAATAATGAAAACATAAGAGATGAATGTTAGAGTACAAGGAGTGAGAAGTGTAAAGAGCTATCCTTCTGTGAGGATCAGCATCTCTAAAACAGAGGTGTGACAACTAGTGATGTCGCGAACCAAAATTTTTCGTTTCGCGAACCGCGAACGCGAACCTCCGCAAATGTTCGCGAACCGGCGAACATCGGCGAACCGCCATAGACTTCAATGGGCAGGCGAATCTTAAAACCCACAGGGACTCTTTTTGGCCACAAAAGTGATGGGAAAGTTGTTTCAAGGGGTCTAACAACTAGACTGTGGCATGCCAGAGGGGGATCCATGGCAAAACTCCCACAGAAAATTACATAGTTGATACAGAGTCTGGTTTTAAGCCATAAAGGGCATAAATTACCTAACATTCCTAAATTGTTTGGAATAACGTGCTTTAAAACATCAGGTATGATGTTGTATCGATCAGGTAGTGTAAGGGTTACACCTTACATGACTGGGGGTCTATAGGTGACATTAGTACTGACCTTTATCTGACTGGGTGTCTATAGAGTGACATTAGTACTGACCTTTATATGACTGGGGGTCTATAGGTGACATTAGTACTGACCTTTATCTGACTGGGTGTCTCTTGAGGGACATTAGTAACGACCTTTATATGACTGGGGGTCTATAGAGGGACATTAGTACTGACCTTTATCTGACTGGGTGTCTATAGAGGGACATTAGTAATGACCTTTATCTGACTGGGTGTCTATAGAGGGACATTAGTACTGACCTTTAGCTGACTGGGTGTCTATAGAGGGACATTAGTACTGATCTTTATCTGACTGGGTGTCTATAGAGGGACATTATTACTGACCTTTATATGACTGGGGGTCTATAGGTGACATTAGTACTGACCTTTATCTGACTGGGTGTCTATAGAGGGACATTAGTAATGACCTTTATATGACTGGGGGTCTATAGAGGGACATTAGTACTGACCTTTATCTGACTGGGGGTCTATAGGTGACATTAGTACTGACCTTTATCTGACTGGGTGTCTATAGAGGGACATTAGTAATGACCTTTATATGACTGGGGGACTATAGAGGGACATTAGTACTGACCTTTATCTGACTGGGCGTCTATAGAGTGACATTAGTTCTGACCTCCTGCTGCAGTATTATTACTCCCAGTACTCCCAGGCTTGCTACTATTAGATATAATAACCTCAGTTTCGTTTCCTTATCTGTTGGTAACATCAAAATATGATTATTAAATATTTCATATTTGTTTGTTTTTTTCTCCCAAAGTGAACCCCTTTGTGTGTGTCCCACAGATGTGGCGTTTCCGCTCTGCGTATGTTGGATTTGCACCGCTCAAAAAGTATGAAAAGAGATCCCCCCCCCCTTGAAGCCCATTAATGACATCATCAGTAAATTGTATGTAACAGATTCCAGTGTTTAGGGTTTATGACCCAATACTGCGATCATATCACTTATGACAAAAATCTGTATTTGTCGTATTATTCAGACGCGCGTGCATCTTTGTGTTACATTTCCTGATACTTTTATTATCTTAATCTTTATATATTTACTAGCGACTTGCTCATCAAAAAATGGCGGCAATAAGATTGTAAGGCAGGTAATGGTGTTTGGACGAGACATTCATTTTGTTGGCGGTCGGAGATCCTTCGGCGCTCATTGCGAGGCTGTTGGTTGTATTTTTTTTCTGATAGGCGCTTTTGCTGTTATTCTTTGGTCGGCGGTGATGTGTTTTTTGCGCTTATTGCAAGGCTTTGTATGCTATGAGCAGCGTTGGCGCTCGTTGTGAGGTGCGCAATGAATGGTTTTTATGTTTAATGTGATGATAATGTTTTTTTTGTGTATATGTATTTTTGTATGCTAATGAAATAATTACTAAATGAATATACTTTACCTATTTGTAAGTAATATATGCAGGAAGCATTGTGCTGAAGAGCTGACAATCTGTTTTCATGTTCCTGCAGCATATAATGTAGATTTGCAGTGTTGTTGAGCTGAGGTGTGTCAGCAATGTGTGCAGTGTGCAGTGTAAATCGGCTGCGTGCGCGAGGGGAAGCCGTTAGGGTAGCTGGGTACTTCCGCATTGTGTAAGTTAGTGTTGTAAAATGGCGGGGAATGTGTATGTGGTACGCGGGTGTGGATGATTTAGCGTCCTTGTTAATAGTGTATCTTTACCTCGTACGGCTTTTTAGGAAAATCCGTATGTGTTTTGCGTGTTTAGGGTCCTGTAGCCTCGTTTTCTTTTTTTCAAGGGCCATTTTTTCTCTCACTTAGGTGATTTTTGGGTGTCTAAACTCATGAATTTGGACTTAAATGGAGGTGTAACTTCACTTGCAGAGGTCCTCGGTGGGTAAGCTTTTTATGTGTTTGTTGTGTGTATTTATTGTGTTTTTAATGTTTTTAAGTGCGTGCGGTTCGGGCGTTAAGGTCGTATTTTTGTGAGCTCGTAATGTTTTTTTTTCTAAGTCCCGTATTTTTGGATGGTAAGTCCGTAAATTTGATGGTGTAAGTCCCGCCTGCGGCTCATTGCAGCCGACGTGGGAGCCTTCGGCGCTCCTTGCCAGCAACTCTGGCCCTCGCTTCGCAAGCCCGCAGCGTTAGCAACAACCCGCCTGCTCACAACTATATATGTGATTTCTGTAACGTCTTCCCCAGTTGGCACTTGTAAATCGGCTAAGCGACAAAAAAAATGGCGTCCGGAAAAAATGAAAACGAGGCTACACGACCCCAAACCGCGCAAAACATCGCCAGCCATGTACGACTTTTACCTAGGAACAGACGAGGTACAAAATACACTATTATAAATAATGGAAACTGCTGGCGAGCCGCGTAACACATACACAATCGCCGCCATTTTACAACACTAACTTGCAACTAATAACATTACAAATCTAAAATGGCGCGTTACACGACTATACAAGCGGTTTCCCCCCGTGCACTGCGCACATTGCTGACACTTACACCTCGGGTCACCAACAGTCCAAATGTACACTGTAAGCTGCAGGAAAATCAAAACTGATTGTTAGCTCTTCAGGTTATTGATCACTGGATATATTAATTACAAATAGGTAAAGTATTTTAGTAATTAATTAATTCATTATTATTAAAAGAAATATCTATAAAAAATATTATACAGTACACATGGGTGTTGGAACTGGGGGGGGGGGGGTTGATGTAAGGGGTAACCCCCCCCCAGATTTCGTATGTATGTATGCGTATAGAAGCTAACAGGGGAGGGGAGAGGGGGAGGAAACACAGGGGAGAGGGAGAGGAAGACACAGGAGAGGTGAGAGGGGGAGGAAGACACAGTGGAGAGGGGGAGGAAGACACAGGGCAGAGGGCGGAAGAGAAACAGGGTAGGGGAGAGGTGAGGGGAAGAGACACATGGGAGGGGGGAGAGGCACAGGAGAGAGTGGGGGGTAGAGACACAGGGGAGAGGGGGGAAGAGACTAATGGGAGGGGGTGGTGAGAAGACACCGGGGAGAGGAAAGGGGGTAAAGACACAGAGGAGGGGGGAAGAAACACAGGGGAAGGGAGAGGGGGTAGAGACATAGGGGAGAGGGGGGTAGAGACACAGGGGAGAAGGGGGAAGAGACACAGAGGAGGGGGGAGAGACACAGGGGAGGGTGGGAGAGACACAGGGGAGGGGGGAGTGACACAGGGAAGAGGGAAGGGGGAAAAGACACAGGAGAGGGGGGAAAGAAACACTGGAGAAGGGAGAGGGGGTAGAGACACAGGGAAGGGTGGGAGAGACACAGGGGAGAGGGGGGGAGAGAGACGCATGGGAGGGAGTGGGGGGGGGGAGACACAGGGGAGAGGGGGGGGAGAGAGACACATGGGGGGAGTGGGGGGGAGACACAGGGGAGGTCTTGTGCTTTATTATTATTATTATTATTATTACTATATAATGTGTAGATGTACCGGCTGGGCATGCTCTTGTGCATTATTATTATTATTATTATTAGTATATAATGTGTATATGTACCGGCTGGGCATGCTCTTGTGCATTATTATTATTATTATTATTATTACTATATAATGTGTAGATGTACCGGCTGGGCATGCTCTTCTACATTATTATTATTATTATTACTATATAATGTGTAGATGTACCGGCTGGGCATGCTCTTGTGCATTATTATTATTATTATTAGTAGTATTTTACTACTACTAATAATAATAATGCACAAGAGCATGCCCAGTCAGTACATCTACACATTATATAATAATAATAATAATAATAGTAATGCACAAGAGCATGCCCAGCTGGTACATCTACACATTATACAGTAGTAATATTAATAATAATAATAAGGCACAAGAGTCCTTCAGCACTGCACTGGACACTGAATAAACTTGCCTAGCTATGGTTTGCCCTATTGATGCAGTATCACCTACACTCAGCCTCCTCTCAGTAAGACTGCAAGTTAGTTATGATTCCAAAATGGCTGCTGTCCATGAGGTTAAAGGGTCTGGAAGGGAGTGTATGCTGCTGATTGGCTGGAATGTGTCTGCTGACTGTGACATGCCGGGTCAAAGTTTGCTCAATGATAAAGTATTGGGGGCGGGTCGAATCTCGCATATGTTCGCTGTTCGCCGCAAACTCGAACATGCTATGTTCGCCGGGAACAATCCGCCGGCGAACTATTCGCGACATCTCTATAGATAGATAGATAGATAGAAATCCAGTGCTGTTCTGTAAATTCTAGCATGTCTGGAATATGCTTTTTCTACAAAACTGAGCTCTCTACCTTCTTATAGCATGAAAAGCTCCTCTTAGGATTACAAATTCTAATATTATCTTGCTATGTTTTCAGTCTACAGGAGGACACATTGTGAGTGATCTGAACCCAGTGCTTGCTGCAAGGAATGCAGAGCTCAGCTTGACATCCAAAGGTACCAATGGCCTGACCTGATCAGTATATATGATGCAAAAATAGTGTCTGCTGTATACAATCCTGTAAAGTTATGAAATCAACAATGTGATTAGTGCTTTGAAGGAATATTAAAGACACAGTCTATATACTAGTAAAAGAGGGAAAAAGGAAGAGAGGGATAGAGAGAGGGATTGATAGAGAGGGATAGATAAAGGAATCGACAGGGAGAGAGGAATAGATATAGAGAGAAAGGAACAGATAGAGAGAGAGAAGGAGAAAGGGAGATAGAAAGAGGAGGGGATAGAGAGGAGGGCTTATGTCCTGATCTAATGTGTACTCATATGTGTTTTATTTAATTATTGCATGTAATCAACAAAATGGAGGAACTTCCCAGCATAAGAAAATTAAGCAGAACCAGCAGCACTTCACCCTCATCAAGAAAATGCAGGAACTTCCCAGCACAAGAATAGTGACCAGAACCAGCACCACCTCAACCTCAGCAAGATAATAAGTAAGTGAAGTGACAGAAAAAAACCCAAATGGGTGGAGTCTGTCAGTGGACAGGGCCTATAGGGGTAACATGTTGTGAAGGGGAAGAGTTTATAATGTTGGGTGGTGTCAATGTAAAGGGAGGGGCCAGGTCTCTGTCTTCCGCCCCACGAACTTGGAAAGTCACCAGCCGCCACTGGTGATTGATGTGTTATTTGTGTCCTTCAGCATACGTGGCCATATTATTACACAAATACTCACTACGTAGTTCACATTGATGTAGCAGTTGTTCTGTTGCTGTTCATGTTTTTCAATGTCTTGTTGTTGTTGAAAGAAGAGTTGACACACAGCAGCAGCTCTGTAAGGTTCATATGATGTGAGGATTAGAGTCACAAATTAGACAAGTATGTGTTCTATTCGGATTGGATATCTCTTATTAAAAAAATGTCATTGCCTGTTAGTGGGTTATGCCATGTTGCTATAGGGTGAGAAAATATGGATTTCTGCATTGTCTGATGTAAACAAGTCTAAAAGACTGTGTCTGGATATATTTCAGTTGTAGTCATTTCTCCAAGCGGTCAGCAGCAGCCACCATGTTGGGTTGGGCTGCTGATCCATATTTGATCCTACTGAATAAACTCTAATCATGAGAAAATAACCAGAGGACTTTGTTTTGTGTTATCGTGACTGGTTCTTGATCTCCAAAGTATGTGTGTATGGTATTTATCTACGACATATTGATCCCATTTCATATGGTTTGGCAGGATCATACAATGTGAACAATACTGGTCCATAGTGTTTGGAGGTTGTGATGGTGTGTCACCAGAGGGCAGTAGAGAGCCCTTCAAGAATTCTCCCCAGGAGTGAAAGGGTTAAGAAGATCCTTAAAAAGCTTGGCTGTGGCTACAATCAAGACCAGCGGTTGCTGTCTCCAGGTGGAAAGCTGTTTGACAGTGCTGGAGGGTTGAAGTGTGCAGGGCCAAAGTCAGAGGCCGCACTGAAAACTAATGGACCAAAGCCAGAAGCTTTGAAGAGAAAGTATGCGGATAAGAGGAACAGAAAGTCCCTGAAGGTGATGACCGAAGGAGGGATCTGCTGTGGGAAGAGAGGCCGGAGATACAGAGCCTAAGAGAGGTGAGAGAGAAAGACACCTCTGCTACCGATGTATGGACTGTATGTTTGCACTCCTATGTAAGACAGTAAGGGAAACTACAGTTCAGTTATGCAGGGCTTTAATGAGAAGATAGGACTTAGTTTCTGTTTGGTTTATTTTCTGTTGTATGCTGACAAATAAACAGCACAAATGTGCTAAACATTTAAAGGGCTGCTGCTTTCTCCATTTTGGTGCTGGATATTAGGACACGAATCCTGAGAGTGACAGTGAATCTGTCACATTTATGGTGGCAGTGGTGGGATAGAAAATTGTCTGTGTTTAAGAAGACAGCCCACAGTACAGTACAATAATGGAGGAACTATTGAAAGCCCTGGCAGATGCCACTACACGCCAGAAAGTGTCATCAAGAAAGCCAGCAGAAAGGGCTGAAAGAAATTGCAGAAGACAGAGCCCTTGCTGCAAATGATGCTCGACTGAGAGATGCTGCTGCATGTCTGACAGAGGCCACAGAGAAATGGCAGAGACAAGCAGAAGAGGACATAATCCGCATGCGTGAGGCCACAGAGAAATGGCAGATAAAAGTGGAAATGGACAGAGCCCACATGAGAGAATCATTGGAGGCACAGAAAGTGCAGCTGCAGAAACTGAAGTCTGCAAATAATACTGTGGTTACAGAAGCAAGTGGAAGCATGAATCCTAATCGCTTCCTAAAGAGGATGACAGCTCAGGATGACGTTGACACCTATCTCTTGAACTTTGAGAAGATTGCCACTAGGGAAGGTTGGCCTAAACAGCACTGGGCCACAGTCCTGGGTCCCTATCTGTGTGGAGAAGCTCAGAGAGCATATTGTGATCTGCCTGAAGAAAAGGCTACAAATTATTGTATCCTGAAGGAAGAGATCCTTTTCAGACTGGGAGTGAAAACAGTACAGAGACTGCACTCCTGGGATTTTTTTGACAGACCGGCTTATTGCTATCCAACGGACATGCTTGTCTGCCCAAGTTTAAAATGTAGTTTCCCTGTTAAGGGAAGGCAAATCAAACCTGATGAAGAAAGAAATCAGGAGTTAGAGACCTGGTGGATAGCAGAGAGAGTGCAACAAGCCACCAAGAGAGCGTCAAAAAAGACTGCAGAGCAGGCGAGAGAGACTTCAGAGCAGGCGAGAGAGACTGCAGAGCAGACGAGAGAGACTGCAGAGCAGGCGAGAGAGACTGCTCACTGCAGAGCAGGCAAGAGAGACTGCAGAGCAGGCGAAAGAGACTGCAGAGCAGGCGAAAGAGACTGCAGAGCAGGCGAGAGAGACGGCAGGAGCCGCTGCAAGTGAGACGGCAGGAGCCGCAGCAAGTGAGACGGCAGGAGCCGCTGCAAGTGAGACGGCAGGAGCCGCTGCAAGTGAGACGGCTGAGAGCGCCGCAGAGAGCGCCACTGTGACAGCTGAGAGCGCCGCAGAGAGCGCCACTGTGACGGCTGAGAGCGCCGCAGTGAACGCCACTGTGACGGCTGAGAGAGCCGCAGAGAGCGCCACTGTGACGGCTGAGAGAACCGCAGAGAGCACAAGTGAGACTGCTGAGAGAACCACAGAGAGCACAAGTGAGATTGCTGAGAGAGCAAAAGAGACCGATGATGCTGATAAAGTCATTGAGGAAGAAGGGAACCCAAACAGATGCGGAAATCTTGTGGACAAGAGCGATAAGAAGGCCTCCATAAGAGACCTGGACAGACACAGCCACCTGTCCTTGGTGAATACTCCTGAGCTGGAGAGTACTAGAGAAAGAAAGTGCCTGACAAAGATCTCTGACCTAGAGAAAGGAGAGACCAAGTGGAAGAATATAGCCAGTGTTTTTAGAAAGGAAGAATGTCATAAAAATGATAAAGAAACTGGAAATCTTTCCAAAGTAAAAGATAAGGAAGAAAAGAGTCTGGAGATTGAGATGGAGACAGACAAACCACTGTCTCTGAGAGAACATATGAAGCAGGGCATGGAGATTTGTCTTTCTAAAACTATTAAGTGTCCCGAGAGCGTTCTGTCTCAGTTTGCCATAGAACAAAGTGCTATGGATAAAGAGAAGCAAGACGGGAAACAAGTAAAGCAAGGAGTACAGTTGAACTCTATCCCAGTGGGTTTCAAAAAGCCGGAAGTAGAAGACAGGCAAGTTGCTACTGAAATCAAGGGGATCAGGATGATGCCAGGTTATATTCCTGAATGGAGAAGGAAGCCTGCGTTTGAGGACAACAGAGTGTCCTATAGGAAGAAGACACCAATGTCTAATTGGGAGCAGTGGAAGAGTCCCCCCAAGTACAAGATGAATGAGAGAATTATGCAGAAGCGGCTGCACAGTGGCGAACAGGTGAAGCGAGACCTCCTCACTGACCGTAAATCCCAGAGGGAAGCAGCTGTAATAGAAAAGGAGCTCCTGTTCCATACTCCAGAAAAGCAGAGGGTGAGCACACTCCCTGATATTGAGGCACAGTTGAAGCAGAGTGGAGTTGGTTCAGAAGAGACTAACCTCGATCTTCAGGAACTGTGTGCACAAGATGCTACCTTTAATGCAGAGCGATACTTGCAGAAAGCTCATATGCGAGGCATAGTGAAGGAGCTTATACAAGAAAGACAGAATGGTGAAGAAAACACGGCTGAGCAGCCAAAGATATTCGGGGACGACCTGATAGAAGAGTCAGAGGAGGTTCCTCTGTTGGTCATGCAGCAAAAGATCCAGTACAAGCAAAGTCAACTGGATTTGCAACAAGCTAATGAGGAGAAACTGGGGCTGAAGGAAGCCAAAGATGATGAAAAGCTGGAAGCCTTGGAGGCAAAGCAAGTGGACAAGCCACTAAAAGAAGATATAATACGGATGAAGGCTGAGGATGCCGGAAATAAAAGTGTTTTCCAGGAATCTAGGATTCAAGAGGCCACTAAGAAGTGTACTGGCCTATCTGCTGAGTGTCAGCCTGGAGTTGGTGAACAGCTGAAGATATTCAAGCAAAATCCAACATCTGAGAGATCCTTCCTGGCAGAGGTAGAAAGTTGCAGACCTTACAGGACTGAAAGCACAGTGGTAACAAGTAGACCTGCTGTGAACCGCAAGAGAGAGGATGTGCGGACCCAGGCTCAAGAAGCAGCCCTGAGAGAGGACATGCTTGTGAAGCCTCTTAAAGATACTGTACCAGAAAAGAAGCAAGATGACTGGATGAGGCTGATGCGTTTTGGTGAGAGTGGTCAGCCAGCCAATAAGAGCACCTGGTACCGAGAGAGCCAGAAACAGAGGGAGGAAAAACAGCCCAAGAAGTTGTTGTTGTTCCATAGTAAAGTTGAAAGAGATGAGAAAGCTGTGGATAATCTCCTGGAAAAAGAACGTTTAACAGGAGGATTAAAGGAGCAAATAAACTCAAAGCATAAAGAGGCCGAAGTGAGGCAGCTCCAGTCCCAGGCTCCCGGTCTGCAGATGAGGCATAAATACTGTCGGGGTGACTTTGAACAGACGAAAACACAGCGTCTAGCCACAAACTGGCAGGGAGTATGCAAGCTGGAGAGTGAACTGGTGAACGTCAGTCCTTACATTAAAGATATAAAGAGGATAAGTCAGAGCTGCGAGAATAAGATGACGGGTCTAAAAGAAAAGATACATCAGCTGGAACACAAGGTCACGGAAACCTGTGATGTACCCCCAGGGAAGCGACTGTATGGAGAAACATATTCTCACACCAAAGTACAAGAAGTACTTTTCAAGGGTCCCTGGGGCAGGACACTCGGAGAGATGGGCGGGCCGGTGTCCTACCCTCAAAGTTTAAGTGACAGCAAGCGGAACGCCAAAGAAAGCAGGAAATATAGAGTGAAAGGAAGAGCGGGAAAAGGAATCGTCTCTTCACCCAGAAAGGAAACACGGTTCCAAGGAAAGGCAAAGGTATTTGAAGGCAGTGATGAAGAAGGTAAGCTGCGAAATTGGAAAAGTCCTATGATGGAGTTTAAGATGACAATAGATACACATGATGTAGATGCTCCTAGAAGTAAAAAGACGGGTGGTGCAGCTCGAAGAGCGGTAGCTCTGAGTAGAGTAAAGCCTCACTGGTGTCGCCGTAACGAGAAGAGTGCGGAGAGAACACAGATGGTTCAGAGGATGTGTTGGATCGCAGATACGGCCTCACGGCGTTGGACGCTCAACCCCATGGTGTCAAGCTGGGGTGGGGGATATGTGATGGTGTGTCACCAGAGGGCAGTAGAGAGCCCTTCAAGAATTCTCCCCAGGGTTAAGAAGATCCTTAAGAAACTTGGCTGTGGCTGCAATCAAGACCAGCGGTTGCTGTCTCCAGGTGGAAAGCTGTTTGACAGTGCTGGAGGGTTGAAGTGTGCAGGGCCAAAGTCAGAGGCCGCACTGAAAACTAATGGACCAAAGCCAGAAGCTTTGAAGAGAAAGTATGCGGATAAGAGGAACAGAAAGTCCCTGAAGGTGATGACCGAAGGAGGGATTTGCTTTGGGAAGAGAGGCCGGAGATACAGAGCCTAAGAGAGGTGAGAGAGAAAGACACCTCTGCTACCGATGTATGGACTGTATGTTTGCACTCCCATGTAAGACAGTAAGGGAAACTACAGTTCAGTTATGCAGGGCTTCAATGAGAAGCTAGGACTTATTTTCTGTTTGGTTTATTTTCTGTTGTATGCTGACAAATAAACAGCACAAATGTGCTAAACATTTAAAGGGCTCCTGCTTTCTCCATTTTGGTGCTGGATATTAGGACACGGATCCTGAGAGTGACAGTGAATCTGTCACAAGGTATTCCTATACAAATGTGGGTCATATATACATTGACATAGTGGGATATATAATCCACTCCAATTATCTATGCCATTGATGTTTAGAACTGTCAGTACTTAAGATGTGTATGGGAATGTGTGCTTACTTACCTGTAACTGATCGCATGGCATGTTCCATTGTACATACATCATATCAGGGAACTCTCCTCTACTGTGGACTGGTTGGAATTCTGTATGACAAGGGCAATGGATAGAGGTGGATTTGGGAGTTAGGCATAATCCAGATACATTAGACTGTATTCCATTCATATTGGGTATGTACTTACATGTGAAGTACTCACGAATGAGGCGGGTACGTTGTTGTGACCCCTGCAGATTATCCACTACAGGGAGAGGTAAAGGCATATCCTCCCCATGTAGTGGAGCCGCACCAATGTCCCCCAGACAGACAACAGCAGGCAAGGATGATGTGACAAACTTTCTTGGGCTTGTATTGTAGAGCACCCCCAGGAAAATGAAAACATCTGAAGCGCATCTTTAGTACACCAAAGGTGCGCTCAATTACATTCCGGCAGGTTTTATGCGCAGCATTATACTGCACCTCTGCCCGAGTCTGGGGATTGTTCACAGGGGTCAACAACCATGGCAAACACCCATATCCTGCATCACCTGATGGAAACAAAGTGTGACATGTTGATATTAATAGGATGTTGTGATGTTTGACAAAGCATATGCCCATCATGACCTATCAACACATCCCTGTGGCTACAACACAGTTAAAGATATATGTAAGGGAGATGGATCATGAATGCATCTGATAGGATAATTAGTAGTGTATTAACACATGTATTCTATATGAAGCTTCAGTTCAATTACAATTTGATTTCCACAAATGTCAAATCCAGATGGTCACACCCACAGGATGCTTACATGAAGCGGAGATACAAGGGAAATACAACAGGGTACATATTGCAACCCTTCTGGTAGAGAGCACAGGAAGTCACTGTTGCTGTTCTTGTACCGAGCACATGCCAGAAGTCTGAGGTGAAGCGTGATCGTGTATTATTGTGAATGTAAATGTGATGCTAATTCAGGTGGAATTTCCCAGGGGCCTACACGATCAAACGCAAATGCCAAAAGACCTTGGAGATTTTGATAACTTCAAGGTAAGCTAATTCATGTTTATTCAGGGATATATTCATGCAAGAAAAAGTTTTCCAAACACTATTAATTCTCCTCTATCAGATGAATTCTGAATCCATCTCACTTACATAGCCCTTACAATAACACACAACACGTTATGTAGACTAGAGATGTCCATGTCACAGGATACAAGGGAATGCATCAGAACATATACCTAATGATTAATCAATTGTGGTTTTTGTCATATGTTGTTGTGAACTGCATACTGTTTGGCCAAGCTAACACAGGGTTATGGCCAGCAAGGAGCTATTATGTTCTGGCTTTGGTAGTATTACTCCGTAATGCACATGTGAACATCAGAGCAATAGAGGGAAACATGATGTACCGTATGTGTTATTGTATCCAGTTATAGTAAGATATGGTTGACTGCCATTACTAATGTGTACTCACCCAGTAGCCATCCGGATGGAAATCTGCCGGACTCAAATATGTCACATATTCCGGATGCACGCAGGATATAGGCGTCGTGAGCACTTCCCGGGAAGCCTGCATACACACCTTGTATGCGCATGTTTGCATCGCAAACAACCTGTACATTGATTGAATGATAATGCTTACGATTTCTGTACAGCGCTTCTTGCTGTCTAGGAGGTATCAGTGCCACATGTGTACAATCAATAGCACCGAGCACATTGGGGACACCTCCTAATTGGAAGAAATCAAACTTCACCTTCGAGATCTCTTCAGCAGTGTTCAGGTAACTGATGTATCTGGCAGCTTTCCGACCAATAGCACGGAGGAATGCACTCAGACAATTGGAGAGGCTTGGCTGAGACATTCCTCCGGCTATGCTGAGGGTGTTCTGAAAGCTACCAGGGGCAAGGAGGTGTATTGAAACTAACATCCGTGTCGTTCCTGGGATGGCTCTATTGGCCCGTGAGCGAGGCTCAAGGTCCGCTCTCAGAACTTCATAGAGCTCCACAAGACTGGCACGGGTCAGCCGAAAATGCTCATACACCTCCCCATCAGTTAACCCCTCTAATGTGAGTCTCTCCCTGTACACATTGGGTGCCCTTCGCCTCCTCACAGGCTCCGGGACAGGCTCCTGGACAGTCTCCTGGATAGGCTCCTGGACAGGCTCCCCCCTTCTGCCTGAGCCACCACATCCTGTACTTCTCCCCCCAACAGCTGATCACCGATATCATTGTCAGCCTCCCTGTCTGCAGGTGGCCCTATATCCCTCTTTCCCTGTGCTCCTGGAGCTTTCTCTCCTCCCTGATCCACCCCCACGATACTAGGCATGGCCTGTGGTAATTCCCTTGCCTGGCTTGGTTCTGCCCCAGCATGGATCACATCACCACTCACACCCTCATTCACTCACAGATACTCCTCTCTGCCACTCCCCATCACCCCCTCAATCACACACCTTGCTTCCGGGTCTTCATGCTGTGCTATGTGGTACGCACAAAAGCATCTCAACCTCATCCGCCCACTCAGACTGTCCAGCATCCCTCTCACATGATCATCCATGCTGTTTCAGACGTGCTGATGACTTGTTGGGGATGGGGTTTTATAGCTTGTTGATTACATTACCTGGTATTAGGCACGTTAATTTCAGCTTTGCCATTGGTCACCTGTGGATCTTTACGTGGCATTTCAGCTGATGATTTTAGGTCAAGAAGCCTCTCAGCCAATTACATACTTGGCCCCATGTAATTGGCTGAGTCCCAACACGGGCTGCCAAGTGCGTATGTAATTGGCTGAGAGTACCAACACGGGGCGCCCAGTTCGTATGTAATTGGCGGTGTGAAAGATCCATCTGCATAGTATAAATATTAAACGTGTATGTACCCCTAGCCATGGATAAATCCCTTACAATGTCCCCCCATGCATGATGTTTATACTCATTTTAATGAGAATCAGGTGATAGACTCAATGTGATGTGTGAGTGGTATGTGAGTGGCATGACCGGTGAGTTATGGGGACAAATATGAATATGTGTTACAGATTAGTACCAGCCCCATCTATGAGCGGGGAGTGACTGGTGCCAGATGTTTGGAGGGCAAAGGTTATCTAACATGCATTGCAGAAGGGCAGACATACAGGCACCAACTATATGGCCTGTCTACAGGGTTTCTCTGCCCAGAACCAGGGGCAGAGAGAGAGAGAGATGCATGTTCTTCCTTCTCCTACCTGGGCAAGAATGAATTAGGTTGACGCCCCTAAAGGCGGCCCCGGGGGCGGAAACTAAAAGTTCCCACAGATTAGCCCCGTCTGATTAGACAGAGGTAATTAACTGATTGTAAGAGTTACTCCATTGGCCCAGGGGGGATGGGGGTTTGGCTAAAGGTAGCCACTCCCTATAATGTGTTGTCCAAGGTTTTAAATAAGCTGAACCAATTCAATAAAGTGTTCTTAATTTTCATCACAACTTGAGTAAAGATGTATTATTGACCAAAGGACACATGCTGGTAGTAAAGATCGTCAGACTTACTATCCAGGCTGCGCAACGCACACTACCCAAATGCTGGGACATATAGGTCTTTGTACCGTAACACTGGTGGCAAGTGACGGAATGAACCTCATCGCCCAGAGAGACAACTATATCCAAGATTAATGGAAATACAATACCAAGGGCTGAAAAGGGCTACACTTAAAGACCTACTGGAACAAAGAGGCAGACAAGCCAGTAATCTCAAAAAAGGGGAGATTATTGCAATGCTAAATGAAATGGATGAATGAACCAATGGGCCCAGCAAAGCTGACAGAACCCCCGAAGAGGCAAGCTTTGACCGGGCGGTAAGAATCAGACTGGCTCATTATGGTCCCAACCCGTCTCCAGAGATCATCAGCCGGGTCATGGACACTGTGGATGCCAACCTGCGACGCCAAAGCGGTGCTGCGGCAGCTCCAGTTCTAGCATCCCCGGTGGAGAAAAGGAAGGTACAGTTTGCAGCTTTTAAATCCTTCCTGGAAACAGAAGGGGAGATTGATGGGTACCTTGCTGATTTTGAGCGGCAATGTGCGCTACACAAGGTACCCGTAGAAGACTGGGTTACTATATTGTCTGGAAAGCTATCCGGCCGGGCCAGTGACGCCTTTCGGGCCATTCCTGATGAGGAGATCGGGGATTATGTGGCTGTAAAGGAAGCTTTGCTCTCCCGGTATGCTGTTACACCGGAGGCATACCGGAGGCGGTTCAGAGACCACTGCCAAACTAACGGGGGATTCCTACGTCGAATGGGCATGTAAAGTACACCGCACAGCCGCTCACTGAATGGCGGGGTGTCAAGCCGTATCCGGTGAAGAGGTGCTGCAGATGTTCCTGCTGGAACATTGTTTTGAGAAATTATCCCCAGGCGTCAGAGAGTGGGTAAGGGACCGTAAACCCTCCACCCTGCATGAAGCAGCTCGCCTGGCAGATGAGTACACGGATGCCCGTAAACTGGACAGTGCTATTGTTAAGACTCCTGCCAGAGTGGAGTACCGACCAGCAGCACCCCCTCCAGCTAATCACTACCCTCAGCCGCCCCGGCCTAATTCACGGGACTACTCAACGCCCATCCGGTGTTTTGGGTGCAAGCAGCTGGGGCACAAACGACCGGAGTGCCCGCTGAATACCGCTAACCAGGCCCAGTCTTGGAGGAGACCCACCAGCGGAAACCAGCGCAACTCTCCGCCTGCTGCCCACTGCGTAGAGGAGGAGGAATGTTGGGGCGTCCTGCACGAGGCAGACCCCGTCCAAGCTGCCCACCGGGATAACCGACAGCAACACCGGCAACTCGTCAAAGTGAACGGGAAGGAGGTCAGTGGTCTGCGGGATACCGGTGCAACCATGACATTGCTCCAAAAGCACTTGGTGTCTGAGAACCAACACACTGGAGACACTGTAGCTATGAGAGTAGCCGTAGGCGCTGTGTTTCGCCTACCCGTTGCCCGGATACATTTGGATTGGGGAGTGGGCGCTAGACATGTGAATGTGGGGGTCATGAGGGATTTACCAGCTGATGTCCTCCTTGGAAATGACCTGGCCCCTCTTATCTCCGCATACGCTCCCATGGGTCCCGCCGAAGTTAATGCTGTGACGACCCGGGCCCAGACCCGTGCCGCTGAGACCGACCCACCTGCTGCTGAGACCCAGGTAAGACGCTCTACCCCGACTTGCACCTTAGATCAGACCCCCTTAGGCTGGGATACCCCAGAGACGTACGGGAGGGGAAACCCGGGAGGACCCGACCCTGGAAAAGTATAGGGCTAGGGCAAAGGCTGGGGAAGAGGGAGTAGATGGGGAGCGTTACGTGTGGGTGGGGGACAGGCTGTATAGGATCCCTAAACCTTCCCAGAAAAAGAATACCCCTCCGCAGAAACGGCAGCTGGTGGTGCCTGCGAAATACCGACAGGAGATTCTGCGGATTGGGCGTGATGTGCCATTAGCTGGACATCTAGGCACCCGCCGCACAGCTCATAGGATCACTCAAAATTTCTTTTGGCCCAATTTTAACTGAGATGTGCGGGTATACTGTAGCACTTGTGACACATGTCAACGGGTGGGTAAACGGGGGGAACACCCAAAAGCTAGGCTTATGTCTATGCCTATCATTGGGAAAACCCTTTTTCCCGCATAGCCGTTGACATTGTGGGTCCACTGGCCAGGGCTAGCCCATCAGGTAAGAAGTATATTCTCACCGTGGTGGACTATGCCACTCGTTACCCAGAGGCAGTAGCGCTGTCTAATATTGAGGCAGAGACAGTAGCTGATGCACTGGTTAAGATTTTTACTAGGGTAGGGTTCCCTCAGGAGATTCTCTCCGACCAGGGAACTCAGTTTACCGCTGGGCTCACCCAGCAGCTGTGGAAGGTGTGTGGCATTAAACCGCTGCTTAGCTCACCATATCACCCACAGACTAACGGTCTCTGCGAGCGATTTAATGGCACCCTCAAGCAGATGTTGAGGACCTTTAACCGACACTTGCAGAGACTGGGAGCGATTCCTGCCTCATCTGCTATTTGCATACAGAGAGGTGCCTCAGGAATCTACTGGGTTCTCCCCCTTTGAGCTCCTCTATGGGAGAAGGGTCCGCGGACCCCTAGATCTCATTAGAGGACACTGGGAGGGAGAGACAGAACAGGAAGGAACTCCCATCGTGCCATATGTTCTGGAACTCCGGGACCGCATGGAGAAACTGTCCCTAATAGCAAGGGGGAATCTCCAAGGCGGCCCAGGGGGATACAGAAGAGATGGTACGATCGGGGTGCCCGACAGCGGGTCTTCCAGGTGGGGCAAAAGGTTTTAGTGCTTAAACCTGTGAAGACGAACAAGATGCAAGCATCTTGGCAGGGCCCGTATAAGATAGTAGCTCAGGTATGTGATACTACCTACCTTATAGCCAGCTGTGTAGATGAAAGGATTCCAGCGATCCTTCCATGTGAATATGCTGAAGGAGTATCAGGAGAGACCAGAAGATGTTGCTGCAGTGTGTGCCCCCCGGCTGCAGGCGACCCAGAGAATTTACCCCTGCCTGACTTATTAGAGAAGGACCCCCAGACTGACCTCCCCAGCCTTGTACAGCTAGGGGATCGGTTAAGCCCCACAGAGAAGGTACAGGCCAAACAGCTTTCTGTGGGAGAAGCAGGCGACGTTCTCCCAAGAGCCAGGCTACACTACCCTAGCTGTACATAAGGTAGAGACCTCTTGACAGAGTCCCTTACGACAGCCACCCTACCGTATCCCTGAAGCAGTCCGAGAAGGAATGCGGAAGGAGATACAGGAGATGACTCGGCTTGGAGTCATCGAACACTCGGACAGCCCTTGGGCCTCGCCTGTAGTCCTAGTGCCTAAGAAAGATGGGACCACCCGGTTCTGTGTGGACTACAGGCGGCTCAACGAGCGGACCACCACAGACGCCTACCCAATGCCCCCGGGTAGACGAGTTATTAGACCGTATTTGCCAGGGGACGCTATCTGACCACCATAGACCTGTGTAAGGGCTACTGGCAGATTCCCCTGGCCAGGGATGCTATCCCTAAGTCGGCCTTCGTCACCCCCTTTGGCCTGTACCAGTTTAAGGTCATGCCATTTGGGATGAAGAATGCTCCGGCTACCTTCCAGCGTATGGTGGATAGACTTCTCCGATGGCTTCCAGGAATTTGCTTGTGCATACCTGGATGACATTGCTGTCTACAGTGAGTCCTGGGAAGAACACCTGGTACATGTAGGGGTGGTTCTGGACAAGATTCGGGCCGCTGGCCTGACCTTGAAACCAGACAAGTGCCATCTAGGCATGGCTGAGGTACAGTACCTGGGTCACCGAGTGGGGTGTGGGAGCCAGAGACCTGAGCCAGCCAAGGTAGAGGCAGTGGCTAACTGGCCCACACCTATCACGAAGACCCAGGTGCTAGCCTTCTTGGGGACAGCAGGGTACTACCAACATTTTGTCCCAGACTACAGTACTATTGCCAAGCCCCTGACTGACTTGACGAAAAAGAATTTACCTAAGCAGGTCCTGTGGTCTCCAGCTTGTGAAGCCGCGTTTCAGGCACTGAAGCAGGCTCTTGTGAATGCCCCTGTCCTGGCTGCTCCGTCCCTAACAAACGTTTTCTTGTTCATACAGATGCTTCCATGTATGGACTGGGGGCAGTGCTGAGCCAGGTCGGGGAAGATGGAGGAGAGCACCCTGTCGCATATCTCAGCAGAAAGTTATTACCTCGGGAAGTGAGCTATGCGGCAGTGGAAAAGGAGTGTTTAGCCCTGGTCTGGGCATTAAAGAAGTTGAGCCCCTATTTATACGGACAGGAATTTTCCCTTATAACGGACCACAATCCCCTTGTCTGGCTTAACCGGGTCTCAGGAGACAATGGTAGGCTGCTGCTGTGGAGTTTAGCCCTACAACCTTATAACTTCACCATCAGCTACCGACCCGGTAAGCAGAACGGGAATGCTGATGGATTGTCCCGGCAAACGGACATCCCTACCACCTCCTAGTCCGGTCATCCCCAAGTTGACCCGCCAAAGGGTCAATCCGGGTCTGCCGGAGTGTCCCACATGGAGGGAGCCGTGTGAAAGATCCATCTGCATAGTATAAATATTAAACGTGTATGTACCCCTAGCCATGGATAAATCCCTTATAATGTCCCCCCATGCATGATGTTTATACTCATTTTAATGAGAATCAGGTGATAGACTCAATGTGATGTGTGAGTGGTATGTGAGTGGCATCACCGGTGAGTTATGGGGACAAATATGAATATGTGTTACAGATTAGTACCAGCCCCATCTATGAGCGGGGAGTGACTGGTGCCAGATGTTTGGAGGGCAAAGGTTATCTAACATGCATTGCAGAAGGGCAGACATACAGGCACCAACTATATGGCCTGTCTACAGGGTTTCTCTGCCCCAGAACCAGGGGCAGAGAGAGAGAGAGATGCATGTTCTTCCTTCTCCTACCTGGGCAAGAATGAATTAGGTTGACGCCCCTAAAGGCGGCCCCGGGGGCGGAAACTAAAAGTTCCCACAGATTAGCCCCGTCTGATTAGACAGAGGTAATTAACTGATTGTAGAGTTACTCCATTGGCCCAGGGGGGATGGGGGTTTGGCTAAAGGTAGCCACCTCCCTATAATGTGTTGTCCAAGGTTTTAAATAAGCTGAACCAATTCAATAAAGTGTTCTTAATTTTCATCACAACTTGAGTAAAGATGTATTATTGACCAAAGGACACATGCTGGTAGTAAAGATCGTCAGACTTACTATCCAGGCTGCGCAACGCACACTACCCCAAATGCTGGGACATATAGGTCTTTGTACCGTAACACTGGTGGCAAGTGACGGAATGAACCTCATCGCCCAGAGAGACAACTATATCCAAGATTAATGGAAATACAATACCAAGGGCTGAAAAGGGCTACACCTTAAAGACCTACTGGAACAAAGAGGCAGACAAGCCAGTAATCTCAAAAAAAGGGGAGATTATTGCAATGCTAAATGAAATGGATGAATGAACCAATGGGCCCAGCAAAGCTGACAGAACCCCCGAAGAGGCAAGCTTTGACCGGGCGGGTAAGAATCAGACTGGCTCATTATGGTCCCAACCCGTCTCCAGAGATCATCAGCCGGGTCATGGACACTGTGGATGCCAACCTGCGACGCCAAAGCGGTGCTGCGGCAGCTCCAGTTCTAGCATCCCCGGTGGAGAAAAGGAAGGTACAGTTTGCAGCTTTTAAATCCTTCCTGGAAACAGAAGGGGAGATTGATGGGTACCTTGCTGATTTTGAGCGGCAATGTGCGCTACACAAGGTACCCGTAGAAGACTGGGTTACTATATTGTCTGGAAAGCTATCCGGCCGGGCCAGTGACGCCTTTCGGGCCATTCCTGATGAGGAGATCGGGGATTATGTGGCTGTAAAGGAAGCTTTGCTCTCCCGGTATGCTGTTACACCGGAGGCATACCGGAGGCGGTTCAGAGACACTGCCAAACTAACGGGGGATTCCTACGTCGAATGGGCATGTAAAGTACACCGCACAGCCGCTCACTGGATGGCGGGGTTGTCAAGCCGTATCCGGGGAAGAGTGTTGCTGCAGATGTTCCTGCTGGAACATTGTTTTGAGAAATTATCCCAGGCGTCAGAGAGTGGGTAAGGGACCGTAAACCCTCCACCCTGCATGAAGCAGCTCGCCTGGGCAGATGAGTACACGGATGCCCGTAAACTGGGACAGTGCTATTGTTAAGACTCCTGCCAGAGTGGAAGTAACCGACCAGCAGCACCCCCTCCAGCTAATCACTACCCTCAGCCGCCCCGGGCCTAATTCACGGGACTACTCAACGCCCATCCGGTGTTTTGGGTGCAAGCAGCTGGGGCACAAACGACCGGAGTGCCCGCTGAATACCGCTAACCAGGCCCAGTCTTGGAGGAGACCCACCAGCGGAAACCAGCGCAACTCTCCGCCTGCTGCCCCACTGCGTAGAGGAGGAGGAATGTTGGGGCGTCCTGCACGAGGCAGACCCCCGTCCAAGCTGCCCACCGGGATAACCGACAGCAACACCGGCAACTCGTCAAAGTGAACGGGAAGGAGGTCAGTGGTCTGCGGGATACCGGTGCAACCATGACATTGCTCCAAAAGCACTTGGTGTCTGAGAACCAACACACTGGAGACACTGTAGCTATGAGAGTAGCCGTAGGCGCTGTGTTTCGCCTACCCGTTGCCCGGATACATTTGGATTGGGGAGTGGGCGCTAGACATGTGAATGTGGGGGTCATGAGGGATTTACCAGCTGATGTCCTCCCTTGGAAATGACCTGGCCCCTCTTATCTCCGCATACGCTCCCATGGGTCCCGCCGAAGTTAATGCTGTGACGACCCGGGCCCAGACCCGTGCCGCTGAGACCGACCCACCTGCTGCTGAGACCCAGGTAAGACGCTCTACCCCGACTTGCACCTTAGATCAGACCCCCTTAGGCTGGGATACCCCAGAGACGTACGGGAGGGAAACCCGGGAGGACCCGACCCCTGGAAAAGTATAGGGCTAGGGCCAAAGGCTGGGGAAGAGGGAGTAGATGGGGAGCGTTACGTGTGGGTGGGGGACAGGCTGTATAGGATCCCTAAACCTTCCCAGAAAAAGTATACCCCCTCCGCAGAAACGGCAGCTGGTGGTGCCTGCGAAATACCGACAGGAGATTCTGCGGGATTGGGCGTGATGTGCCATTAGCTGGACCATCTAGGCACCCGCCGCACAGCTCATAGGATCACTCAAAATTTCTTTTGGCCCAATTTTAACTGAGATGTGCGGGTATACTGTAGCACTTGTGACAACATGGCAACGGGTGGTAAACGGGGGGATCACCCAAAAGCTAGGCTTATGTCTATGCCTATCATTGGGAAAACCCTTTTCCCGCATAGCCGTTGACATTGTGGGTCCACTGGCCAGGGCTAGCCCCATCAGGTAAGAAGTATATCTCTCACCGTGGTGGACTATGCCACTCGTTACCCAGAGGCAGTAGCGCTGTCTAATATTAGAGGCAGAGACCAGTAGCTGATGCACTGGTTAAGATTTTTACTAGGGTAGGTCCCCTCAGGAGATCTCTCCGACCTGGGAACTCAGTTTACCGCTGGGCTCACCCAGCAGCTGTGGAAGGTGTGTGGCATTAAACCGCTGCTTAGCTCACCATATCACCCCACAGACTAACGGTCTCTGCGAGCGATTTAATGGCACCCTCAAGCAGATGTTGAGGACCTTTACCGACACTTGCAGAGACTGGGAGCGATTCCTGCCATCATCATGCTATTTGCATACAGAGAGGTGCCTCAGGAATCTACTGGGTTTCTCCCCCTTTGAGCTCCTCTATGGGAGAAGGGTCCGCGGACCCCTAGAATCTCATTAGAGGACACTGGGAGGGAGAGACAGAACCAGGAAGGAACTCCCATCGTGCCATATGTTCTGGAACTCCGGGACCGCATGGAGAAACTGTCCCCTATTAGCAAGGGGGAATCTCCAGGCGGCCCAGGGGATACAGAAGAGATGGTACGATCGGGGTGCCCGACAGCGGGTCTTCCAGGTGGGGCAAAAGGTTTTAGTGCTTAAACCTGTGAAGACGAACAAGATGCAAGCATCTTGGCAGGGCCCGTATAAGATAGTAGCTCAGGTATGTGATACTACCTACCTTATAGCCAGCTGTGTAGATGAAAGGATTCAGCGATCCTTCCATGTGAATATGCTGAAGGAGTATCAGGAGAGACCAGAAGATGTTGCTGCAGTGTGTGCCCCGGCTGCAGGCGACCCAGAGAATTTACCCCTGCCTGACTTATTAGAGAAGGACCCCCAGACTGACCTCCCCAGCCTTGTACAGCTAGGGGATCGGTTAAGCCCCACAGAGAAGGTACAGGCCAAACAGCTTCTGTGGGAGAAGCAGGCGACGTTCTCCCAAGAGCCAGGCTACACTACCCTAGCTGTACATAAGGTAGAGACCTCTTGACAGAGTCCCTTACGACAGCCACCCTACCGTATCCCTGAAGCAGTCCGAGAAGGAATGCGGAAGGAGATACAGGAGATGACTCGGCTTGGAGTCATCGAACACTCGGACAGCCCTTGGGCCTCGCCTGTAGTCCTAGTGCCTAAGAAAGATGGGACCACCCGGTTCTGTGTGGACTACAGGCGGCTCAACGAGCGGACCACCACTGACGCCTACCCAATGCCCCGGGTAGACGAGTTATTAGACCGTATTGCCAGGGGACGCTATCTGACCACCATAGACCTGTGTAAGGGCTACTGGCAGATTTCCCCTGGCCAGGGATGCTATCCCTAAGTCGGCCTTCGTCACCCCCTTTTGGCCTGTACCAGTTTAAGGTCATGTCCATTTGGGATGAAGAATGCTCCGGCTACCTTCCAGAGTATGGTGGATAGACTTCTCGATGGCTTCCAGGAATTTGCTTGTGCATACCTGGATGACATTGCTGTCTACAGTGAGTCCTGGGAAGAACACCTGGTACATGTAGGGGTGGTTCTGGACAAGATTCGGGCCGCTGGCCTGACCTTGAAACCCAGACAAGTGCCACTCCTAGGCCATGGCTGCTGGGCCTACAGTACCCTGGGTCACCAGAGTGGGGTGTGGGAGCCAGAGACCTGAGCCAGCCAAGGTAGAGGCAGTGGCTAACTGGCCCCACACCTATCACGAAAGACCCAGGTGCTAGCCCTTCTCTGGGGACAGCAGGGATACTACCAACATTTTGTCCCAGACTACAGTACTATTGCCAAGCCCCATGACTGACTTGCCGAAAAAGAATTTACCTAAGCAGGTCCCTGTGGTCTCCAGCTTGTGAAGCCGCGTTTCAGCACTGAAGCAGGCTCTTGCTGAATGCCCCTGTCCTGGCATGCTCCAGTCCCCTAACACAAACGTTTTCTTGTTCATACAGATGCTTCACTGTATGGACTGGGGGCAGTGCTGAGCCAGGTCGGGGAAGATGGAGGAGAGAACCCTGTCGCATATCTCAGCAGAAAGTTATTACCTCGGGAAGTGAGCTTTGCGGCAGTGGAAAAAGGAGTGTTTAGCCCTGGTCTGGGCATTAAAGAAGTTGAGCCCCCTATTTATACGGACAGGAATTTTCCCTTATAACCGGACCACAATCCCCTTGTTCTGGCTTAACCCGGGTCTCAGGAGACAAATGGTAGGCTGCTCGCTGTCGGAGTTTAGCCCCTACAACTTATAACTTCACCACTCAGCTACGAACCCCGGTAAGCAGATACGGGAATGCTGATGGATTGTCCCGGCAAAAAGGGACATCCCCTACCACCTCCTAGTCCGGTCATCCCCAAGTTGACCGCCAAAGGGTCAATCCGGGTCTGCCCCGGACGTGTCCCCACATGGAGGGAGCCCGTGCTTGAAAGATCCATCTGCATAGTATAATTATTATAACGTGTATGTACCCCTAGCCATGGATAAATCCCTTATAATGTCCCCCCCATGCATGATGTTTATACTCATTTTAATGAGAATCAGGTGATAGATCAATGTGATGTGTGAGTGGTATGTGAGTGGCATCACGGTGAGTTATGGGGACAAATATGAATATGTGTTACAGATTAGTACCAGCCCCAATCTATGAGCGGGGGAGATGACTGGTGCCAGATGTTTGGAGGGCAAAGGTTATCTAACATGCATTGCAGAAGGGCAGACATACAGGCACCAACTATATGGCCTGTCTACAGGGTGTTCTCTGCCCCAGAAACCAGGGGCAGAGAGAGAGAGAGATGCATGTTCTTCCTTCTCCAACCTGGCAAGAATGAAATTAGGTTGACGCCCCTAAAATGGCGGCCCCGAGGGGGCGGGGAAACTGTAAAAGTTCCCACAAGAATATAGCCCCGACTGATTAGACAGTTAGGTAAATTAACTGATTGTAAGAGTTAGCTCCATTGGACCAGGGGGGATGGGGGTGGGTTTGGCTAAAGGTAGTCCCCCCCTACTCCCTATAATGTGTTGTCCAAGGTTTTAATAAGCTGAAACCAATTCAATAAAGTGTTCTTTATTTCATCACATACTTGAGTAAAGATGTATTATTGAGTTGACGCAAGGAGCACATTGCGGTAGTATAAGATATCGGTCAGACTTACTATCCAGGCTGCGCAACGCACACTACCCATAATGCTGGGACAATATAGGTCTTTGTACCGTAACAGGCGAGGAGTCCCAACACGGCGGCCTCGCAAGTGGCGTATTTAATTGGCTGACCAGTCCCAACACGGGCCGCCAAAGTGCGTATGTAAATTGGCTGAGAGTCCCAACACGGACCGCACCAGTGCGTATGTAATTGGCTGAGGAGGCTTTTGGCGGATTTTTGAGCCATTGCCGCGTTGGCCTAGCCAAAAGCCTCTCAGCCAATTACATACCCACATTGGCGGCCTGACACTTATATATGCGTATGTAATTTGGCTGCTGAGTCTTTTGGTGCGCTCGCAAAGCTGAATAAGGTGACGTCCTAGATCGCAGACACCTCTCTCAGCCAATCAAGTACGAGCTAAGAATTTGATTGACAGTAGGAGCTTATAAATGTGATATTGACACAAACCCATGCGTTGACTGTGTTTGAGAGCCTTTGGAGTTAGCACGCATGCCTCCAGAGAGTAGGTGGGATGAGAGTGTTCATTGAGAGTTAGTGTTTTGGAGAGAGGGTGATTTGTCTATTTCATAATTCCTTACATTTAAGAAATACACATATTTACAGATTTCACACTATTAATGCAAGACACATAGATTAAATAACCACACATAGAGACATATATATAGTTAGGACACACACCCCACACACCCATCCCCCCGACCACACCCCCCCATCCCCCACCCACACCCAATCCCCCAACACACCCGATCCCCAACACGTATTAAATACACATAGCACACACACATCTTTTCTTTCCAACAGTCATTCCAGTAATACTTTTATTTCTTTGTCGTTCTTTTGATTTGTAGGCGCACTATTTTTGATTGTTTTTTATTTAATCTAGCATATTTACACGTAAGAGTTGCATCTATTTACACATTACACATATTTGACTGACCACATAGATTAAAGACACATAGAGACATACATAGCGTTAGGACACAAAACACACCCCTACCCCCCAACCTTGCACTGCATCCCCGAACAGTTATTGAAAACACATAGAACATACACTTTTTTTTTCATTCACCTATATAACATTTATACTTATTTTGAGGTTATCCATATTTATTTATAATTTGAGCATGGAGGGACGAGATAGGTGGAGTAGAGGAGGTGAGGAGAGGAGCGGAGAGTGGAGTAGAGTGGAGTGAGGGGGAGGGTGGAGGAGAGGTGGAGGAGTGGTCCTCTGGAGGGGGACGAGCGAGTAGTACCCCCCGGAGGGGGAGGAGGAGCGGTCCCCAGAGGGGAGGAGGAAGTGGTCCCCGGAGGGGAAGTAGGAGCGGTCCCAGAGGGGGAGGAGGAGCGGGTCCCCCAGAGGGGGGGAAGGAGGGAGACATAGGCCACTATTAGAGGAGGGGCAGAGGGGGAAGGGGCCTGTTCCAGGGGGCAGGGTAGTTTGGAAGAAGGGACAGGCCTCAGGAAAAGGTTCAGGGAGGGCCAGGGCCCCGAGCACAGTTGAGAGAGCAAGGGGCTATTGGCAAGGGCAGGCGCAGGGCCCATAATTATACGCCCCGGGAAAATATGGTCCTCCCTGGGTGTCGATCCGTGCCCGGCCCCCGTCATCCTTGTTGCAAGGAAGCAGGAAAGCCTGGGCCTAAGGCTCAGGCTTGGGAAGAGTTAGTGAAGAATTGATGAAGGAGGTTGTCCACGGTGCCTAGGGGCTTGAGGTCCTTAAAGCACCATTATGTGGATATAGGGCCAACGGTGAAGAGGAAGATGGCCAGAGAAGCAGAGGGACACAGTGTGACCTATAAGGAGTGGGAGATGATCGCAAGGGACCTTCTGAGACCATCGCCCGCAGCTGGAGCTTCATCCCCGGTGGCCACAGCAGGACCCAGCCTCCAGTTCAGGTGAATATCACATACACCTACATGCCACCACATGTACATACACACAGACTTACACATGTACATGGAGACCAACAAGGACACTGACATGTCATGCTCCATGGTATTTACAAGGGATAGATGTGAAGTGTCATTAAATCCATGAAGCTGACAAATCACTGTCATTCCTGGCCACCCCAAGAGTAATCAAGCAATCAAGTCCATGTACTGGTGTTCCCAATGCAGCCTATGCAGTTACAGACCGCAGAAGAAATACAGACAGCGTTAGGAGCCAGGAGAGGCCAAGACAAGAAACCAAAGAATAGATCAAATCTAGCAAATGATAGCTAATCTGAGTTGCAATTAGGAGAATCATCCATGTTCAGGCCTAGATGTCAGATAGTTAGGAGTGAAAACATATCAATGTATTAATCAGCATACTAATGACATGTACCTCTCTTTCTCTATTTTAGGAACCAGTAGGAGGTCTGGGTCCAGTGATGAGCCAGGAGCGGGGCCGTCAGCCCCAGCCCCGCAGGAGACCACTCAGGGGGAGGAGGCTACAGGCTCATCGGAGTGTCCTGGCTCTGAGGAGGGGCAGCTTGTGGTAGTTGACATTCCCCCTGTACAGAGCCCGACTGTCCCCTCCTCCAAAGACTTGCCATTTCGCCGGGGCCCTCACAAGTGGTGGACTATTCCACAGCTCCTCCTTCCCCACACACTGAGCCACCAGGGAAATCAACATCACAGCCCCTGTCTCCAGCCGGGTCCCAGATCCTACCCACTCTCTCCCCGCCATCCTCTCACCCAGCCCTGCCAGCAGGACCCCTGCCCCCACCAACCAACGACCGAGGCTGCGCTGCCGGAGTTATTGGCCCTCATGAGGAGGATGGCAGCCGACATCTCCGGCATGAGGCGCAGACTGGACAGGCACTTTAGAGAGGAGAGGAGGCATCATCTGAGGATGGAGCAGCACATGGTCACTCCTTTCACCATGCCTCCGCCGCCACCACCACCCGTGGTGCCACTACCTCTCCGCTCCCCCACCACCAACGGGGAGATGGCGTCTTGCCGCGGACGATGCAGGTCCTGTGCCCCGGCGGGGAGGACCTAGGGGCTGTGGACATAATTGTGCCTTCTCAACAGCACTCCTCAGTGACAATCTATTGGTCACAATGCTGACCTAATCTAGCCTGGCTACAGAGTCTTGGATCTTTGCCTATGTGATGGTGAGATTTTTGTATGCAAGTTGGCTACCTCCCATCACATGGTCCATGATCCTCATTCTGTGGACACGTAGGTGGGTTCTTTGAAACAATGCCACCAATTGATGGTCTACGTTGGGAGTTGCTGTTGGAAGGGAATGCTGCAGTCCCCCTTTTTTTTAGGCCCTTAGGTTTAGGTTTTCTCTTTTTTTGTTTTTTTTTTCTTTCCCTTTTTTTTTTTTTTTGGTACAATTCAGGTCCATGAAGGCATCTCCTGCATCTGCAAAGCATTGTGAGGAATTATATGAGGCGTTAAGTTTTCCCAGTGCCCTCTCAGGTAGACATTATTTCAATGACAGCCCCCTCCTTAACATGTAAGCTCCCACAATCTTAAAGCTATCATATTGCCAGATATCTCATACATGATTATTGTTAGCTGAAATGTAGACTAATACCCCTATGGCAGTGGACTTGCCAAAGTCTCACAATGGCATGTTTAATGACAGCCAGCATTAATATATGCACTAATAAAGCATGTGATCCTGACCTCAATAACGGTCTGAGAACAGATCTTTGAGTCTGATGTAAGAAACAGTGAATCTGGCTGCTGACATTTGTGTCCTGTCCATGTTAATGGGTATTTGCCCATATTACTCATTATCCAGAGACCTAGCTAATAGTTAGTAATAGTTATTAATGCTTGCAGATGGGAATCAGGTGAGTTGGTATATTGGTACAGTATTTAGCACTTTACTGTACATGCATTGTCATTTCTTTTTGTGGGCAATTTCGCACACCACACTGCATGTGTGAAACTGGATTGGATTGAACAGATCCAGACAAGTTGTAAGTGCCATGCACTCTAATGGTTTCTTCAGTTAAATGGAGTGATTTGTGATAATCCTTTTCTCATCAGATTCCGGTTGCAGCGGTGTACTGACCGCATGTGACCCTAATAGGTGCTATGCATCATGCTTATTCTAGACTATTATATTGACCCCTGTAGGTATCCCCTTTGTTTTATTCTACCCCCTTGCTCTCTCAGAACCCGCCCACACCACACCCATGATATTAATGCACAGTCTTGACCACTGCTGATTGTGGTCTGTGTCCAAAAATAAAGTTTTGTTATAACGTTATGTAAATGCACAGTCTTGACCACTGCTGATTGTGGTCTGTGTCCAAAAATAAAGCTGTGTTATACTGTTCTCACCATGTCGGTGTGTTTTCAATGGTTGGGGTTATGGGACATCCACATGCATCACATTAGTGTCACATTACTATAGCTGTAAACTAATGAGCACTAGTTAACCTGCAATATATACATACATATTAAGAGGAATAATAGTCCTAATAGCGTTAGATATCATATAATACATCTAATAGATCTACAATCTAGGCATAATAAAGGGTTAATGCACAGGCCAAGTCCAATTAGCGATACTGTGGAGTAGGAACATTCCCCTGAGGGCCTAACAGGGTAAAATGATAGGTGATACTGCAGTGGCTTGTCAGTTCCTTCTCCAGTGATTTGGGATTTGTCCGTCCACTCTGCTTTCACCCGCACACCCACACTGGCCCTTAATGTTATAACTCACGGCTTCACTGAAGTATACAAGCCCCATCCCCAACATCACTTAGCAATTGAAACTAATGTAAATTGATGAATAGCAGAACATACTAGGAGGTCACCAATGGGAATGAGTGGACATCTTGGCACATGGCCACCAGCAATGGCATGGGACTTCCTTGGATAAGAGTAGTGGCGATTACCCCTGATGGAGGTGAATTGGCTGGTGCTCAATGTGCCTCTGCAAACCCTCTGTGTGTGTGTTTGCTGCCCTTCCTGATGGGTTACTGTGCGGTATGTTCCCATGGTCACCTTGTGGTTTGATAAGTGATGGGGCTTGTGTACTTCAATGAAGCTGTGAGCTATACCATTAAGAGCCATTGTGGGTGGGAGAGTGAATGCAGAGTGGACGGCCAGATCCAAAACCACTGGAGAAGGAACTGACAATCCACTCCAGTATCACCAGCATACAAACCTTGTTAAGAAAGCAGTGGCAGAGGGTCACAGACAGTCAGACACGACTGAAAGACCAAACAAGAGATATTGTGTACTATCTATGAAGCTGTGAGCTATACCCATTAAAGGGCCATTGTGGGTGGGGAGAGTGAAAAGCAGATGTGGACGGCCAAATCCCAAACCACTGAGAAGGAACTGACAATCCACTCCAGCATCACCAGCATACAAACCTTATAAGAAAGCAGTGGCAGAGGGTCACAGACAGTCAGACACGACTGAAAGACCAAACAAGAGATATTGTGTACTTTAAATGAAGCTGTGAGCTATACCATTAAGGGAAATTGTGGTGGGAAAGTAAAAGCAGAGTGGACGGCCAAATCCCAAACCACTGGAGAAGGAACTGACAATCCACTCCAGTATCACCAGCATACAAACCTTGTAAGAAAGCAGTGGCAGCGGTCACAGACAGTAGGCACGACCTGAAAGACCAAACAAGAGATAATTGTAGTACTTCAAATGAAGCTGTGAGCTATACCATTATACCATTGTGGGGGGGAGAGTGAAAGCAGAGTGTACGGCCAAATCCAAAACCACTGGAGAAGGAACTGATCAATCCCACTCCAGTGTCACCAGCATACAAACTTGTAAGCAAGCAGTTTCAGAGGCTAGCTGCATGATGCTGCAGTCTATGAGGGTCAATCAAGACAGTCAGACTAGGTCTGATAGACTGAACCAGGACCTTATTCAATGCATCCACCCGATGTACCTTGATATATGCAAAGTGGCAGAGTAATGTGCCCCTCATATTTTGTGTTCCCAAATGTAGATGTGATGAGCAACATGTATATACAAAATAGAGCCTCTGGGAGTAACAAAGTGGTTAATATGGCATTATTTTGATGTTTTTGTGTTTTTATGTAGTGTGTCTTTAATTTGCTTTATGTAAGCTGCAGCATGGCTTTTCATTCCAAATGTAACAACTAATTGGTTGTATAATGCATTTGCTTTGGTGGGGGGTGGGGGGGGGTTGTGCAATCAATTGTAATGGCCTTCCATGCTTTCCCTCTGTTAAACTGTCACTTTTACACTTTACGTTGTCTGTACGTAATGGGTAAAAACCACTTTGCTTGTGCATTTTGTGCACTTAGCGATTTCTGCGAGATACGAGCGTATACGCAAAGAATCTTGTCCGCTACTTACTACGTATCGCTTTCGGAGACAAGTCAATCGCAGTCGATTCATAGTACGTAAATCGCGCTACAAGGTGCATTTGTGAGATACGATACCAAACGCAGCTCGAATTTAATAGGGCCCAAGGTGTCTAGGAACCCTTTGCCAACTACTCTGCTGGTAACTTCTGACCGTTCCAACAGGTACCTCGTAACTGGACTCCCTTCACCCAGATCCCCCGGTAATACACTCTATTAAACTCCTTGGGGAAAATGTAGCATTTCAATGCCAAACATGCCTCAGTACCACCTTTACATCAATAAATGTGCACAAATATACAAGAATTCCTCGTTTGTTTAGGCCACACACACTGCCCGGTATAATTCACACAGATATGATAACTCTTTGATTACGTCCAAAAGTCCAGTGGTGGACCCTCCTGAGCATGACAACTTCTTTCCTCCACTTTCTAGTGTGGCCTGGGAAGTGATCTTGTGGGATGGCTTCACTAGCCACACTGTTCTCGCTTATGTGAGTGATAGGTTAGTGTTGTGCTCCACATTCCACATAGTCCAAATTGCACACAATATTGGGAGTATCCTCCATGGCTCAATTGCCACACACCTTCCACTTCTAATGGCAAAAGCCCACTTCCTCTCTCCCAATAATCCCTGGGCGCTGCAGGGGAGACAATGCAGTGGGGGTAAATGATAAGCCACCCCATGGGAAACCCTCTTTTCCAATCCATGAAAATATCATCCCCATGTGTGTAACAATATGGGATAGTCCTGGGCCAACACCACCCTCCCGACCAAGCCAGTACAAACTCCTGATTTGCTGCATCTAGGACAGTCCATGAGCCTATGGGACCAACAGTGAGCATTAATTCCCCCTCCCCAGGTCCTGCTCCTTTCCCTAACCACTGTTAGAGTCCAGGTGTTTCCTTTGGGCCTTCTAGTTTACCCAGACAAAAAAGTCCCATGGTGGTACCCAGTCCAGGTGACAGTTCCAAGGTTCCATGGATAGCCCACCTCCAAAAAAGTCAGAACCAGTACCCTCCTCTTCCCCATGTCTTAGGGAAAAACTCAACTTGGGACACAATATTCTTATTATTTTTATTTTAGTTTTTATTATTATTACCGTAACTCTTATTTGTTATGCACCAGCATATTCCACAGTGCTATACAGGTGATAATAAGAAGGAAAGAAAAATTACAATATTAGCAAGCTGCAAAGAAAAAAATGGAGGACCCTGTTTTGAGCTTAGAAACTTATGTAGAAAGTGCTTTTTCCCACCTACTTACAATCTAAAGGGAGTATAAGAGGCAGAAACCTGGATAACAATTACAGATAAGGGGTCAGGAAGAAAGTGAAAGTTTATTAGGTAGGAAGGTGTAATAAGTCAGAAAGATTTACAAATAATAGGAGTGTGAATGGATCTGATAGAAAGTTGGTTTGAGGTGGATGGCTCTAGTATGTAAAATGTTGTCTGCCCCTAGTGATCAGATATATAACCTGTAAAAGAAAAGTCAGGTGATCAGACTGTTATAAAGCTGCAACATTTGGGGGTGATCCATGAGCAGGGAGAAGCAAGCTGTGGAGACAGGAAGAGAAGTGAGACATCACAGTTAGAGACCACACAGGATATGCTGGAGGGGGATGGTCATGTAAAGGCATGGCATGACCAGGGGGAGGGGGGGTTAGCATTAGACAAAGCATGGGGACAGTAAGAGAAGTGAGGCATCACAGTTAGAGACCACAAAGGATATACTGGAGGAGGATGGTCATGTAAAGGCATGGCATGGCCAGGAGGAGGGGGGTTAGCATTAGACAAAGCATGGGGACAGGAAGAGAAGTGAGACATCACAGTTAGAGACCACACAGGATATGCTGGAGGAGGATGGTCATGTAAAGGCATGGCATGGCTGGGAGGAGGGGTTTAGCATTAGACAAAGCATGGGGACAAGAAGATAAGTGATACATCACAGTTAGAGATCACACAGGATATGCAGGCGGGGATGGTCATGTAAAGACATGGCAAGGCCAGGAGGAGGGGAGGGGCCCATTACTGGTTCTTTTGTGAACCCGGGAGCATGGTGGCTCACTCACGACCCCCACCTGGCCTGCTATTACTGTCTGAGGCCCATACTCTTCTTCTTCTTGTATGCAACCATAATATATGGTACCATCCTCATCTGTCCCAGTCATAGCAAAGTTGAACTGGGTTATCAATACAGTCTGTACCATCCTTGTTCCAGACCCCTTGAGCATAATTACAAAAGCCCACCATTTACTGGACTCGGGTCTGCATCCAACCCTCTGAGTCTCCCTCCAGAGCCACACTTATAAAGCAATCAATGTTCTCTAAGGGCTAACAACCGTCCACCCAATCCTGGACTCCCAATGAATCCTGGGACCCTGATAGGTCATCTGCATTCTTGGCCAATATCCCTACAGAGACACCACATCCAGCTTATCTTCGTATTAAGCCTGCAACTGCAGCTCTTGCTGATTTAGGGGTGTCAGCAAATTAGTCTCCTGGGACCATGGTTCTAAACCCATCCATTGACAGTGTTTTAAAAAAAAATATTATGCCTCTTTACATTCGACAGGCCACATCAAGAAACCCCGTACACTATTTCTCAGAGGCCTTTCATCATATTTTGCCCACTTGTCATATTTATCCTCCAGGGCAATTTCGTGCACATACTAGTTCCTCCAGCCAGCCTGGCAGCTCATGTCCATTTCACAGGCCCATGAACACCATCCATTGCTTTAGAAGGGCCATTTCCCTGCAGTCCCCTGCCTTCCCTGTCACCTGGCTCTTCTCCTCTCTTTGTTGCACCCAAAATAATCCATTTGATAAATAACCCACTTTAAAGGAGATGGAAGTCACCAAGGTTTGTGTGCACCATCAGGTAGAGTATTAAAGTCCATGTGGGTTAGTTTAAATTAGTCAAGAATTAACTAAGATATTTCCCACTTTAATCACGGAAATTGTATAGACAATGACAACCGGTCTATGATTACACTTCAGATTTTCTGATTTCAACATTAGACCTTTATCATACAGAAAGACGGCTTAGTATGAAGAGTAATTATCATTTATTATAAAATAAAAATAGTTAAATTATCATTTTTTTTCCATTTGATTTTTAATTTGGATAATTATTTAAAAGGCATTATAAAACTTACTTTTACCTCAAGTTATATGTTTTATCCTGTTTTCAAGTAAAAATTATTATTGAAAAAAATTATGGGAAATGAACTGATAAAGTTATTTTCCATAGAAAGTTTTTTAACTCTTACACTTTGCCCCCCTATGCCGTTACATGGATGGAAACAAGGGACATTTAACAAGTATAATGTAAAAAATATAAGACTTCCTCAGTGTCCATCTGGATGTAAGTATGGCCACTGGCCAGTGCCCCTCATTATGTATTAGGGCGACGTCTAAAACCTCTAACTCTAAAGCTTATAGCTCTATACATTATTCAGCAATTTCAAGAAGGAAAACACCTTTTCCATATACTTTTTCACTGTCTCTTTTTTTGTGAATTTAAATCAGGTGCCTACAACATTTTAGTTGCCGTCTAAGTGCTGACTTCACTTCTTTATTTTTCATGCTGTAAATTAGAGGATTTAGCACAGGGACTGCAACTGTGTTAATTAGAGAGAATATTTTTGTAAATGTCATATCTCCCATTGAGGTTGGTCTCAGGTATAAACAGAAAATAGTTACGTAGAGAAGAACAACTACAGTGAGGTGTGAGGAACATGTGTGGAAGGCTTTCTTTCTCCCGGTGCTGGAACGGATCTTCAGGATGGTGGTAATGATGAAAATATAAGAGAGAATAGTTAGAAAAAATGGTAATGAACCAAAAAGCAGTGATTCAATAGCAATTATTATCTCCAGTGTAGTTGTATCATTGCATGTGAGTTTCATAAGAGGGACAATGTCACAGTAGAAGTGGTTGATGATATTGGATCTATAGCAGGTGTAACTGGACAATACAACAAGATGAGGAGTGATGCAACCAAAACTAAGTGACCAAGAGACAGCGGTCAAGGCAACACAGACTGGATAGCTCATGATCATTGAATAATGCAAAGGGTTACAAATGGCCACATATCGGTCATAACTCATCGCCGTAAGGATAAAAAACTCATCAGCAGTCAACGATAAAAACAGGAACACCTGAGTCATACAAGAACACAACAAAATGGTGTTATCTCGTGAGATGTAGGAAGAGAAGATCTTATGTAGATTGACTGTGGTGGAGGACATGTCTATGACCGACAAGTTCCCCAAGAAGAAGTACATGGGAGTGTGCAAATGAGGATCCAGGGAAACAAGTAGAAGAATGGTCATGTTACCACCAAGAGTGAAGAGATAAATGAGAAGAATAAGAAGGAATATCGGAGTCTGAATATCTGAATTTTCTGTAATTCCTATCAGTATGAAGTTTAGGACCTTCGTCTGGTTTTCTTTCTCCATATCTTTCTAAATGTTGAGAAAAATAATCAAAACATTATTATGGTCTACAAAACAATATTTATGATAAAATATTTCATGGCCAGACTATGTATAGCTTATGGTACAGAAGTGAGTGGGGAGATGGGAGAGAATCCTGTAAATATATCAGGGGATTTAATAATGTTCAGGAGGGTGGGAAGTGTCTTCCAGAAAAAGAGGGCATGATTTGAAGGTATAAGGTGGAGGATATAAGGGCAACATGGAAACTACACTGTTACAGGAAGGGTAGTAGATAAGTGGAATATGCTATCAGTAGAAGTGGTACGGATAAACCCAAGAGAGGACACCCAACATACCTGATTATTACTAAGGACAAGTTTTTTAGGGAGATAACATTTTCAATTTTCTATATATTACGGTGATAGTTTCCTCCAATATCAAATACATTTCTGTACATTATGACCAACAAGAAGTATAATGATGGGTTTAAGCGTACTGTCCGTGTCATTGCATTGAGTTAGGGAAACAAATACCGGCTTATTTTCAATGAAGTCAATGAAATTGCCCATTACATTAAAGGACCAGTGAAGTCAATAAAACAATGAAACATATAACTACAGTATTTAGTGCTCTACTTGATGATATAGAACAGTATTGATGGATCTGAGGTCCCTTTATATACTGATTCAGAAGACACATGGAGAGTAAGCTTTAGCCTATCTTATGTGTATCAGAGCTTGATTGTTTCTGGTTACACTGCAGCATTACATGGTTTAGCAATGATCTGTAAGGAAGTTTAATGGTTGAAAAATGGGTACCAGTTCTTGCATCTTCAGGATGGTACATTGTATATTATATTGTTTTACCAGACTGTAGTAGGTGATACTTTTTTGAGGGTCAACTGAGCTGTAGAAACTCTGATTGTTTTTTCTTTTCCATTAGTATCGTAGAGAGGGGTATAGCCTCCTAGTTGTATAAAGGGTCTTGTAATGACAGGAGTATATATTTCCCAAATAGAAATCTTCTAGCTTTGCAATGTGTTAGAAGAACCTTGAAGAAGAAACAGTTGTTGTTCTGAAAATGCGTACCAAAAAATTGTCCTATGGATCCTATTTAGGAATCCTTGAACAACCAACCAAGGTTGTACAGAAACACCTTTTATGTAGCCTTTATTTTAATTATTATTGCCACATACTAATTTTTAAAAATTCAATCTTTATTTGTACATTTAAAATATTGTTAAAAATGCAAGGATAAAAAAATTCATGTTAAACCCAAGGTTTGTAATCCTTTGGGTTTTTTGACATCCAGCAAATTATTAAAGGTTTATTTAGGTTTTATTTTTGTTGTTATTATATTCTTTGCTTTGATCACAGCTTTTTTATTTAATTACTTTATTATGCTAAAGTCAATAAAAGATTTAAAAGATTTTGTTTTTCAATTCAACTGTATTTGTGTATTTTTGGTTATTTTTCCTTGATCAAATCCTTATCAGGTACCCTGGATTTTAATTTGCATAAGATTAAGAATTTTACATTAAGATAAGATTTTATGATCCATTTATCTGTTTATAGTTTTGTTTATTCATACAGCACTTCACTTGAGTATATGCTTTATGTGCCTTTATGTTTCTTTTGTGTTAATCTTTTACCCTGTTTATTTTTGTCAATTTGTAATTCTATTACTTAAAATGCATTTGAATTCAAATTGTGCTATTCAAAACTGTTATCTTAAAGTGCTTGTGCTATTGTGACTTAGTGCTAATTTATACTTATATTGTTGAATTAACCTTTTACCTCATGACTGTTAGTTTGTTACAGTCACTACTTTACCTTATTCATTTATAGTGCTGGTGCTGTGCAAATTTTTAAATTGTGTACACTCCTGATTTTATGCTGTATCTTAAACTGTATGTTTAATTAATGCTTCTGTCTATTAGTTTTTTAAAAGGAGGTTGTGTCCTCCTTTTTCTTCCGTTCTTTGCTTTAATTATGCTTTTACTCCTTTTTTCTTTTTCTTGCTTTTCTATTTTCTTATTCTTGTTTATTACTCTGTTGTTACTATATTCTAAATGTGTGGTGAAAGAATTGGCTTTCTATCTTTCTTTAAAGTTAGTAGTGGTCCTGGAGCTATAGAGCTATATCTATCATGCTCCACGCTATGTTGGCGTGGTCTGCGCTGTGATCGCGCTTACTGTTGATGTCACAATCGCCTGACGCGTGTTTCGTGAGGCTCTATCAGTCTCTCACTCATCAGGGGCACAGTGCTGCCTTCTCTGTGGAGCTATTTATAGTTTCTATGGCAATTAGTTAACTCTTTGTGTTCCAGAATGTTGATGTTCATACTTTATTTTCAAATGTTGCTTTTGACTTTCTTTTTTATTATATGTATTTTCTTCTATTACTATATTGTATTTATTTTATTTAAATATGTGTATTGATTTTAAATAATAAGGAAATTACTTTCAAAGTGATACTTTTGAATTGCTAGCATTAGTATACCTTTGTATTATTTTATTAAAACTTTGTTTTCTAAACATGTTTATTGATTTTAAATTATAATTATTGTGCATACCATGTTAATTTATTATTTAATAGGGTTACTTATTTTTTTTTTATATCTATATTCTTTTTGTTTATTTATAATTCATTTTTTGTTTGTATATATTATTTGTTTACTTATTTATATATATTTATTTTATTTATGTTTTATATTTATTATTGTATTAATGAATTTTATAGATAAAGATGTTATTCTAATTACTTCTTTTAATTTTTCATATTTTTGAATAAAAGTTTTTAATCTTGTATTTTGTTTTATTAGAGGTTCTTTTAAATGAATACTATATACTATATATATCAATTCTTCATTTAAACCTTGCAGGTTTTTGTATCCTTTTCATATATTAAATCAAGGTATTTTAATTTTATATTTTATTTCATAAGAAAAACACTGGAACATCTTGAAATTAGACAGAGATCTGGATGAAGTACTTACAGAGCAAAGTACAATCACATACAGAAGAGCAAAAAACCTAAAAGACCTCCTGGTACATAGCCACTATGAAGAAAAGAAAAATAGGAAGAACTGCATAATAGAAGGACAAAAAAGGCTGGAAAGCATGCGGCAAATGTAAAGCATGTCCATTTTTATTAAAAACCACAGAATTTCAAGATGCAACAGGATTAAAGAATTATAAGATAAGATTGCTCATGTAATAAAAAATACACAGGCAAAACCAAAAGACAGTTAAGATGCCGTGTATTAGAACATGTAAATTATGATTTAAATGAAAAATATACCCCATTAGCAAAACATGTACGTCATCAGCACAACAATAATCCATACTGTTTGAAATTCATAGGTATTGATCATATACCAAAAACAGCAAGAAGAGGAGATTGGGATAAACACCTAGGGCCTCATTCTATTATCAGCCGCAGCCGCTGCGGGGCCGCAAGGACCGGCCGCAAGCTTTCCGGCTATTCTATTCCCCTCCGGCCGGGGGTTCCGGCAGGCTTGCGGCCGGCGCCTTGTTATCTCTTGCGGCCGATCGCGCCGGAGGAAAGCCTTTGATCTAAAACGGCCGCAAGGAAATCAGCCGTAAGAAAAGCCTGGTTGCGATTCTATTGCTCCGGGAACCCTGTCTGCAAGGCTAAAAACGAGCCGCAGCTTACTTGCAGCAAACAGGTCCCGCTAGCACCAATTAAGCACATAAAATAGCTCAAATAAAGCCATCCTGCACTTTGAGAAGACTATAAAGTGATATTCGGTGTTAGCAAAAATAGCACATAATTATCCTATACTCAAATCCGTAAAATATTTTATTTTTAATATCCGTAAAATTTCCATGTAAAAAGTCCATAGGGCTTGGAGCACCTCAGACACGCCCACGCCGCAGCCGGAAAATAAACAGTTAATTTGAACTCGGGTTTGGGCTGATGTGCAAGCTTGAGAGTGGGTTACTTTTAATCCTCATGTCCCCCAATATGATCCCTAGCATTTACAGAGCTGTACAGTGCAGGCTTGAATTTATTTTTGCGTTTTTAGATTTCAGAGCTTACGGCCGGTTTCAAGATATGCGGCCTGCCGTAAGGGGAGATCCTTGCGGGGCCGTATAATAGAATCGCGAGTTAACAGAACCCCCGCAAGGAATCGCAGCCTTACGGCCGATTTACGGCTGATAATAGAATGAGGCCCCTACTGTGTCAAAAGGCAAAATGGATATTTCAAATGGATACAAAAAAAAACACAGCATTTAAATGAAGAATTTACATATACAGCATTCATTTGAAAGAACTTCTTATGAAACAAAATATAAAATTAAAATATCTTGATTCCATCTTTATCTATAAAATGTATTAATACAATAATAAATATAAAACATAAATAAAATAAATATGTATAAATAAGTAAACAAATAATATATACAAACAAAAAATGAATTATAAATAAACAAAAAGAATATAGATATAAAAAAATAAATAAGTATCCCCATTAAAGAAAAAATAAATTAACATGGTATGCAAAATAATTATAATTTAAAATCAATAAACATGTTTAGAAAACAAAGTTTTAATAAAATAATACAAAGGTATACTAATGCTAGCAAGTTAAAAGTATCACTTTAAAAGTAATTTCCTTATTATTTAAAATCAATACACATATTTAAATAATATAAATACAATATAGTAATAGAAGAAAATAAATATAATAAAAAAGAAAGTCAAAAGCAACATTTGAAAATTAAGTATGAACAACAATATTCTGGAACACAAAGATTTAACTAATTGCCATAGAAACTATAAATAGCTCCACAGAGAAGGCAGCACTGTGCCCCAGATGAGTGAGAGACTGATAGAGCCTCACGAAACGAGCGTCGGGAGATTGTGATGTCATCAGTAAGCGTGATCACAGTGCAGACCACGCCAACATAGCGTGGAGCATGATAGATATAGCTCTATAGCTCCAGGACCACTACTAACTTAAAAGAAAGATAGGAAGCCAATTCTTTCACCACAAATTTAGAATATAGTAACAACAGAGTAATAAACAAGAATAAGAAAATAGAAAAGCAAGAAAAAGAAAAAAGGAGTAAAAGCATAATTAAAGCAAAAAACTGAAGAAAAAGGAGGACACAACCTCCTTTTAAAAAACTAATAGACAGAAGCATTAATGAAACATACAGTTTAAGAAACAGCATAAAATCAGGAGTGTACACAATTTAAAAAAGAGCACAGCACCAGCACTATAAATGAATAAGGTAAAGTAGTGACTGTAAAAAACTAACAGTCACGAGGTAAAAGGTTAATTCAACAATATAAGAATAAATTAGCACTAAGTCACAATAGCACAAGCACTTTAAGATAACAGTTTTGAATAGCACAATTTGAATTCAAATGCACTTAAAGTAATAGAATCACAAATTAATATAAATAAACAGGGTAAAAGATTAACACAAAAGAAACATAAAGGCACATAAAGCATATACTCAAGTGAAGTGCTGTATGAATAAACAAAACTATAAACAGATAAAAGGATTATAAAATCGTATCTTAATTTTGTTTAAAAATCTTAATCTTATGCATATTAAAATCCAGGGTACCTGATAAGGATTTGATCAAGGAAAAAATAACCAAACATACACAAATACAATTGAATTGAAAAACAAAATCTTTTATTGACTTGAGCATAATAAATTAATTAAATAAAAAAGCTGTGATCAAAGCAAAGAATATAATAACAACAAAAATAAAACCTAAATAAACCTTTAATAATTTGCTGGACGTCAAAAAACCCAAAAGGATTAAAAACCTTGGGTTTAACATGAATTTTTTAATCGTTGCATTTTTAACAATATTTTAAATGTACAAATAAAGATTGAATTTTTTAAAAGTAGTATGTGGCAATAATAATTAAAATAAAGGCTGCATAAAATGTGTTTCTGTACAACCTTGGTTAGTTGTTCAAGGATTCCTAAAGAGGATCCATAGGAAAAAAAATTGGTACGCATCTAAGAAATAACACCCATGCCTAAAAAACAAACTAAGATCATTTGTTGAGCATTATATGTTGTTCTGAAAAGCCTTAAAAGCATCTGAGCATCCATTGGAAACATCTTATCACCAAATTACTGGCGTTTCCACAGGACCAATAATACACAAATAATATTTCCATCAGACACATGTTATCTACAAATTCCTTGAATTTGGTTCAATAATTAATCTATAAAAATATTTTCTTTGGAAACTCACAGAGTATTACAGGTGGTGTTGGTATTGTGTGGCAGCTTGAATAGTAGAAAAGAAGAGTCTGATCCCAGGACATACATTTTATAGCTCTCTATCTATGGTAAGACTAGAGGTTTAATCATTTGGATTCATCTCTAGAGGGTCTAAAGCCCATAGGTTTCATTATATTTCTCAGTCTTAGACATGTCCCAGTTGGTACAAAAACCAAGAGATAACATTATTTCTTGTACAACTGGAAGCAAGTCCATGGAGGCCAGAAACCCAACAGACCAACCATTTCATTACTTTAACTATTTTGGCTCAACTTCTAAACAATGAGTAATAGTTGGACATGATTTCCAAAGTTGAGTACAGTTACCAAGTAGTGATATCTAAAGGCTTTTCGATTGTACTATTGTTATGTGAAGATAAAAACATATAAATAATGATGGGAATTAGATGACACATCATCTTTTTATATCTGTAGATCATTACTTGGTGCTCAACTTGTATATATAACATAATGACAGAGCTTATAAACCATCTAAGCCTTTGGCATTGTTCTTAAATACACCGTATGGCTTATCACGCCCATTGTGAGAGTTAATTAGTTATATTAAATTTACTAACAAAAAAGAACAGCTTCATGATTTACCAGTTCAAGCTACACCATATGACTATGTGGACCAATATGAAGCTGGCAGGTGTGCTGTCTTTACTTTAGAAGATACAACATGGAAGTGTCCACCTTATACAGATTGGGAAAAGCAAAAGAATCCAACATGGCGACCTCCTAAAGAGAGAGCATTTAAGTAATTGCTGTCGATGAATAATCTTTCTAAATAATTATTCACACACAGCATCATAGGAAACAAAGCTCTCTTTTTAATGAAGTGCAATAAAGTAAAACTGTCTACATAGCATAACAATGTAAAAAAATAATAAAAATCCATATCTTCTTATTCTTCTTATTATAGTTCTTTTATAACGCGCCAATATATTCCGTATTGCTGTACATAAATTAAGTTCAGACAAAGATAAATACAAATGAACATATAGCAAAGCAAGGAGGGTCCTGTCTTTGAGCTCGGAATCCAATGTCCATGGTGAATTCCCAAAGTACTTAGGATAGAAACTCGCAGACTTACAATCTAAGGGATAGTGAGTGGTAAAAGAGGGAGAGAGAGAGGTGATAAGTGTGTTAGGGGGGAAGGTGATACGCTTCTTTAAAAAGATGCATTTTAAGTGAGGTTTTAAATGTTTTGAGGGGAGAGGATAATCTGGTGGTGCGAGGCAAGGAGTTCCAGAAACTAGGGGCAGCACGAGAAAAGTCCTGGAGGTGGGAGTGAGAGGAGGTGACAAGAGTTGTAGAAAGAAGAAGGTCATTAGCAGAACAAAGAGGGCGTGTGGGGGAGTATTTGGAGATGAGAGCAGAGATGTAAGGGGGAGTGTTATTGTTGAGGGCTTTGTAAGTTAGGGTCATGATATTACATTTTATTCTGGAGGCTAAGGGAAGCCAGTGGAGAGATTGTCAGAGAGGTGATGCCGACACTGAACGTTGTGTACAGAAGATGAGTATAGCGGAGGCATTCATCATGGATTGAAGTGGAGACAGTCGGGTGGTGGGTAGGCCAACAAATAGCGAGTTGCAGTAGTCTAGTTGAGAGATGATGAGAGGCTGTATAAGGAATTTAGTTGTGTCTTGTGTAAGTTAGTGACTCATTCTGGAGATGGTTTTTTTAGACAGAGAAGACAAGATTTAGTTAGTGATTCTATGTGCGGGTTAAAAGACAGAGCAGGGTTTAGTAGAACCCCAAGACAACGGGCTTGGGAGGAGGGGGTGTTGATGTCTTTGTCGACATGGAGAGAATTGTGAAGAATTGACGCTGTGGGAGAGGAAGGAAAGATTAGGAGTTCAGTCTTAGACATGTTGAGTTTGAGATGGTGAGTGGACATTCAAGAGAATATACTAGAGAGGCAATTGAAGACATGTGTTAGAAGAGAGGGGGATAGATCTGGTGCGGAGAGGTAGATTTGGGTGTCATCTGCATAGAGATGATACTGAAGCCCAAAAGAGTTTATGAGGGTACCAAGTGAGGAAGTGTAGATGGGGCAGTGGAGGGGGCCTAGGACTGATCCTTGGGGTATGCCAACAGACAGGGGGTGAGGAGAAGAAGAGGTGTCGGAGGAGGCTATACTGAATGATCAATTTTGTAGGTATGATGAGAACCACGAAAGAGCAGTGTATTGAATACCGATGGAGAAGAGGATATGGAGTAGAAGTGGATGGTCGACAGAGTCAAAGGCAGCAGAAAGATCTAGAAGAAGAATCGAAAAGTGACCTTTTGACTTGGCGGTAAGCAGGTCATTGGTGAGAGCTGTCTCAGTGGAGTGTTGGGGCAGAAAGCCGGATCTGAAGGTGTGAAGAAGGGAGTTAGATGAAATAAAGCTGGTAAGGCGGTTATAGACAAGCCGCTCCAGTAGTTTGGAAGCAGAGAGATAGGGCGGTAGTTAGATGCAACGTAAGGGACTTATGGTTTATGAAATTAAACTTAGAATCAATATTGAATTTATCACATTAGTTTCAAGTGTATGTTTAATTTTGGGTCCCAGGCCCTGATTGTGTGTCCTAGGCATCCAAGAGCCATTTTTTACTAATTCATTTTAAGTACTTATACCTCTCACAACGAGGATTAAAATGTTAAAAACAAGGGAAGAAAGGGTGTAAAAAAAACAGAGCCTTCCAATGAGGCCAGAAATGGCCCAAATATATAGGATAATCAATATATCAAAAGCTTAAATAGCTAGTATCAGTATTATTTAGATATGGGCATTGGGCTTGCTTCTGTTCTATTATAATCGCTCGTACAGACCATTTATATATTGAAATGTATCGCTTATATAGCCTCTTTGTTAGCTTATATTATTATCACAATTACTCTGAAAATTTTAAATTTGGTATATTTGAAGAGGGCTAAAAGAATACGCCCCTTTAGTACTTGTAGTTCTTATAATGCAAATAAGAACACATACAATTCATCTGGTTTCCGTAGAAGCCTATAGAGTAAAGTGAAAAATATAATAATTCTGAAAAGCTAAAGCAAACGCCTATAAGAACGTATCTGGTAATAATTATAGGGATGGATGGTCATATTATCCAGGGAATTGCTAAAAGTGATTAATAATGAAGGAGCGTGAGGTGGACAGAATGCAGCCAAACAGCCCGCGTCTATATGCGTGTCACAGTGGACCGCATGAGACACTCCCGCCTGACGCGTTTCGAGGCACGTATGACGTCTTTCTCAAAGGGCAACACGGAAGTCATGTCTAGCGAGGTATTTATATAAGATGGTTGCTACGGCAACCGTAAAAGATAGTAAAGATATATAAAATGCAAGTAAAGAGTCCTGAAAACGGGGGATAAGAAATTGAATACTATAAAAACTGAAAATGATGAAGTTAATCTGAAATAAAATACTAGAGACATGGAGCTGGAGAGAGACAGGCCATAATGCTAAAAATAAAGCAACAATAGGAGTAAGACAAAAAAACAAACAACAAGTGAAAGTATAACTATTAATAATGAAAGTGATAATTATCTTGTGAAGATAAAAACATCTAAAGACATAAGATAGAATGTGAAATATAGTCATTTGTCCAAATGAAACCCTATAAGGGTATAGTAACAGTGAATCTATAAGTTATTTATAAGAAGAGCATCTGAAAGGCTCCTATCGTATTGTAATGTGATTGCAGTGAGCAATATAATGTGAAATATGATCAAAATATTATGATGTGATTGCAGTGAGCAAAAGATACATAATATAATTGAATAATTGAATATTATTAAAATAAATAAATTAATTAAAATGTGGCACTATTATTTGTCTCCAATCCAGAAAAGAAAATTAGATCTTAGTTCAATGGTATCTATATTAAGTCTAGATCTTTATGTATTTATAAATCAGAGTAAGATCCAGTTTTATTAAATAAAGGCTGTATAGTTGAATCCTTCATTTAGGCCAAGAGGAGAAAGGGCCTTTAATTTATATATCCATTTTGCCTCACATTGGAGGAGCTTACGATCAATATCACCCTGTCTTTGACTCATGGTGACTTTGTCAATGGCAAAAAAGGTTAGAACTTTACTTTGGTTTTTGTGGTAAAGATTGACGTGTCGTGCAATAGAGGTGTCTAGCATATGTTTAATACTTAAGACATGTTCCCCTATTCTACGTCGTAGTTGGCGGCTAGTTTTTCCAACATAGATCTTATGGCAAACACAAACTGCTACATAAACTACACCTGTATAACAGCAGTTAAAGAATTAATTGATTTTATACTTGGTCTTTGTTATTGGATGTTCAAATATTTTTGTAGGTGTAATGTAATTGCAGTATTTGCACCTGCCACATCTAAAACAGCCTGATAGAGGTTTAAGCCATGTAGTGCTTTGTTCATTTTCTTTAAAGGCACTGTGTACTAGAATATCTTTTAGATTTCTTCCTCTTCGATAAGTGACTGAGGTATTAGATGTTAATATTCCAGTGAGATCTTCATCACTTTTCAACAAATACCAGTATTTGGCAATTGACTCTTTTATCACATGGGAGTCATAGCCAAAGGTCATTATGCAGCGGATGGAATTTGAATCATTTGAAACATTTCTTGAGGAGATTTTTCCATGAAGGAGAGAAGTTCTATTACAGTTCCAAGCATATTTGAAAGCTGTTTTGGGGCAGTTCTTTGAAAAACCTCTTTCTTTGAATCTTTCTCTCAATTTTTTTTGCTTCTGTTAGAAATTCTTCATCTGTGCTGCAATTCCTCCTAATACGAAGGTATTGGCCTTTAGGTATTCCTCTTTTAAGGGGTTCAAAGTGTTGGCTTTCCCATCTCAACAGGGTGTTTGTAGCAGTATCTTTTCTAAATGTAGTTGTAGATATTTTGCCATCTTCATCTTTCTTAATTATTAAATCCAAAAAAGTAATTCTCGAATCATTAATATCATGAGTAAATTTGAGGCCTAATGGATTGATATTTAATTTTTTCATGAATTCTTCAAATTTATTTTTTGTACCTGTCCATAGTAACACAATATCTTCTATATAGCGCCTCCACAACAGTATAGATTCAGTATATTCTAAGAAAAGTTCATTGAAAATTAATTTTTCTTCCCACCAACCTAATAAAAGGTTGGCGTAACTTGGGGCGCATGGGGTACCCATAGCTGTTCCTTTAGTTTGATGGTACCAAGTGCCAATATAGATGAAATAGTTGTGTTTTAGGACAAAATCCAATAGGTCAACAAGAAATTCATTGATTTTTTGCAAATTTGTGCCTTTGCTTTGTAAAAAGAATTTGGTTGCTTCAATACCTTCTTTATGAGGAATACTGCTATATAAGGCCTCTACATCTATGGTGACCAAATAGGCATCCATAGGTATTGTAAGGTCCTCAAGATGTTTTAGGATGTCATTTGTATCTTTTACAAATGAAGGTATGGTCTCAACCATATCTTTTAAATGGTAATCTAGAAATACACTTGATTTATAAGATAAATTGTCAGTTCCTGACACAATTGGCCTGCCAGGAATTGGAGTTATTTTTTTGTGAATTTTTGTCAGGGTATAGAAGATGGAAATCGTAGGATGTTTTGGAAAAAGGAATTGGAAAGTTTGTTCATCAATAAGACCTTCAATTTTAGATTGGTCCAAGATGTTTTTAAGCATCTTTTTATATTTTAATGTAGGATTACTTACAAGGGTTTCATAGGTGTTAGTATCATTTAAGATTTTCTTACACATTAGATTGTATTCTGTGTTGCCCATAATGACTATGTTACCACCTTTATCCGCAGATTTTATTTGTATGTCGTTACACTTCTTTAATTCTAATAAGGCTTGGTTTTCGCTTTTAGTTAGATTATAGCTTTTCGGTATGGTTTTATAATCAATTTTTTCAATTTTTGCAGTTGCTTGTTGTAGAAACAGCCAGATGTTGGCATAGTCTTTTAAAGCTGGGGTAAAACAACTTTTATTTTTCCATATTCTAATTTTTTCCTTTTGTTTTAAATTATTTTCATCTAGAAGAGATAACATAATATGGAATGCTTCCATATCTTCTTTTCTAGTCCCAGTTATGTCAGTTCCCTTTTTTGTTTAAGTCTGTAAAATTAGTGTAAAGCTAATTTTCTAGCAAATAAATTCAGGTCTTTTATGTGAAGGAAAGGGTCAGGCCTAGATGTAGGTACAAATGATAAACCTTTTTGTAGGACAGAAATAGGATTCTCTTTTAATTGAAAACTGGAAAGATTGACTATCAGGTTATCTTGTTCTGGAGGTAGAATAGGACTATCTATTGTGGGTCCCTGTTGCTTTCATTTCTGAACTTCTTTTCTTGGCCCTTTTTGACAGTCCTGCCTCTCTCTAAAAAATTCTCATTGTTATTAAATCTTCTCCCTGTTCTTGTTTGGGAGTAGGGTCTAGTATCATCTTTTTTTAACCAGGTGTTGGAACGTCTATTTCTGAATTTTGATGGAGCTCCCTCATCTAAGTCTGAATTTTCATATTCAGAGGATCTCATATCTGAGTAATTATATATAGGTGCACCTGTAGGGAATTTCCTAAATATATTGCCTGACTTAAAGTCATCTTGATCTCTAAGGAACTTTCTTTTTTTCTTTTCTTTAAGATCTTTTTTACACTTTTCTATATTTTCATTAAGTCTAGTGCAATAGTTGTCATATTCAGGTGTTTCATTGAACTTATTGAAGTCCTGTTGGTATAAGGTTACCTTAGGTTTTAGAATTTCAAGGTTGGATTGTTCTGTTTCAATAATCAGTTTCATTAGATCCTGTGAACATTTTAACAAGATTTCTTTCCACTTTTCTATGAATTTGTCATTGGCCAGATTTGTGGCTGGAATCACATTCACTCTTAACCCCCTAGGGATTAGATGATTTTTTCAGTAGTTTTGTAAACTGCTAATTTCCCATATCATCTTGACCTGTTTTTTAGCATTTTTCATCAATTCACTAAAGGCTTTCTTAATGTCTTTGTTGGCCTCAGGTACAGTCTGTGTTTTAGACATGAAGCTATCATCTGCTTCTTTTTGAAGTAGATCAATATTGTTTAAAGTAAAAAAGGCCATATTCAATGTATATCTCTTGTGACTGAGGCAATCTTTACTTGCAAAATATATCAGTTATAATTAGTCAGAAACTCAAAACTTATTTGGAGACTTAAAGTTAAATCCAAAAGGTGGATTGAACCACAAATTAAGTATTAGGAGAACAAGGATTTTCTAAATCCTAAGAGTTTTTCAAAGTCTGCAGTGCTTGAACAGTTTCTTCTTATTCTTAAATATTGTCCCACAGGTATTCCTGAGACCAAGGCTTTAGAATGGCTACTATTAGCTTGTAATAAACTATTTGTGGCTGTAGGTTTTCTGTAGGTAGGAGTTTGTAGTTTGCCATCCTCCTGTTTGTTGATTTTTAAATCCAAAAAAGTAATACTAGATTTATTAATCTTTGATGTCAGATATAGCCCCATATCATTCCTATTTAATACACCAATTAATTCTTCCAGTTGTTTGGGATTGCCACTCTATACTAGTAGAATATCGTCGATGAAACATACCCATAATTCAATGTATTGGGTATATTTATCCATCTCATCGATAAATATCATTGTTTCCTCCCACCAGCCTAGATATAAGTTTGCATATGTGGGGGCACATGCTGTGCCCATAGCCCTTCCACATATCTGCTGGTAGAACTTGTTGAGGAAAACAAAGTAATTGTGAGTTAGAATAAATTCCAGTAATCTCACCACAAACTTATTATGATTTTTATAATGAGTTCCTCTCTCCTACAATGCTTAAACATCTAATGACACCAATAATGCATTCTGGCTGACCTAGATGTCATGTCGTTTTAATAAGACATCTTTTGTGTCCTTGACATAAGATGCTAAGGTAACTACAAAGTCACGCAGGATAAAATCTACATATTTACTTGAATTTTCAGTTAGGCATTCAATGCCTGACACTATTGGTCTGTCTGGTGGTTTTTAGGGTTCTTGTATATCTTAGGAATACAATAGAATGTAGCAATTTTGGGATTTGTATTTATCAGAAAATTAAATTCTGATTTATTAATGACCATAGTTGACAGGCCTAAATTCAGGATGTCACTAAATTCCTCATTGAAATCTTCTGTGGGATCTTTTTCTAGTCTTTTGTAACTTTTTTTATCTTTTAAAAGTCTCTCACACTCCAAGATATAGTCACTTTTATCTAAAATTACTATGTTCCCACCTTTATCTGAGGTTTAATGACAATATCCTTGTTGTTTTGTAACTGTTTTAAAGCCCATTTTTCAAATTTGGTTAAATCATAGGGAACATTCATAGTGTTTTTCCATGTCCCGAACTACATTACTCAGAAACAATTCAATATTGGGCTAATACTTAGTGGTGGCGTATATATACTTTTGGGTTTGAAAGAGGAGAAAGGGCCTTGGGACTGAAAGTCCTCATTTTCTGCCAATAGACTCTCAAGATCTCTGAGGACTTTGGAATTCATAGGTTCTGGTGCATTTGTAACTCCTTTTTTGGAGTAAAACTTTTTTAAGGACAATTTTCTGCCAAACATGTTAATGTCTTTTACCCATTTAAAAAGATTGAAATTCTCTGTTGGAGAGAAATTTAGACCCTTTTTAAGAACTGAAAGATGCTCACTTGATAGGGTACTTTTTGAGAGACTAAAGATTTGTCAGGAATCTAGGTTTTTCGTGTTCTTTTCTGGGGTTTGCATGTATTTTGACTTTTTCTTCTTACCCCCCCTGGTCTTGTTCTTGAATCTAAAAAAGTCCTATTGGATATTTTTTTCCCAAGGGACTTTTTGGTCTCAAAGGATCAATTGATTCCATATAAGACCAATCTGATTCTGAAGTGGGTATGTTATCAGGACGTATCCTAGAAGTATTTTGTTTCTTGGGTCTTCTAAATATATTCCCACTTTGGAAATCATTAAGATCTCTCTGAAATTTCTTATGTTTCCTATCCATTAACATTTTCTTAAAATTTTCAATATCTTTTTGGAGTTTATTTTCAAATTCAGTAAAGTTTGGATCTGTATTATATTCTTTTATTTTTTCAACTTCTCGTGGATCAATTTTTTTTAATTGTTTTTGTTCCCATTCTAGAATTAATGTCATTAGTTCTCTTGAACATTTCAGTAATACAGAATCCCATTTTTCCACAAAGTCCTCACATAGGCCTTGTATAGTGGGGAATAAATTAATTTGTAAGCCCCTTTGTATTAAATTATTGGATAAATGATTCTCTAGGCTCGTCACTTCCCACCAAACTCTATATTGTTGTTTATATTATTTATTAAGTTCAAAGAACTGATTTCTTAACTTAGGCTCATTGCAATGACCCAGATTCAAGTCTTTATTAAAAATACTTTTAGCTTCATTGAACCAACTTTCTTGATTCCATTTTTGTGATAGAAATCCTGTAGTAATATTCCATGTTGGACTTAAGTCAAAGGTATAAATGCACTGAGCTTAACACCTTAAGATAGAACTGAGTTCATAAATAATGATAATGAAAACAACAAAGTAATAGGTGGCTCAGGTGTGAACAAGAAGGACTGGGTGTAATGGGGTGCTACTTGGGATAACAATTTATTACAATAGAGACAAAGAAAGCAGGATATCTCTTCTACATAGAGCACACCCAGGGCCTAATTACAATATAGAGAGTAATATTTGTTAAAACTTAACATTTAATAATATGATTAAAAACTGAAGTTAAAATCGTGATATTTGTACGTAACATGAGATTGGATAAGAAGTAGAAAAGACTCAATGTGCTGCTATATCCATTGTATAAATAATCCCTTAAAACCACAGGGAAATTCTGATCCAGTGTAAAGTTATTAAGTGCTGAGTGCTCTTGAACAATTGTGAGTAAATATCTTAAAAAATGTATTGCACAAAAATATAAAGTGAATAGTGCTAAGTGCAAGTGACAACTGTGCTTAATCACATAATCATAAATGAAATAAATATTAAGTGCTCAGTATTAAATATAGTGGATATAAAATATATATAATCCACACAATGCCCAGAATGAGGTGTATCACTGTTCAATTTAATGTTCAATTTAAATGTGGGATATAGAAGTCTCATGGGATAACAATAAATAGTAATAATAACTGCACAAGGTCTTGGAGCTATATAAACCACTCGTATTACCAATTGATAGGAGCTAATATTTAAAAAAAAGTCTTAAGGCTCCTATTTCCTCAATGTATTGAGTGCAATACTCTTAATTCAAATAGGAGAAAGGAGAACTTATTGCGTCTCATAGAGTCTAATAGACGGGCTGTGAGCCCCTACAGAGGCAGAGAAAGTTAGAGCTCCCAATTCCGCTAACTCTGCCTATGCTCCTAGTACAAAACGTCATAGGTCAGCGTCGCAGCGTTACGTAAAGTACAACCCGACGTATGTTTCTCAACTATTTCATCAGGGGTTACCGCCAAGGGCAACAGAGGGCTATTTAAGACATTGCGTTGCTATAGAAACATAAAGATTAAAACCAAAAGTGCATGTGTGATTAAAAAATCTACGGATCGGTGGGAAATCAATCATATGTAATATACAAAGTGTATTACATGAGGGCGGAGTCTGTATAAATGTGACACCAAAAAATAGCAATAATTGTTTAAGTTAAAATGACCTGATATTAAGTAGGGGAAAATAAGCATGCCTACTTGAGTTTCATGGCATATGTTCTATAAACCACTATGTGATCCACACATAGTGTGTATTTTTGACATAATATATATTACATAGTTCCCCATGTATTCCACACATGGGGCAAATTCTAAAAATATGATGTTGTGTCCAGTATAGATTTGGCTTGCTTTTACCTATAATAGGATATTTTTAAGTTAAAATGACACAGGGGGTTAGAGAGACATGGGGGGGTTAGAGAGACACGGGGGGGTTAGAGAGACACGGGGGGTTAGAGAGACACAGGGGGGGTTAGAGAGACACGGGGGGGTTAGAGAGACACGGGGGGAGAGTGACTCGAGTATAAGCCGAGGGGGCCCCTTTCAGCCCAGTGCTCTAAAAACCCAAACCCCTCCTTAGTGCACCACATCTTTAGCCACGCATTAACCTCCCTAAGCTCCTTCTGCCTCCCTAGGCTAACACGTGGCACTGGTAGTATATCAGCATTATCTATATAAATACTTTATGCTCATAGCTTTTGCAGTCTCTAGTTAGGTACTGTGCAAACATAACATAAATAAAAACTAGGCAATGCAAAAAAAATAAATAAAGAGATTGGGTTCTATTTTTGCAACAAGGTGAATATATCATGCTAACACATTTGAGTAAACAATGTAGCTAGATACAACAGTACAAACTTAAACTTGTTTATGAGTATAGATAATGTTTTCTTTCCTTATCTTTAGAAAACCATATTACTTTATGTAAGTCTTTTTATGTGTATTGTTCTTATCACATCTTATTTCATTGTCTTTAAAAACATTTTTTTTCCCTTTTTGGGGTTTTGTAACACAGTTTGTTCAAGCACACAGGCACACAAAGATTTTATTGCTCTTGGCTGTAAGGTCTCTGTGACAGGCTAGGGAGTAGGCCATTGTAGCCCGCCTTCTCTCTTAGTAAACTGTGAGGTATAGTTTGGTGGAATGGAAAACTTTCAGTATCTTAATAAAACTTTACATTTATTATGTATTTATTTTTATTTTACTTGAAACTTAACATTGCATTTTTTTACAGGTAATACATTTATTATATTACCACATTTTATAGTAATTTGGATTTTAATTATTTTAATTAACAGTATTTTTGCACAGTATGAGCCTCATTCAATTAGGAGGCCGCAAGTTCCGGGATATAGGCCATATGTTTGCGGGCCTCCCACGGGCCCACAGCATGCTTGAGTTACGGTGCTATTCAATTAGGCAAGACCGCAAGTTAGGGGCCGATAGCGAAATTCAGAAACTATGCCATTGCATGTAGTATTTGCGAGCTTGAACATGATCAATTAAGCAAGACTGTAACGCTCGATGCTGAAACAGCCAATAGAAAAGGAGCCCATCATCATTAAGGCCGTACAACATGGAGATGACATGTCAATCAACTAGACATTCGGGGTCCGATATGTGATCGGCCCCGCAAACCCGCTATCTCAAAAACAGTAACATTGAATGAAGCCAATGTGATAGTCCATGTGGGTGGCCTGATATGTTGTAACTCATTGATTCCTGAGATTGATATAACCCCAAAAATTACACATTAAAAAATTCAATTTTATATTCCATATTTACGGGCTTGAGACTATTGCACAATAATTATAATGTCTTACGTTGTGTTCACCATCATTTACAGTGCAGTATTGAATTTTTATTAGCATTTAAAGTGCTCCGGACATGTCATAAAGCCCTTTGCGAGTCTTCCTTGGAACCCGTAACTTGTGGTTCGACTTGCCATTTGCGGGCTTGACGGCTTGCATAGAGAGGGGGAATCAAAGCAATTGAATATCGATTTGCGATTTTAGGGTTCGGAACTCTTGCGGCCGTGAAAGTTCAAAGGCTTGGAGGGGCATTAACTTGCGGTTTTAACCAACACAATGAATTGGAGGCCGTAGCCTGTAATCCGATCGGAGCACACAAAAAGATTAAATATTAAAATAAGTTACGGCCTCCGTTTCCGAAACCCAGAACTACCAATGCCTCAATTGAATGAGGCTCTATATCAATTATTTATCTTAACATACAATCTCACTCAATGGCGTATTCTCTGTTAATTCTAAATTTACTTATTCTAAAAATTCTAGAACATCCTGCATTTTTAATCTGATGTTAATTTCTAACATTTTCACACATTTTCATTAGTTTACAATTCAGTCTATGTGAAACAGTTTTCTTTTTAGTAATTTCTTTAAACATTTTTTTTCAAATCTTTTATATCTTGATATAATTACATTTTCATGTATTATTTTGCTAATTTCAAATTACATTTTTAAACATTTATCAATCTGATACACAAAACAGAAAATATATGCAATCAAATAATAATTCTGTTTGCAATAATTCACAAACAATTAATATTAGCATTTAATTTAGCCAGTAAGCTGTTTTTAGGTGTGGCTCTGTCGGCCGTCTTGGAAATTTTAAAAAAATACAAATTATTTCAGTTCTGTTAAACTTCATTACGCTTAACTCTAGTAAATATAAATATGTATCGCTTAATAAAATATATCAAAGTATCTCAGTAGTATCTCAGCATGTGCCTCCATAATATGTAGTGGGCTTATCAATAAACTTTATTAACATTGATTACAAATTACATATTTTACCTATTTGCCAAATTTGACTAATTCCGAATTCTTACTACATGATATATTAAGAGCATTGGCCTCATGAAATAAACAGAACTTTATTATGTGACAATATACTTATTATGAATGAATATAGATAATAATTAACAGCCTTATTAAATTGCGATTGGGCCAATTCTAAAGGGCTCTACATAAACACAGAGCTATTTTTTTTACAGAAGTTTTTAGTTAGTGAACTTCTATCCAAAAACAAGGTCTTCACTAACTCAAAACTTCTGTAAAAAAATATATGCTCTGTGCTTATGTAGAGCCTTATAGAATTGTCCGAATCGCAATTTAATAAGGCTGTACGTATAGTTTAATATAACAAGATGGAATAAACAATTGTAAGAGAAATATCAAGGGACATCAATTATTAAGTATCAGTTATTATCACATTGTCCACATAATCATATGTAAGACATGCTTAATGCTAGTATGACATTGGAGATAGTTTTTATTTTTTTGGTATGTTTACAAACATCTGTTTAGTAAGATATCATACCATTTTAATATTTTATGATTTCATAGTAGAATTACAGTATCCCTAATTGAAAAGAGAAAATGTTTTTCATTAAAATCAACACATCTTTACATAGATATTATCCAATAATGGAATTGCATGTGTATATATATACATATATATATATATATATATATATATATATATATATATACAGTATACTGTATATATATATATATATATATATATATATATGGAACATATAAAATATTAATACATTGGACATAAAAGAAAGTGTATGTAATAGTATTAATATATTAGCTTATAATACCCATATAATATGGATTTTATTCATAAAAAAGTTATGACACCACCTATTGAGAAGTGTTATGAGCTTTACTTTGGATGCAAAGTCTGTGACCAAGATAAAAGTTGTGACCCTCATTTTTGGTGCCGTACCTCAGATTTCTCACAAATTGGTCAACGGTTCTTGGCACATGAATTTTGCTGTTCCAATGATTTGGCAAGAACAAAAAGACCACTGCACAGATTATTTTTATCTTACAGACATTTCAGGCATCAGTTCTAAATCAAAGCACTGTGACATATCCAAATTTACCATCTGACAGCAGACCAGTGCTGCATAGTAAAGAATCGTCTGTGCCAACGCCTTCAAAAGAAGTAATACTTAGTGATGATGAGCAAGAAAAAGATCCTTTAGAGCCTGGCGATGTTGATATAAGGCTTGACGAAAAATTTCAGGCTTCCTGTTCATTGTTACAACCACATTTCCTTACCCAAGGAGATCGCCATTGTCACAACCTACAATGATGATGGAGTATAGAGAATCCTAGTCCTCTTATCTCCTGTAGGTTTTAGACCTAAGTTTGGGTGACTCCGGACCTATGGAAATTCTTTGTAGATGCAAGAACATATGTCCCAGCCTAAGGTAGTGTGCGCTGGGAAACCTGGAAGGGAGTCAGAACGATCTCCTCTACCAGCATATGCCCCTGGGTCAATAATACACCTGCACACAAAGTCTTGATGAAAATTATGAACCATGTTTTATTTTAGAACAGCATATTTAACCACATCACACAAGAATGGGGGAAGTGGCTACCGTTAGCCAGCCCCAAATGACCTCTGGCCAATCATGAAGGGGAACTGTGTGTGAACCAATAGTCTCCTCCCAGGTCCGCCCACTAGGCGAGGCCAACTAATTCATTTGGGCTCTGAATCTCCAGGGCAAAGCATCCCTTGGCTCTCCTGTGCCCATGCTATGAAGGCTGAGAAGCCTCAGGCCATCCCATTGTTTCTGGGTGCCTGCCTGTCTGCTCTCCAGCTGTGAGCTCCCCATTGTTAGTACTCTGCTGGACACTTAGCTAATGGGATTAACAGGCCTTTGGGAACAAAGGAGGCTTGGCTGTATTCAACGGCTTCCCCTCTACAATATAATAACATACTAATATAATAACATACATTCATATTTACAAATATAACACTCAATGTTTCACCCACATATAACCAATATATCCTATTAGATCCCTCACAGGATACCCATTACAATGAGCCTAAACATGGAAGGGATGGGAATATGCTAAGGGTTAAACTTATAATACTTTATCCCCTAGACCACAAAATAACAATATAACCTTATAACAGTATAACAGGGGGTCTGGGAGCCCCAAACCCGCAGGTATTGTCTCTTGTGTCAACAGTCTGTGACAGACATCTGTCCAAGTCCCAGATGACTGCCAAGTGAGCCATGACAGCCATGACCTCGTCCATGACTTGAACCTATCTAAAACACAAGCAGAACTTTTAGGCTCCAGGTTGAAAGGCTGAAATATTCTCCATAAGGAAACTAAAGATTGTTTTTTAGAGATAGGCATAGTGACTTTAAAGATGTATTTTCACTTGTTTTATGCAATGATTCTATAATGGAAGCACTTGGCTATGAGTACAAAACAGAGGATTGATGTTTATTTATCGATTCTTCTAAAGTTAGCTTGAAAGCCGTGCTTTTACACAAAGGAGATAAGTTTCCATCAGTGCCACTAGCTAATGCTGCCAATATCAAAGAAACCTATGAGAGCAGGAAACTTGTGCTTGAAAAAATCAAATATGAAGAATACAAATGGAATATCTGTGGTGACTTGAACGTAGTCATTCTTTTTCTTGGACTACAACTCGGTCACACAAAGTACAAAGTTTCTGAGTGTAAATCAATACACTCAGAAGCAATGGCCCAACCAAACATCACTAACTCCAGGACAGAAGAATGTTGTCAATACAGCACTCGTTGATACAGAAAAAGTGTATCTACCACCACTCCATATAAAGCTTGGTCCTATGAAGGACTTTTTTGAAAGCGATGGATCGAAGTGGACCTGGATTTACATATTTAAGTAAAAAATTCCCAAGCATTAGTGATGCAAAAAATCAAAAAGGGTATTCCCCTAAATGGTTATATATTGGATTTCATAAAAGCTATTATAATATACCAGGCTATAAATAGTTAATGGCAATCACCACAAAAGTGCATAAATAGAGCAGAATAACAGCAGCGCATCATCCCTGATGAGCGAGACCTAGCGGTCCCTGTGAAACGTGCGTAGGGTTTTTACTGTGATGTCACTAATAGGTGACACGTCGGCTCTGGAAGCATACAGAGGCATAAAAATGCAGAACTTACTATACATAAATCAAAAAGAGACTCTAGCAAAGAAACAGTTACTCAGGGAGAGGTATGTGAGTAGTGGAAGCATTAGAGAGCTTCCATGAGGTAATTGGCAAAAATCAACATATATATATATATATATATATATATATATATATATATACACAGTATATATATATATATATATATATTTTATATATATATATATATATATATATATATATATATATATATATATATATTTATATATATATATATATATATATATATATAAATAAAAATCACAAGTATAAATATAATCTTCATAAGAAGAAGGATACAAGGGGTGAAAGCATTAGAGGGCCTCCATGAGCACAACACAAAGATCTCAAAAGAAATAAGTGATTTAAAATGAAACAAGAGGGTGAAAGTAGTGGAAGCTTTAAAAAGGCTGCCACGAGGTATAAGTGTATAATAGAAATAGTAAGACACTCTGAAACAAAAAATATTTCATGCATAGTAAACAACTAAGAAATTATACTGATTTCAAGTAATGGAGGTATACTGAAAGAAGTGGTTATCCAGGTACAAGACTTATAATTAAAGACAGAAATTATAAGTGGTAATTATTAGACAGAGGAAGCAGAGAAAGTAACAGCACATGATGTATGAAGAGGCATCCAAGAAACAAAAGACAAATTGTGTGTATACACAAAGAAAAGAAAAAGTAGTAGTTACAATGCACGGATGTTAGGTGGAGGTGTATTTGACAACACAAAAAAATAATTTTGAAGTAAACTAAGGCAAAATAACAAAAAGCAAATAGCACAAAACCCAAGTATTGAATCACTTTATTGAAAAACACAAAAAAACACATTTATATGATATAAATAAAATAAAAAAGTAAAAAAAAATAAAAGCACACAAATATAAGTAAATCTACAACTTCAACTGGAAGCCAATAAAACAAAGTAAAATTAAGAGAAGACATATATGTTACATTTATGTAATTAAGTGTACCAAATAAAATATAGGAAAATGAGTAAAAAAGTAACAGCTATAAGATACAATCAAAAGTAAATCAAAGAACAAAATAAGTGTGACAATAATATAAGAACAACCTGCAAACCACAGAATATGATAGATATAATACAACAGAAATAAATAATAAACCAGATCAACAAGTATAAATGACAAAGAGCTGAGAAATAATCCATTTATAAAAAAAAGCCTTACACGAGAGACGTCCAGTTACTGAGTAATAAATAGCTCAGTATTTTAATAGAATGCATTTTTTAAATAAAAATATTCATTTTTAACTTAGAATTGACAATAAAGTATGTTTATGTTTTAAAGTTTAGTTTATGGTGATTGACAAAATAAACCACAGAAAAGGTGTTCTTTCCTCTTTCTTTGTTTTTTCTACAGTTATTAATGTGAATTAATAACACCTTAATTTACTAAAGTAAATAGAGGTCAATTTCAAAACAGAAGGGCTCTTTGTAGGACCTCAAATAAGACAACTGATTAAAGATGAGAACTTTGATAGTCAGTTGAACCAGGTGAAAAGGCTGTATGGGAATCTTTCAAGAGTGTCTGACAGAACTTCTTAGGGAATCATAAGGCAGACAACTACAAAGAAATGGTGGATAATCTTTTGCAATCTTACAAGATCACGGGATGTAACATGTCCTTGAAAATCCATTTCTTCTCCAGCAAATCTTCTGCTGATACACATATAACTTCCTCATTTGTTTTTTACCACTGAATTCTGGTATATGATGCTGTGGGCCGGTTCTAACAGGTATTTTTTATGTGTAATCTCATTTGAAGATGCTACTTCTTCTTTTCTAATCTATAATGGATTTGCGTACTTCCTTTTGCAAATACCTGCTAACCTTTATGTCCCTGCAAAAACATATGACGAACATCTGTCATAGATAAGGAATTATTGCAATGCTTTCTGCTTATGTATGACGATTTTGCATTGAATGAAATGGTATATATATGAGTGTCATTTCAAATAAATCTCTGAAGTCATTGGTTAAATGATGCTTCATTGTGTCTGCAATTTATTGACATTTGAGTTCCCAGAGCTCTGCAGCTGTGAACAGAGAGACTGAGAGGAAGGTTGATAAGTCTGGTTGATCCCGGGATTGAGCACTTTCTTGGCAGTAGAGTAAATCCCGCTATTAACAATTTGGGAGTCTCACCCGGGACATTCTCCAGAAGTACAGTGAGTAATAAGTACAGTGAGTAATTATATAACATATTTTGTTTGTGCTCACCGTCTCTGCAGAGTGTCTAGCATAAATTATTTGAGTTATTATGAGAGCACTTTTTATCACAGATTCAAGTCCTGGTGATTAAGGTTAGTAAAATAAGGAGGGTTTGAGTCCCTAGTCCTTATTTGTGATTTACAACTTCCTATACTTTCTCGTCTAAAGCTAAATATAATTGTTATATAAATATATTGCTAACGCTGTAATAAGCTTTATTTCTTTCTAAGCTGCATTTAAACTCATTGCAAATATTGTTCCCATTTTTTATTACTGGCTGTTCATAATATAATCTGAAAACCACAAGCTTCAGCTTTTTGCATGTAAGGCTATTTGAAAAAGCTTTTACTGTGATAAGATATGGGTAACAAAAATCAAACGGAGAGATACCAGATGGCGATCATAAAAATAAGATTGCTAAGACCTTTATCCCTTTCAAAACTAATACTCCCCGCAAGAAGGGAATATTAAAAAAGAGACAATCATCAAAGTAAATGTTACTGAACAAATTATCTGGCCCTATGCCAGAGGAAACCCCTAAACAATATGTAGCTAGAACCTGTGGACATTACTACTGTGATTCATTTGTAGATAATGTGGCTGGCTGGACTGAAAGCCTAGGATCACAGGCCACCCCATTCCCAAGAGAAGGATCATTTTCTACATTCAGTATATGGCAATTAAAGATAATGTTAATAAATGACCCTACATGGTACTGATATGGTCCTGACCCAGAACTGGATTTACCTTATATGAAAACACATGCCAATGTGTGGGTAAAGATTGCAGAGGAAACAGCCCCAAACCCTGATATGCCCAAATAAAATATACCCATTTAATGGCTCCCATCTTCCCCACCATGGGCCTTATTCAATTGCGATTTGGCCAATTGAACAGGACTCTAAATACGTTTTTTGTTAGTGAAAAACTTGCTTTTGGATAGATGTTTACTAGCTAAAAACTTCTTTAAAAAAAAAATGTTGTGTGCTTATTTAGAGCCCTATTTAATTGGCCAAATTGGAATTCAATGAGGGCCCATATGAGGATGTGAACACTTCTCATATGTACCCTAAATTGCTAAAGGTTAATCCCTTTGTCAATGATAACCCCTTGATTAACACTAAAAACAACAACCCCTTTAACATGATTAAGAATGACCCTGATGATGAATTAATACAAATTGCAGCCACCATATACCCACAGCCACATCTCACCCACACCATAGAGGAGTCTCCAGACTCATCATCTCATGCATCAGAGGTATATCTCCCCTCAGAACTAGGTCAATATCATATTGACCTCACCTGAAAGTACTACCATAGATACCAATGCCATGTATGACTGTGGGTAATCAGGTGATGTCCTAGTGTATAATGATGTAGCGTATTTAAAGAGCTCCACTAAGGGACTCTGCATGAATAGTGCAGATTATACATTTTTGTTGGACAGATGTACTAAAGGTTTTGAGATAGATTAGAAGGATATTCAGTTCTTAGATGGGAGATTTGATAACCGCCCTGATACTGATAGCAATCCATGGAGTGATTCAAGAAAACTTGAAGGAATGTGGAAGGAGATAATGGAAAAGTTAAAGTACTTGCGTGGGCAAATGCCGGATGGCAGTCAGAGTTAAAGATGAAGGTGGCGATTTTACAGCACCAATGAAAAAGAAAACACCCTCTACTTCTATGTACCATAATAATAATAATAACAGAGGAAGACAGAGATATGGTAACACCGATAATAGAAATCATTACAATGACTCACAGATTAAAAACCATGGAGATTTGAGAAACTCTCAGGGAAATAGACATAACTCTGGAGGCAGAGCTAATGGACAAGGTCCATGTTGTAATTGTGGTAAGACAGGACACTGGCAGAGGGATTTAGGGCTCCTCGCAGTGTCAGAGGCACACAGAATGATCACTCAGGGCAGTTTCCCATTACTTGGGGTGGAAATAACAACCAGCCTTCCCCTAGTTTTCACTGCCCATAGGGATGCCAGAGGATAGACCCTTTCACCTGTTATCTTTCCCAATTGTCTAGTCAGTGGGATAAGTTGCCATTAATTTCACTCTCAGTAAATAATCAGGAATATGATTTTCTTATCGATAATGGAGCAGCTCGCTCATCCTTATCCAGAAAATGTTAGAATGGGGAAACTTTTGAATCAGGTGAATCATCAGTTGGTGTTGAAGGGGTATCTGCTATGTGTCCCATTACTCCCCCCTTGCTTGTAACACTTATGCCAAAAGAAGAAGGGCATGTGGAATGTCTTGTTCACATCTAATTGCCCTGTCAATCTTCTAGGTAGAGATCTGATTTCAAAGTCACAGCTTAATCTTTTTCAGACACTAATGGAGGCATTACTTGTGATTCTCCTTACATCTTATACCCTCCTAAGGAACAGCTTTCAATCTATGAAGAGGCACGCACCACTCCCTCTATCCTCCTTACTACTTCCTCTACTGATATCTCATGAAAGGCTATCTCTCTCTCTTACTGGTACTGTCTCTCTCACTCCTCTGCATAATCCTTTGCCATGCTCTCCAAAAGATCTTATTGAGAAATGTTTTGAAGATTTCCCAGAGGTAGTCAAAGGCATTTTGCTAACTCCTACTGTTGCTTACCTAGTTGACAGCATTATGCAAATGTTTACTTGGTTAGTGGATGAAGACATGTGAACACGGTCAAGATACGTTCCCCTCTAGACGATGTTCCTTGTTGTAATACACAGGCCACTCTTCTTGATCAGTTACCTCCCCCTTTACAGGATTTACCACCTACATTGTGGTCCATCTCCCCCACTGACCCAGGTTATATTCATTGTACACCTTACAAGGCCAAGCCCTGCCCAGATGCATCTCCTGTGTATGCTAAACAATACCCATTGTCAAAGAAAAGGAGGAGGGTATTTTGCCCATTATTGAGGATCTGTTAGCTAGAGAATTATTATTCATACTACCTCTCTCTACAACACTCCCATTAACCCTGTCCCTAAACCAGGTAGACAGACATAGTGGCTCACACAGGACCTTAGGGCCATTAATTATTTGGTTGATCCTTTAGTCCTGAATGTTAATTCTATCATCACTGCCATATCACCAAATGCCATGTATTTTACTTGTTAATTCTGTATTTTTTTGGTATTCCAGTTGACCCCAGTACCCAGCCCTTGTTCGCCTTTAATTCTGGGCATCAACAATTTACATGGACACGCGTCCCTCTGGGATTTTGTGACTCATCCACAGCCTATTCTGCTGCAATCTGTGCCACCCTGCAGTCTTGCCCCCCCAGCAGGTTCAGTCCTCCGCCAGTATGTAGATGATCTATTACTGTGTAGTCTAAGACTTGAAGCCTGACCAGGAAGATTTATTCTCTCTCCTTACACAGCTCACTCTTACAGGCCACAAAGTCTCTCCTGGTAAGATGCAGTCCTGTCAGATAACATCCACTATTTGGGATTTCTCCTCTCCCATGGACAAAGACTATTGTCTCCTGAAAATGTCTCTGCTCTCACACATTTACCCAAACCTAAGACTAAGGATACATTGCTCTCTTTCCTGGGTATAATCACGTATTGCCATCAATGGATTCCAGACTGTTTCTATTATTATTCAACTTATAACAAGCTCCTGATGTGCTATCATGGACTGTTGAAAACAAGTATCTCAAGTCATCTCTTTGCCAAGCACCTGCGTTAGGTGTTCCAAGCTACCAACTGCGTTTTCGGCTATATGTTAAGGAGGATGGGGACACAGTAGCAGGGGTCCTAGCACAGGAACATGGATCAGGCTATAGACCTGTGGCCTTTTTATCTAAAGTCCTACCCCTTGTGGTCCGAGGTATGCCTGCTTGCTTGTGGGCCGTTGCTGCTGCAGCAATGACGGTAGAAACATCCCAATCTCTCACACACACTCACTCTACACAACACCCACCAGGTACTCACACTTCTACACAATTCCACCACACAACACATGACTGCCCAAAAGAAGGTCTGGTTATGAGGCAATCCTCACTGCCACTTCCAACCTTGTTATCAAATATACACCTGACCATCAAAGCCCTGCACAACTATTATCAGTAGATTCAGATTCTGTCCTTCCACATGAAGCACATGATTGTATTGAGGACATGCATATTGAGACATCCCCCAGAACTGATCTCCAGTCCACCCACTTACCAGATTAAGAAATTGTTTTTGTAGATGGTTCTCGTTCTCGTCCTTATAATGGTGAATTTCACACTGGTTTTGCAGTTGTACAACTCCCTGATTTGGTTCATGCAGCATACTCCCTACCCCCTATATCGGCTCAAGCTGCCGAACTAGTTGTATTTATTGAGGCATGCCGCCTCTTTAAGGATCGCCCTGTCACCATTTACACAGATTATAAATACACCTTTGGCTTAGTACACAATTTTGGCCATATTTGGCAGTTACATGCATTTGTTTCAGCAGATGGAAAGGGTATTTCTCACTCTAATCTTGTTTCCCAGTTAGTTGATGCTATACCGATACCCTCTGTTATTGCTGTGGTCAAATGTAAGAGACGTTCTACTGCTTCTTCCTCTGTGTCTCAAGGTAATAACCTTGCTGACTTTGCTGCAAAAGATGCTGCCATACCTGCTCCTCTTCCACAGTCCCACAGTCTAGCACCCCTATTTTTATCGCACACTTTCATGGTTTTATACACTTGAGCAAGAGAAATACAACCTGAGCAAGATATTTGTGATTAAGGATTTTTCTACTCTAATAGAACAGCAGTTGTCACGCTGCTTAATATGTGCTCAAAACAATCCAAACACAGGACTAAAAGTTCAACATCGACACTTACCAACCAGTCTGCAGACCTTAATCGCATAGAAAATCTGTGGAGGGAGCTGAAGGTTTGAGTTGCCAAAATCAGCCTCGAAATGCTAATGACTTGCAGAGGATCTACAAAGAGGTGTGGGACAAAATCCCTCCTGAGATGTGTGCAAACCTGGTGGCCATCTACAAGAAACGTCTGACCTCTGTTATTTCCAACAGGGGTTTTGCCACCAAGTACTAAGACGAAGGGGTCAAATACTTATTTCCCTCATTAACCTGCAAATCAATTTATAACTTTTTTGACATGCGTTTTTCTTGTTGCTTTTTTTTTTGTTATTCTGTCTCTTACTGTTAAAATACACCTACCATTAAAATTATAGACTTATCATTTTTTTGTCAGTGGACAAGCGTTCAAAGTCAGCAGGAGATCAAATACCCCCCCCCCCCCACTGTATAGTGTAGACTTCCCACACACACTCACCGGGGCCCATTTATAAAAAGTGAATGGAGCTTAACGTAACCAGTAAAAGGGACAGAAACCCGTTATATGTCTAAACTTGCCTACAATTAAAATTAAGTTGACTCTCTCCTACTCATAGTGTGTCAAGTCTACATTAACCCATTTCTACCTATTAACCTTTGTCGAACAAGAAGCCACGGTCAGAACCGAACATGGGACAACAGAATGGTTCCAGATCAGAAAAGGAGTACGACAAGGTTGTACATTGTTACCTTTTTTATTCAACTTATATGCAGAGTACATCATACGTAAGGCTGGACTGGATGAATCCAAAGACAGACTCAATATTGCTGGAAGAAATATCAACAACCTCAGCTAAGCCGATGATGCTACTCTGATGGCTGAAAGTGAGGAGGAACTAAAGGACTTATTGATGAGGGTAAAAGAAGAGAGTGCAAAGTGGAAAGCTATGGCGAGCAAGGATAAGCTAGTAAAAAGTAAAGACATTACACTATCAACAAAGGCCTGCATAGTTTGAACTATGGTATTCCCAGTAGTTACATAAGGATGAAAGGCCTGAACCATAAAAAAAGGCTGAGCACCATAGAATTTACACCTTTGAATTGTGGTGTTTGATAAGACTGTTTAGAGTCCCTTGGACTGCAAGAAGATCCAATAAATTAATACTTCAGGAAATCAAGACAAACTGTTCACTAGAAGGTATGATCATGAGGCTGAAATATTTTGGCCATATCATGAGACAGCAGGATTCCCTAGAAAAGACTCTGATGCTGGGAAAAAATTAAGGCACAAGAAGAAGGGGATGACAGAGGTGGAGATGAATAGATGAAGTAACTGAAGCAATAAACATGAACTTGATGGAGCTCAGGGGCAGTGAATGAGAGATGCAGCTGGTGTGCTGTGGTCCATAGAGTCAAGGAGAGTCGAATGCGACTCAATGACTAAACAACAACAACAACAACCTATTAACCTCCTCATCACACTGACCAAGTGACCCACTAGTAGGTATCTTCCCCTGTCTGGCAAGAAGGCGATGTTGTGTATGCTAAGCTGGTAATGTTAACCAGGCAACATTAGAGGTTGGACTTGGTCACGCTCAGCTACCGCTCAGGAAAACCAGTAGCTTGTCCCCTGGTCCTCTACTTGGTCTATGCACCAATTATCAATCGAGATAGCTTTCACCTATTTGTTTGGGTACTGACCCACGTAGCCAATCTAAGTTATGCCCCACCAGAGGCGCCTCTGATTGGCTCTCAAGATGATAAGTGAGAAATATGAATTTCTAAATGTGCTCAACAATGTTTGCTTATACAAGGTTTTGCCATTGTTCTATTGTGTGTTTGGGTATAAAGTGGGGGTAATAACAATTATGTTTACTTTATAACACATACTGATGGAGTGTTTTCTTCAGGGACAGTAAGAATTGTTGCTTTCTATCCTTCTCTGCATCAGCCATTCTTTGCGAGGAGATTAACAAAAATACTCTCTGAGAAGGATTGGTCTAGCTGACCTTTTCCAGTCCAAGGAAGAGACGATCTTGACATACAAAAAAGCCATATCAAGAATCTGAATTTTAAATCTAATGTCCAAAATTATCTATTACGGAGCTTTTTCAAACCTGTTTATGTTTATAAGGTCACTTTAGTCTCATTCACACATTCATGTATGTAATGGCCGAGTTCATGGAACATAACAAAATACGGTATTTCATTTCTTAACTAACATCAAATTATTCTGCAGTTTGTGAAGGCTATTTGGTTTTATTTTGTTTAATTTACAGCTTCTAACACACAGCATGTCACTGTAAGTGAGAATCCCCGCGGGAGGAGGGTCTTCATCTCATAAAATGCAGTGTTACAACAAAATGGCAGCCTGCAGGAGAATACACAGGGAGAAAGGGGATTGGAGGGAAACTGAGAAACGGTTACATTGTGGATCTCTTACAAGTAAGTGAGGTGCATATTTTATATGAAAGTTGCATTGAGAAGAATCACATTTGTTAATTAAACTTAGTTTAAAAAATGTATATAGAAAAAAAATATGCAGTTTCCCTTTAAGCAGGAAGGTGCTCAGGTGTTGTTTCCCTTTAATGTGCTCTATTTCTTTAATCTTAGACTGGCTGAATGGTTGGTCTCTGGATAATCACCTCCCCAAGACACAAGCTCTAGATGAGACCTCTAGGTATGTTATACCTCTAGGGGCCCATAAGAAATCTTATAAAACCTCTACAGTGATCGGTGATGTAAAGTCACTGGATGACTGTACTGGCCCCAGGTAAGTGAGGACAATCATCACTGAGCACTATAGATGGGATATAACGTACACTCCAGGTTTAGCTCTTTTGTACAAGTGAGAGGATCTCTTTAGTAAAAACTCCACATGTTTGTGATGTATGTGACATACCAGCAACATGTAGGAGTGATGCAAGACAAGAACATACAATCATTTTTAGAGAAAATCTAGTCTACCTGTTCTATCCACATAAAAACCTTGGCTAATCAAACCTCATGATTTTCCCAGGCATGGCTAATTATGATTGCTTTACCACTTCCACTGGAATGCTGTTATATTTATTGATTTATTATCTTTTCTGTTAAGCAGCATTTTGTCACCATACACCTCTTGTTCTTTTGCACTCCTCCTTGAAGATACTTTATTACACCATGTGTTATATTTGAAGGATTCTATTATATCCCACCTCTTCCTTCTGTCCTCTAAGACGGTGCTTCTCCATAGCTTGTCCTAGGACCAGTGCCAATCCCTGAGAATAAGAGGAGATCCTAAAACATTACACAACACCGACATTATCTACAGTTCTAGTTAGAGTATTGATGTAAATAAAATGTTCTCTATTCATATAAGAGCAAAGCTAAATGAGCATTTACTGTGTAAGCATTGGAAGATAACTAGGCACTCCCTAGATCAAAAACACTGATAGCCATTGACCTAATCTACACAGAATAAAGTCATGGAGTCTCCTTATATGTTCTCTGTGTAAAACCCTTCACCATTTTAGTTGCCTTCCTTTGAATTGACTCTAACTTATTAATATCCTTTTGGAGATCTTATCCCCATAACTGGACACCATATCTAGGTGAGGTCTGACCAGAGGTCTATAGTGACTTTTATCTGCTGCAAAATTAATCTTCCAACCAAGGTATCCTACTGGCTTTTCAATAGCTTTGCTGCATGGTTTCCTACTTTTATATCACCATAAATAATACACTTTGGTATTCATAAGCCCATATAGAATGAGTTGACCATAGTAAACGTTTATTATTGATTTAAATTATTATTTATCTACTTCTGTGTATGGCACCTTCATACAATATTCATCTTATTGCTATAAAGCAGTACATCTTTGTTTTGAGATACAGTGGATTACACTTTGCTGAATATAGTAGAGCACAGAGCATATTATTCTAATCAGATGAAAGCTGTGAATTCAAAGCAATGTTACTACAATGATGCTAAATGATTTATGTGTTGGCTGCAACTCAGAAGTCCATATCTTCTGTAACAAGTGTAAATTGTATTATTATTAAACCATTTAAATCATAATGGAAACTAAGTATTAGAAATACAAATCAAATAGCATGATTTGGGCAATATTACGTAGAACTTGGTACAAAGTTAGATTACAATGTCTACACAACATTTTTTTCAGGTTGAGTCAGCTAAAAATGGCAGCAGAAGTTCAATGTTGGCCAAGGTGCAACAAAGAGATAGATCGGTTTATGTACCTAGAGCCTGATGGGTGAAACCATAGCATCCTTTGGTAAGTCTATTCCATTGTTTTGAAGACCAGATGAGTTAACACTTAAAACTGAATTTCATTTTCTAGGATTTTATCCAGTGCCAGTGGTACAGTATTATATGTTGTCAATGGTAGCGTTAATGCTAAAACAATACTATTCCATACATGCCTCTTGATCTTCTGGTGCTTATAGACTGACAAGTTGTGGGTTGTTCTGTTAAGAAAAATATCTGCATTTAGTTTGTGCAACATGAAAACAGTTATGAACCAGTAGACCCATCTAATCTGCCAATTATATCTACATAAAAGCTTTAAGATAGTCTTAGATATCTATAAATCTGTAAATAAAAAATAAATCATAGCTGTTTTACTTTTTTCTTTACCTTCAATTAGGTTTATATAATCTAAATTAGATATTTGGTCCTAAGGCATCATTAAGTATCTGACAGCATTATTGTAGCTATAAGCCAAGTGTGTAGTATACACACTTGGCTTATCTGTCAGTTTTTTAACAATTTATTATTGTCAATGTTAATATGGACATTATTAGAGACTTTGTTCATAGTGTGTTTTGATTCCAACAGAGCACCACATTGTACAGTATCTGGTAGCTTTATTTTAATATTAGTTGTTATGACTATTTTGGCAAACATAATAAAAGCAAAGGACAAAGTATAAAAGCACCCCAAATAATTGTTTACCCTTTTTAATGAAAATAATGAACCACTTCTATCATTTTTATTCACACCACCTTACCCCTGAAGACATGGACCAGAAGAATCTGACCCTTTTGAGTTATTTTGTCATTAAAGGGATATCAGACATCCCGGACCTACAGACTCCAATTTTCCTTCTAGTTCTACTTGTTTATCTCATCATTCTTGGTGGTAACATGACCATACTTCTACTCATCTGTGTCGATCCTCACCTGCACACTCCCATGTACTTCTTCTTGGGGAACTTGGCCCTCCTTGACATGTCATCTACCACCATCACTCTACACTCTACCCTTGTGGCATTTGTAACTGGGGATAACACAGTGTCTTTTCTTGGTTGCATGTCACAGTTGTTTATATTTTCCTGCTTGGTGGCCAACGAACTATACCTACTTACAGCGATGAGCTATGATCGATATGTGGCCATCTGTAACCCATTACATTACCCAATGATCATGAGATATATAGTCTGTATTCTGCTGGTTGTTGCCTGTTGCTTGACCTCATTGGTTGTTGTTACACCTTATATTGTACTATTGTCACAATGTTCCTGTTATTTATCCAACATAATCAACCATTTTTATTGTGACCTAGTACCACTCATGAAGCTCTCTTGTAGTGACACCTCTCTTTTAGAGATGGTGATCCTCACAGAAGGGACGCTTATTGTACTTCTCACTCCCTCTTCTTTAACATTCATCTCTTATGTTTTCATTATTGGCACCATCCTGAAGATCCGTTCCAGCACTGGGAGGAGTAAAGCCTTCTACACGTGTTCCTCACACCTCACGGTCGTCCTTCTTCTCTATCTCACTCTCTTCTGCCAATACATGAGACCAATCTCTTCAGACAGCTTAGAGTCCAACAAACTTTTCGCTCTCTTTAACACAGCCATTGTCCCAATGCTAAACCCTCTGATTTATAGCTTGAAAAATAAAGATGTAAAGTCAGCACTGAGGAAACAACTGAAAATATTCTAGAACATTGTTTAAAGCAGCATGGAAATAATTGTTATTACATCTGAGAAAAAGTATAAAATAATAATCTGCTTTGAATATATAATTGCCCTTTGGGTTGTTCCTTCCAATCTTCCAATCTTCCAGTATAGCTTTATGAGCCATATTTATCTGCCAATGAGATCTACAGGGTATGTGGTATGTATATTATTATTGTATTTGATGCATAAAATATATCATGTAATATAACCAATAAACTGTAAATAAAGGTTGTATTCCTTTATTTGATTTCATTGAATTCTAAAATAATCACATATTTAAATATTAAAACAATATGGAAAGCTCCATGAGCCTTCAGAGCAGATGGATACCAGATATGTATAGATTTTTATATATTTCAGAAAAATAAAGGGCAGAAACTGATGAGCACAAATAGATACATTTATGCTGTAAACCTATTACTAGTGAATGGATTCATTTTTTATGTAGGGGATTCTCTATTGCCCAGGCCAGATGTTTATACATTATATAAAGAATTTGAAAAAAATAATTGTATAATTACTTTAGGCGGTTCAATGATAAAGAAAAGCAAAATAATTTTAAGCGAGAGTCTAGTCTAAAATTAACTACAGATTCATAAATTATTTAACTAATCTAAAACCGTTATTATTAGTCATTGTTAGAGGATGTAGGCTTTATTAGAGGAACGTTCTGCTGATTTAAGGTCTATTATATCTATGAACATATGTAAGCTAATTAATTATTATGCAGTATTGGTTTTTGAAAATGCTAATTCTCATGATGATGTTTTTCAATTCATAATTGTAACTTAAATTTTGCCCTTTCATGGTTTGTTCAATCCAATAACAATGTCCAAACAAGGCTCCACATCATCTTTCATAACTAGGGTTTGGGTCTTTCCATCCAAATCCAAATCCAAGATATCTTCTGTACTTTTAACTCCTCTTCCCCTGTTCTTATGTACTGCCTGAAAAATACAACATAAAAGCCTGAGGTCTTGTTGACTAGTTTAAAAAAATAAATAACACTATCCTATGAAAGATCACCCAACTGTACACTATTATGACTCTAGTTGGCACTACCTACACCACCTGTAGTTTCTGTTCCATTGTATAGCTTGCCATTTTGACCCTTTTCCAACACAATTTTTTTCTATATTGATGTAAATCATCTCCTGTTGTTATCAGTGCTTGTGAACCCTAGTGTTTCACAATCACTAATAACAGCAATTCAGAAGAAGACATTTAATGTTCCCATCTCACCCTACATTTATTGTACCAGGTCTTTCAAATTGATAGAACATTTGAACAATCACGTAACAAGCTATAACTTATTTCTCTTCTATATTCATTATTCTACAATTATCCTTCCATCCTCAACACCTCACTAATACAGTAAAAGTCAGTTACTTTGCAAACAAATATCTACTTCTCCTTCCTTTTGGACAACTTACTCCACTCATTTTATCTAAGTGATATAGCACTGTGCTAGTTATGATCCTACCTCTTACATTTCTTTTAATGTTTACTGTGGTAACTTTTCCAAGTCATTAAAATGTGTTGCTGGGGTACCCAAATTCTCAATTTATATGCTCCCCTTTAACAAATGTGACAGATTCACTGTCACGTTAAGGATCCGTGCCTTGTTTTTCAATAAAATGGAGGATGCAGGAGCCCTTTAAATATTTAACCACACTTTACTGATTGTTTTTACAGCATACAACATAAAACTGAAGGCAGAAACAAAATTCTAGCTACTCATTGAAGCCCTGCATAACTAAACTATAGTTCCCTCACTGTCTTACATATAAGTGCAAACATACAGTCCAAACATAGGCAGCAGAAGTGTCTTTCTTTCTCACCTCTCTCTCAGGCTCTGTATCTCCGGCCTCTCTTTCCTAAGCAGATCCCTCCTTCGGTCATCACCTTTAGGGACTTTCTGTTCCTCTTACCTGCAGGCTCTCTATTCAAAGCTTCTGACTTTGGTCCATTAGCTTTAAATGTGCTCGCTGGCAGCAGCCCTGCACACTTCCACAACGCTCCAGCTCTGTCAAACAAATCTCCATCTGGAGGCAGCAGCAGACCTAGATTGCAGCCACACACCTGCATTTTGAGCAGGTTGTTAACTGTCTCACTCCTGGGGAGAAGTCTTGAAGAGCTCTCTTCTGACGTCTGGTGGCACTTCACCACACAAACTAGAAGCCTATTTTGGGTAAAAATCACGATTATGTTTTGACTTCTTTGATAACTTTGAGATGTATTAAAAGTTATCTTCTTTCTGCTTCTAATTACCACCTGACTATTGGTGGTAAACTAACCATTCTTCTAGTTTTTCAGTTTTGACTCTTATGTCCACACCTACATGTCCTTGTTCCTGGTTAACCTACTTCACATTGACAAGTATTTAGCCATTCTACATAAAGTACTCCATAACTTTGTGTTATTACATAACAGCTTATTTTTCTTTACTTGCATTTTTTGTGTGGCCTCTTACGTCTCTGTGTGGCCTCTTATGTCTCTGTGTGGCCTCATACGTCTCCGTGTAACCCCTTACTTCTCTGTGTGACCCTTTACTTTTCCGTGTGCCCCTTGCCGGGCAACAATACGTTATGATCGACAGCAGTAACCTGTTTCATTATCCTGTGGTAACACACCATACCATTTGTGCTTTTTCAAGATCACCCTTCATCCGATCTTCTCTCCAGTAATATCCTGTTACAGATCGAATTTATTTAATCCTTTTTTCTATGACATTGAGCCTCTAATAAATCTATGCTACAGGACAGCATTAAATAAAGAACCTACACTTTATAGAAGGAGGTATAGAAGGGCCAATTAGCTCCCATATAATGCTCTTTTGCATGTGACAGAGCATTCTGTTTACAATCTAAAAACGTTGTTTTTTTTCTTTCAGTTTTATTTATCTATTGACATAAAAGTGTTTATTTTTTCTTTGTTTATTTACATGTGTAAGCCTTCCCCCCTTGTCACACCCACCATCTATAATAAAGGTGTGTGTCTCTCAGCCTATCAGTACACTAACATTGACCAGTGCTGCTTTAGTGCCGGTATTTGGGGGGAGTCTGTTACTCATAGAACTTCCCCCAGCACAAGCTGCTACATCAGGTGCTCAGTGTCCTGTCAATCATCTCATGTGACTAATGAGCAGTGCAGCTTCTGTCCCTCCCATAAGCAGAGCAAAGGCACAGCTGTATGTGAGAAAACAACCCAGCAATGAGTCTGTGCTGTGTGTGCCCGAATGTGTGTGTATGTGCTCAGTATGTGTCAGAAAGAAACACAACATGTGAGTGTGTGCTCTGTGTGTCCTCTGCTCTACATCATACCCCTGGAGTAATAGCAGAAAGGTAAGAAAATGCATAAATCTACATTTATTATTAAATAATTAAAACACCAGTAAAAAATAAATATCCCAAATCTTGAGAGGTGAGTATATATATATATATATATATATATATATATATTAATTTGGGTAGTAGTTTCCGAATAGGGAAAACCACAAATCTGTAGAGCTAGAGTAAACCAATCAATGTTATAGAGCAATAGGTATATGTATACACAGAGTAAAATAAAATAAAACAATATAATAAGTGAATAAACAAATAAATGAGTATGACCTGTGATTACACCAGTACAGTCCTCATACATAGTTCTTCATAGTATTCTATTCTTGTTAACAGACAATAAACAATATGGTCTAGATGGAGGGCATAAATAGATTCTGGCCTAACTCACAAGAGTCCCTGGATCCAACACATGTGTCTCAACCTATAAGAAGTAGAAACAGAAAAGTCCTTAAATAAAATGTAGTTAAAATAGCAGTATTTATGTGTGAGACCAATATAAATACTTAGCAATTGTCCGTAAAGGTGGGAAATTAAAATCTTCAAATGTTGTTACAGTTATTGGTCCTTAAAAGTAGGCCTCCCACGCATGGATCTGCAGTTTCCTCTAGAAGGCACTGTTCACTAGTACTGAACAGCATGAAAAACAAAAGGGTATTGGAGGGGGAGAGAAGCGCAATGATCCAATAGTGCAGATAAATCAAGAAATATTTCTAGTACAATATTAAAAAAGAACATCAAAGTCACACAAAAAAATAGCAGTACATCACACTCACATTCGTTGTCCTCAACATAAATGAGGTATGGGAATGCAACTTGGATTATGATTGAAACATCTGGGCAAGCTGTGGCTTCTGTTTCTTAGAGCCCGATTCAATTGTAAGGCTGCATCTCGTGGTATATAGGCTGTATGTCTACGGCCTGTGGCAGGCTTGCAGTTGTCTACAAATCCATTGCTATTCAATTGAGATAGGGCGCAAGTTACAAGAGGGGCCTCAAACCCATAAACCCTGCCGAGTATCCGATCCAATAAAGAGTGCCAAAATCAAGCAAGCCCATAATATGCAATCTCATCACAGATCAATTAACTAATAGGAACCGGAGAACTTCAATCAACGCTACGGAAACAGGTTTAAAAGGCCAAGAAAACCGTGAGAGAGATATAGATAGAGACAGAAAGAGAGAGAAAGAGAGATATAGACTGAGAGAGATATAGAGAGTGCTAGAGGGATAGATAGAGAGAGCAAGTGAGAGCGAGTGAGCGATAGAGATAGAGAGCGTGAGTGAGAGATAGAGAGATAGAGAGAGAAACACCAGAGGAGGAGGAGAGAGAAGGGAACATGGAGGAGGAGAGTGAGGAGGAGAGGTAGAGGTATGGAAAGAGAGAGAGGAGCAAGCAGGTCAAGGAGGGGAGGTAGAGGTGAAGGAGAGCAGGAGGGGGAAGGGATGTGCCCTCAGATGTAGGCACACACGGTGTAGGAGCAGAGGGCAAGGGGCATGATCCCAGGGGGGTGATAGTGGGGATGAGGGGCAGGCTCCAGGGAGAGAACAGGGAGGCCAGGAACCCCAGGCACAGTTGGGAGGGCAAGAGGTTGTGGTAAAGTACAGGGCTCCCAATTATAGCCCAGAGAAGACAGAAATCCTTCTCAGGGAAATCCGTGCCCTCTATAGCATCATGCCTGGAGTGTGGTTGCTGCAGCTGTTGCGTCATTAGGGGTTGCAAACAGGGATATGAAGTTTGTCAAACACAGACATGATGATTGCCGGATGAAGGTGAAGATTATGATGGCAAACCTGTGTGAATACACATGTGAAGCAATTGGAGGCTCCACCAGTTGCCTCACTTTTGGTTCTCGAGTTTTACATAAATCATGACCTGTTTGATGGCTCGTGAGGATAGGATTGTGAACCACTGCCCTCATTCCTCCTCATCCACACTCCTCAATGAATATTATTTTGTATTAATGTTAACATACTATTGGCTGGCTACAGAGTGTGTACACATATGGATATGTTGAATATTTCTACAATTGATGTTCAATGTGGATTGCCATTGAGATGAGGTGATGCAGTCAATACAAATAGTGTACTGATTGATATCTTGTTCTTTTCTCTGTAGGTCTTAATAGCCCAATCTCACAACAATGAAGGCATGCTTCTCAGCTCCGCTTTCTGTGTCATAGATTCTGCTCATCAATTTTTGATTATTCCTTAATATCTGAAAACACACTGTGTGTGAAATAGATTTGTATGACATTATCCATGATTATGTTCATTTGTTTCATTAAGCAGATTTAGACAAGGTGTAAGTGCTATGCACATTAATTGTTTCTTCAATTAAATGGAGAGATTTCTCATGATTTCTTCATCAGATTCCGGTTGCAGTGGTGTAACCCTGATAGGTGGTATGCATCATGCTTATTCTAGACTATTACATTACCCCCTTTACGTATCCCCTTTTTCCCAAAACCAAGCCTCTTGCCCTCCCGAGATCCACACAACACCTATGATATTAATGCAGAGTGTTATCCATTTATGATTGTGCTCTATATATGGAATACCGTATTAATATACCGTTATCATTGTGTCAGTGTATTTTCAAAAGTTGGGGTTCTGGGACATCCACAAATATCACTTTTGCGTAAATTTCAGATATATCTGTAAACTAATGAGCCCTCGTTACTATGCAATAGATTAATACATGTTAGATTTCTTAACTGCTTTAGAAAAAAAACAGGATCCCTGGATCACCACCTTTTATCCACCTTCCCCATGTCTCTCCCTTCTCTCATCTTAAGTACCTACAAGTCAATAGGTAATATTGACAGACAAAGTAGTATCGTCAACCATTGCTCAAATGTATTGAATCTGATATACATATTTATAGCAATTTTAATTAAATGCAAAAGCATAGGTATTATTGCAAGATATCCTGATCTATGACAAAGCTCTTTATTATATGTGCTTGCGGTTTCTAAAAGTTTTGAGCAAAACCCCAACCCCTTCTTTTGTTCTGAAAGAACAATTACCCAAGGTACAATCTAGCTGATAGTGGTAGGGGAATTTTTATTTAGAAAAAATGCCTTAAGAGGTATTATTCTGAATTACAGGATAAGGAGGGTCAATATTTTGTGGAAGCATGGCAACGTACACACCCTGAGGATCAGGTGGGAGTGGAGGTGGCAGAGACTTAGAGCATGACCTCAGGGCATGGGAAAAGATGTACTGCAAATGGGAGCAAAATGAATGGCAGACAAAAATGAAAATACACCAAAAAGGGTGAGGGTTAAACAAAAAAAAACAATGTTATGGCCTTGGGAGCCAGGAGCCAATACCAGAGGACCAACAAAAATCCTCAAACAAACCAGAGGAATGCTCCACATACATTGTTGGACTTCCTCTAACTTATGCAGTGCAGAATCTATAACAGGGTGGTTATCAATGATTGTGACATTGGTGACCAACTATAGCACATGTTCCTTCCATCAGAGCCCAGTGGCCAGACCAAAAAGTCCAAGTTCTCTGGGGTTCGTGTCAAGTACAGCTTAGATGTTTGTTAGATCAACTGGTAAAAAGAAAAAGTCTGTGGCCAAAGAAAAGTCCTCTGATCTTCACATACAATTTTGGGCCCTGATGGACCATTGCTTTTTGGGCTTTGGGGAGTAAAATCCTGGCCCCAAAAACTAAGTTGTGATACACACTATATTCTGTCTATTACAAATGCAAATTATATTACATATGTCCTCTTAATATCCCATACACTTCTACATGGTATTTTATTGTGCAAATAAATAGTACAGTATATGACATGTAGATCAGTGTAAAATGTTTCTTGTAGGGGGTATACTAATTCAACATATTTCAATTGAGGAATTGGTCAGACTTACCTTGATTAGCTTCAGTAGCTTACTCTTTTCCACAATTTCTGCTTATTACAGGTCAGAGAAGGATGTATATGTGATACTCATGTGTGTGTTCCCCATTACATATGTGTCATAAGCTAGTAAAAACCTATTGCTATGAATAGCAACAGAAGATCATTAGAATCTACATGGAAAAGCTACTCAAACTGAGGAAATTGCATTAGCATACAAGTAGAAGTGCTACTCAAGTGTCAAGCACACATGGTGGTAATATACCTAAAAAAGAGGCAAAAAAGTTCCATTACTTTTTTCAGCAGGTCACCAGATACAAGGGCAACATAGGGTTAATCATATTCACATAATATTAGAAATGTATTAATGAAAAAACAATGTCGATTAAAAGAGCTTAAAAGAGAGATTAAAAACACTATGAATAATAGTTCCTTCAATGGCTATTGTAACAACTATTACCACTCTATTATATATCATTAATGGAGTGTAGTTACATAGCAAATAGTTTGTCAGAGTATAGAGAAGGGCACTTGCTCAGTCACTTCTGAGCTATAACGAAAGGTCCCAGAAATATTTGTATGTATGATGCTCTAAAATTAATAGCAAATAATATAGATCACCTAATAATAATCTTATATAGGTGGTCAGGGACACAGAGAATAAAGAGTGCTCAGCCTCATGAGGGGAGGTTTTAATAAAGTCAGATATAGAGTAAGTTATAGAATCAGTATAAGTAGCAAGACTGCTTTTCTATATGTGTATATATACACACAAGGCTGACGCTTAAGCTCTTAAAAAAAAATCTCTATCCCCTCCTAACTGAGTCCCCATGGGTGCTTATCTATTAATGGTATAAGCTGTAGTGGTTCGAAATACATGTGAGCCCTTAAAATACCTCTGAACAGTCTTATTCAAAGTATTTGCGCCTCCATTAACTCAGAGGTTCGCGCTTCCTGGTTACGGCGTGCGTGATGACGTCACGCTACGCTAGCCTGCTTCCTAACATGTTTCTATGTATCAAACGTCTTTCTCAAAGGATTAAGGCGTGTGCTGGAGCTGTGAGCTATTTAAAGAGAAAGGTAGTCATGGTAACCAATACTACCGTGTGTCCTACACATCAAAAAACGTCTCTTTGTACTAAATTACTTAAATGGAAGGAAAAAAAGGAGAAATGGTAGTATCTCCATTTACAGCCATATAAATGTTAAAAAGTCTCTATATACCGGGCTTTATAATATAAAAAGGGGTCATCCGATTTGTAATGGAAAATATCTCATATATATAAGTATACTAAATAATAATAAAGTAGAGTGATAAAAAGAGGGTGTAAACCTCTTATTGTGAAAAAGTGAAATATACTACACCAGAATAATAAATAAAATAATATATGTGAAACAACCACAAAATATTTATAAAAGACATACAAGTGACATACAGATGGCAAAACTGTTATATAATCTTAAATTTGGCCTGAATGTATTTGAGCCATTTAGGGTTCATGTGTAGTGATGTCGCGAACATCAAATTTTCGGTTCGCGAACCGCGGACGCGAATTCCATCAAATGTTCGCGAACGGGCGAACATCTGCGAACCACCATAGACTTCAATGGGCAGGCGAATTTCAAAACCCACAGGGACTCTTTCTGGCCACAATAGTGATGGGAAAGTTGTTTCAACGGACTAACACCTGGACTGTGGCATGCCGGAGGGGGATCAATAGCAAAACTCCCACGGAAAATTACATAGTTGATGCAGAGTCTCGTTTTAAGCCATAAAGGGCATAAATTAAGTAACATTCCTAAATTCCATTCCTAAATTGTTTGGAATAACATGCTTTAAAACATCAGGTATGATGTTGTATCGATCAGGTAGTGAAAGAGTTACACCCGCTTCACAGTAACAGACCAATATCCCTGTTTAATGAACCGCAAACAACCGCAAACAGTCCCTTTGCACAACCGCAAACTTCCCATTTGCACAAGGTTGGATACCAAGCTAGCCATGTCCCGTTCCTTGTCCTCACTGATGTCATTGAATGATCTCTTCCTCCACCCAGCCACCAAGGGTCCCTGAAAGGGGACAACAAGCCCCCTGGGACACCTGCTGTGTTTGGTCTTCCACCTCCTCAAAGCCACCTTCCTCCTCTGACTCCTCTTCTTCAGACTCCCAGAGTCTGGGGGCTTCCACTGCCCAGCATGGAATATTATACACAGGTCAGAGTCTGGGGGCTTCCACTGCCCAGCATGAAATATTATACACAGGTCAGAGTCTGGGGGCTTCCACTGCCCAGCATGGAATAATATACACAGGTCAGAGTCTGGGGGCTTCCACTGCCCAGCATGGAATATTATACACAGGTCAGAGTCTGGGGGCTTCCACTGCCCAGCATGGAATATTATACACAGGTCAGAGTCTGGGGGCTTCCACTGCACAGCATGGAAGATTATACGCGTTGCCTCTGTCTGCGTTATTATTAGGTGTGTACTGTTAAGTAGTACTATTCCTATCGGTTTAATCCCTCTTACGTCCACTATTAGGGGACGTGTATATGGCATGGATTTTTGGAACAGGGAGATGGAAAAAGATGCTTTGTTGACCTCCTACTTCGAATTTGGGGCACTGCAAGTGCAATCTAAGGTGCCACCAGATAGGAGAGTTGTATTAAGTTGTAATACTCATTCCTATCAGTTTAATACCTGTTACGTTACCTATCAGGGGACATGTATATGGCATACATTTTTGGAACAGGTAGATGGAAAAAGATGCTTGGTTGGACCTCCTACTTCGAATTTGGGGCACTGCAAGTGCAATCTAAGGTGCCACCAGATAGGAGAGTTGTATTAAGTTGTAATACTCATTCCTATCAGTTTAATACCTGTTACGTTACCTATCAGGGGATGTGTATGTGGCATGGATTTTTGGAACAGGGAGATGGAAAAAGATGCTTGGTTGGACCTCCTACTTCGAATTTGGGGGACTGCACGTGCAATCTAAGGTGCCACCAGATAGGAGAGTTGTATTAAGTTGTAATACTCATTCCTATCAGTTTAATACCTGTTACCTTACCTATCAGGGGACGTGTAAATGGCATGGATTTTTGGAACAGGGAGATGGAAAAAGATGCTTGGTTGGACCTCCTACTTTGAATTTGGGGCACTGCAAGTGCAATTTAAGGTGCCACCAGATAGGAGAGTTGTATTAAGTTGTAATACTCATTCCTATCAGTTTACTACCTGTTACGTTACCTATCAGGATGTGTATATGGCATGGATTTTTGGAACAGGGAGATGGAAAAAGATGCTTGGTTGGACCTCCAACTTCGAATTTGGGGCACTGCATGTGCAATCTAAGGTGCCACCAGATAGGAGAGTTGTATTAAGTTGTAATACTCATTCCTATCAGTTTAATACCTGTTCCGTCACATATCTTTCCTCCCAATAGCACATTCTATATGTCATCAACCGGCCTGTGAGTATTTAGAGAACCACACTTTAAGGCCCTTAACCTGGGACAAGGTGGCTTGGCTATCAGAATTGCCTTAGAGCCTTAAAAACTCGCCAAACCCCCTGATCAGACACTCACTATCATACTGGAAATGGGCCAAGAAACACACGGGTTTGTTCCCTGGATCCACCCAAATGACCCCAATTCTTGACCACCCTCAGGCCCTGAAACACATGAGCACAACATCACAACACTGGTGGAGGTCAAGGAAACTAGATAGACTGGGAGACTGGTTAGTAAAGGGCCAGATGCTCATCTATGAAGAACTGAGGGACGAGCATGAGCTACCGCTGTCAGAACATTACAATTACTGTAGGCTGAGGCATTTCACATACTCCTTGACCCAGAAACAGGGTACATCGGTCTTAAATTGGTTCTACAAAATTTGTAAAGATAAACCTCTATCCAAGGGGATCATTGGGTCGCTTTACAAATATAAAACATTTGTTACTGGTTGAAGCGACCCTGGGGGAAGGACCGGAGTGGGGGAGCCCTGGAGACCCTTCAGAAGCAACTGCCGGCAAAATCATCCCAGGAAAGGAGAGGTCACTTACTGAAGCCTGCCCTTGGGTAACCCAAGGGTGATTGCCCAGGTTAGATATTGTAAATAATAAGCTAATACTGCTGGAGGGATGATAGCTAATAGGACTTTAGTGTTACCTGCAGATATACTCTTAACTATTGTCTGTTTTACCATGTTTTAGGTATCTCTTAAATTGCAATCACAGTAAAAAATAAGAAAAATTATTAACCTAAAAAGTAAAAATAAGAAGGAATAGCCAGCTAACTTTCACAAAATGTCTCCATTGTAAATATGTGTTTTTGCACAACTGTTATGCAAGACTGTTCAAAAATGCTTTATTTTTCATTACATGATGTACGCCTTCTAAAATAAAATAATTTAAATACAAAAATTAGGTATTGATGCAGAGATCAGAAAAATTGATGTTAGTTTGCCAGGCAGAAAGTGCCCTAAAACATTGCATCTTGAACCCTAGTTGTTGGCGGATAAGTCACGCAAGTCATCCGGCATTCAGGGATAAAATACAGCAGCGTGTGGACCATTATTAGCTCAAGGCAGCTCATCTATCAGGCCTTTTTTAATCGAATGTATCGCCCACTGTCATTCCCTTTGGGATCCATCACTCATTCATCTTAATAAAGGTGAGGTAATCTAGACTTTTTTGACCTAGGCGACTTCTCTTATAAGTGACAAAACCTCCTGCTGCACTGAAGGTCCTTTCTGACAGGACACTTGAATCGGGGCCGGACAGAAGTTCTATGGCAAATTGGGATAGCTCAGGCCAAAGGGCAAGCGTGCACACCCAGTAGTCAAGGGGTTCATCGCTCCTCATAGTTTCGATATCTGTAGTTATGGGGAGGTAGTCTGTTACCTGATGGTCGAGTCGTTCTCTGAGGGTGGACCCCGAAGGGCTGTGGCGTTTCATAGGACTTAAAAAGCTCTGCATGTCCTCCATCAACAACACATCTGTAAAGCGTCCTCTCCTTGCCGGTGTGGTCGTGGGAGGAGGAGGATTATGTTCACCTCTTCCGCTATTAGATTGCCTTTGTCCTGTGACATCAACCTAAAACGCTTTGTAAGGCATACTTTATAATTTATTTTGGTAGTGCTGCATCCTTTCCGACTTGTGGTAATTCGGTAACATTTCATGCACTTTCTGCTTATACCGGGCATCTAGTAGTGTGGACACCCAGTACAGGTCGTTCTCCTTCATCCTTTTTATACGAGGGTCCCTCAACAGGCACGACAGCATGAAAGACCCCATTTGCACAAAGTTGGATGCCGAGCTAGTCATGTCCCATTCCTCGTCCTCAGTGATCTCACTGAAGGTATGTTTTTCCCCCCAGCCATGTACAACATCACTGGTACCAGATAGGTGACAACGAGCACCCTGGGATGCCTGTTGTGGTTGGTCTTCCTCCTCCTTCTCAAAGCTACATTCCTCCTCTGACTCCGCTTCCTCACAATCCTCTTCCAGCGTTGCCGCAGGTCCAGCAAGCGATGCTGATAAGGCTGTTTCTGGCGGTGATGGTGACCACAACTCTTCCTCTTCAAGCTCATCTATGGCCTGATCCAGCACTCTTCGCAGGGCACGCTCCAGGAAGAAAACAAATGGTATGATGTCGCTGATGGTGCCCTGGGTGCGACTGACCAGGTTTGTCACCTCCTCAAAAGGACGCATAAGCCTACAGGCATTGCGCATGAGCGTCCAGTAATGTGGCAAAAAAATCCCCAGCTCCGCAGAGGCTGTCCTAGCACCCCGGTCATACAAATACACGTTAACGGCCTTTTCTTGTTGGAGCAGGCGGTCGAACATTAGGAGTGTTGAATTCCAACGTGTCGGGCTGTCTAAAATTAAGCGCCTCGCTGGCATGTTGTTTCGCCGCTGGATATCTGTAAAGTGCGCCATGGCCGTGTAGGAGCACCTGAAATGGGCACACACCTTCCTGGCCTGCTTCTGGACGTCCTGTAAGCCTGGGTGCTTATGCACAAAGCATTGTACAATCAGATTACACACATGTGCCATGCACGGCACATGTGTCAACTTGCCCAAATTCAATGCCGCCAACAAATTTCTTCCGTTGTCACAAACCACTTTGCCGATCTCCAGTTGGTGCGGAGTCAGCCACCGATCCACCTGTGCATTCTGGGCGGACAGGAGTGCTGGTCCGGTGTGACTCTCTGCTTTCAGGGAAGTCAACCCCAAGACGGCGTGACACTGCCGTATCCGGGATGTGGAATAGTACCTGTGGAGCTGGGGTGGTGCCGTTGATGAGGAGCAAGACATAGCAGCAGCAGAAGAGGACTCAGCCGAGGAGGTTATGGAAGAGGATGGAGTAGGAGGAGTAGAGGAGGTGGCAGCAGGCCTGCCTGCAAGTCGTGGCGGTGTCAACAACTCCTCTGCAGAGCCACGTATTCCATGCTTGGCAGCCATCACCAGGTTTTACCCAATGCGCAGTGTAGGTGATATACCTGCCCTGACCATGCTTTGCAGACTAGGTATCCGTGGTCAGATGGTCCCTTGCCCTAACACTGTGTGCCAGAGATGCCATTACTTCCTTTTGCACAATCGAGTACAGGTTGGGGATTGCCTTTTGTGCAAAGAAATTTCGGCCGGGTACCTTCCACTGCGGTGTCCCAATAGCTACAAATCTTTTGAACGCCTCAGACTCCACCAGCTTGTATGGTAAAAGCTGGTGGGCTAAGAGTTCAGAAGAGTTCAATAGCTACAAATCTTTTGAACGCCTCAGACTCCACCAGCTTGTATGGTAAAAGCTGGTGGGCTAAGAGTCAGTTGCCAGGCAAGGGGGTGACTCTGTGACATTGGCTTCTTACGCTCAAACATGTCCTTGACAGGCACCTGACTGTGGGCAGATGAGCAGGGACTGCTCAGGGCGAGACACGGAGTGGCGGATGGTTGAGAGGGGGCAAGCAGGGCAGCAGTGGTTGACGTGGCTGAAGATGCTGGACCAGGAGGAGGATGGCGGCTTTGACATTGTGTGCTGCTTGTACTCATGTGTTGATCCTATAGGCGTTTGTGATGTGACATCATATGCCTTCGCAAAGAAGTTGTACCTAGGTGGGTGTTGCACTTCCCATGTTTCTTTTCGCACAGGTTGCAAATGGCATCACTGTTGTCACAGGCAGACACACGAAAAAATTGCCACACTGCTGAGCTCTGCAATGACGGCATTCTGGTGGTGGCAAAAGCATGCATTGACTGGCGTGCTGTCTGGCTGACCCCGGGTGCCGATGCATGCTGTCTGACTGTGCCACTAGCTACTTTCGACGACCTCCCGCTGCTTCCAACTCATCTCCTCCTCCTCTCTGTCTCCCCATCTGAACTTTTCTCCTGTTCTTCTTCTCTTATAGCGGGCACCTACGTGACATCCACGGACTCATCGTCATCATCAACCGCTTCACTTGTATCTGACAACTCAACAAAGGAAGCAACACCGGGTACAACATCATCATCATCATCATCAGACCATACGTCCATGTGTGTAATGCTGCCTGACTGGGACATATCCCTGTTATCTACATCCTCTGGCACTAAAGTTTGTGCATCACTCATTTCTTCCAATGGATCTGTAAATAACTCTGCTGACGGATCAAGTGAAGCGGCTGTGGTGCTAGTGTTGGTGGTGGCGGCAGGCGGGCGAGTGGTAACTGGAGAGGTGCCCGAAGCTAAGCTGGAGGAGGATGGTGCGTCTAGGTTCCGAGCGGAAGCTGTAGAAGATTGGGTGTCCTGTGTTAGCCAGTCAACCATGTCCTCAGAACTGTTCAAGTTCAGGGTACGTTGCCTCTGAAAACTGGGCATTATTTTTGGGCCAAAGGGAATCACAGCACCACGACCACGACGGCCCCTGCGGGGGTGGCCTGCCTCTGCCTGTCATTTGTTTTACGATTAGTGGTACTATGCGTGCAAGCTACTGTGACACCAGATATGAGTGTCACTGCGCACTGGCAAAAGTTGGCAGACTAGATGCAATAGGCCTCACACCCACGCCTGTAGGCAGGACACTGATATTCAATCGATTACAGTAAAAAAAGGGTTGTTTTATTTCACTGCACACTACGGTTGCACTAGATATGAGTGTCACTGCGCACTGGCAAAAGTTGGCAGACTAGATGCAATAGGCCTCACACACACGCCTTTAGGCAGGCAACTGATATTCAATCGATTACAGCAAAAAAAGGGTTGTTTTATTTCACTGCACACTACGGTGGCACTAGATATGAGCAAAAGTTGGCAGACTAGATGCAATAGGCCTCACACACACGCCTTTAGGCAGGCTACTGATATTCAACCGATTACAGTGAAAAAGGGTTGTTTTATTTCACTGCACACTACGGTTGCACTAGATATGAGTGTCACTGCGCACTGGCAAAAGTTGGCAGACTAGATGCAATAGGCCTCACACACAGGCCTTTAGGCAGGCTACTGATATTCAATCGATTACAGTAAAAAAAGGGTTGTTTTATTTCACTGCACACTACGGTTGCACTAGATATGAGTGTCACTGCTCACTGGCAAAAGTTGGCAGACTAGATGCAATAGGCCTCACACACACGCCTTTAGTCAGGCTACTGATATTCAATCGATTACAGTAAAAAAAGGGTTGTTTGATTTCACTGCACACTACGGTTGCACTAGATATGAGTGTCACTGCGCACTGGCAAAAGTTGGCAGACTAGATGCAATAGGCCTCACACACACTCCTGTAGGCAGGCTAATGATATTCAATCGATTACAGTAAAAAAAGGGTTGTTTTATTTCACTGCACACTACGGTGGCACTATATATGAATGTCACTGCGCACTGGCAAATGTTGGCAGACTAGATGCAATAGGCCTCACACACACGCCTGTAGGCAGGACACTGATATTCAATCGATTACAGTAAAAAAAGGGTTGTTTTATTTTACTACACACTACGGTTGCACTAGATATGAGTGTCACTGCGCACTGGCAAAAGTTGGCAGACTAGATGCAATAGGCCTCACACCCACGCCTGTAGGCAGGACACTGATATTCAATCGATTACAGTAAAAAAAGGGTTGTTTTATTTCACTGCACACTACGGTTGCACTAGATATGAGTGTCACTGCGCACTGGCAAAAGTTGGCAGACTAGATGCAATAGGCCTCACACACACTCCTGTAGGCAGGCTAATGATATTCAATCGATTACAGTAAAAAAAGGGTTGTTTTATTTCACTGCACACTACGGTGGCACTATATATGAATGTCACTGCGCACTGGCAAATGTTGGCAGACTAGATGCAATAGGCCTCACACACACGCCTGTAGGCAGGACACTGATATTCAATCGATTACAGTAAAAAAAGGGTTGTTTTATTTTACTACACACTACGGTTGCACTAGATATGAGTGTCACTGCGCACTGGCAAAAGTTGGCAGACTAGATGCAATAGGCCTCACACCCACGCCTGTAGGCAGGACACTGATATTCAATCGATTACAGTAAAAAAAGGGTTGTTTTATTTCACTGCACACTACGGTTGCACTAGATATGAGTGTCACTGCGCACTGGCAAAAGTTGGCAGACTAGATGCAATAGGCCTCACACACACGCCTGTAGGCAGGCTACTGATATTCAATTGATTACAGTAAAAAAAGGGTTGTTTTATTTCACTGCACACTACGGTTGCACTAGATATGAGTGTCACTGTGCACTGGCAAAAGTTGGCAGACTAGATGCAATAGGCCTCACACACACGCCTTTAGGCAGGCTACTGATATTCATTCGATTACAGTAAAAAAAAGGGTTGTTTTATTTCACTGCACACTACGGTTGCACTAGATATGAGTGTCACTGCGCACTGGCAAAAGTTGGCAGACTAGATGCAATAGGCCTCACACACACGCCTTTAGGCAGGCTACTGATATTTAATCGATTACAGTAAAAAAAGGGTTGTTTTATTTCACTGCACACTACGGTGGCACTAGATATGAGTGTCACTGTGCACTGGCAAAAGTTTTGCAGACTAGATGCAATAGGCCTCACACACACTCCTGTAGGCAGGCTACTGATATTCAATCGATTACAGTAAAAAAAGGGTTGTTTTATTTCACTGCACACTACGGTGGCACTAGATATGAATGTCACTGCGCACTGGCAAAAGTTGGCAGACTAGATGCAATAGGCCTCACACACACGCCTTTAGGCAGGCAACTGATATTCAATCGATTACAGTAAAAAAAGGGTTGTTTTATTTCACTGCACACTACGGTGGCACTAGATATGAGCAAAAGTTGGCAGACTACATGCAATAGGCCTCACACACACGCTAGCAGGCTGGCATATGCAATTAGATTACACAGAAAAAAGTAATAAGATAAAATAAAAAGGGCTTTTTGGGTTGCTGTCCTTGCAGCAGATATCAAAGGAGTCCTTCAGGTGTGTCGTTAAAGCTAAATACACAGCCTGGCTATCTATTTCCCTATTAAATCAGCAGAAAAAAGATAATAAAATAAAATAAATGATGTTCTAGCCCTAAAAAGGGCTTTTTGGGTTGCTATCCTTGCAGCAGATATCAAAGGAGTCCTTCAGGTGTGTCGTTAAAGCTAAATACACAGCCTGGCTATCTATTTCCCTATTAAATCAAGAGCAGGTGGAATATATCTCCTCTCTCCACGAATGCAGCTACAGAATGATTCTAAAATGGAGGCTGTCATACAGATGGAAGGCTCTGGAAGGGAGTGTATGCTGCTGATTGGCTGGAATGTGTCTGCTGACTGTAAGGTGCAGGGTCAAAGTTTCCTCAATGATAAAGAATAGGGGGCGGACCGAAAAGCGCATATGTTCGCCGTTCGTTGCGAACGCGAAAATGCGAAAATCGCCGCGAATAGTTCTCCGGTGAACTGTTCGGGACATCACTAGCTATGATAGAACTCCAGATTAAAGATCATTTGACTCAAAAGAAGTATTCTAGAAATAGAATGGATTTTTCATTATTTAATAATTCAGATAAACAAATATTATTACGGGAAGAAATAGAAAACTTTTTCCAAGTTAATGAGAATTCAGTTCCTGAGCCCTCAACGATTTGGAATGCCCATAAAGCATATATAGGAGGAATGTTACTCTCATGGGGTGCACATAGAAGGAAACAGAGTGGTCTATCACTCCAAGACTTATATGCACAATTAGCAATACTTGAAAGACAAAATAAATTATCCCCTTTAGCTGATAAGTGTATAGAAATTAGAAAAGTAAAAAACGAAATAAATGAAATTGTCCAAAAAAATATTGATAAAAGCCTGTGGAAACTTCAACAGAGAAAATATTTTTTGGATAATAAAGTTGGGAAACAATTAGCTCGGAAATTAAAAAATAATAAACCAATTAATAGAATAGATGAATTAATAATTGAAAACAAAAAGAAGGACTCAATTACATTAACAAATCCTAGTGCTATTGAAAAGGACTTTTTGACTGTTATGAAAATCTTTACAATTTAGAAAGTAACAATGCAGTTATAAAACCAAAAACAGAAGATATTACTACATTTTTGGATAGACTTTCGCTTCCCAAAATCACTAAGGAGGATTTAGATTATCTAAACAGTGAAATAAAAACATTAGAAATTGAAGAAGTAATTGATAACTTAAAGCTAAATTCAGCCCTTGGTCCAGATGGCTTTGTAAATTATTATTACAAAACCTTTAAGACGATACTTATGAAACATCTAGCTGAAGTGTTCAATGAAATTAAAAGAAAAGGGAGAGCACCTAAAGAAATGTTAGAGGCAGTTATAATAAATATTCCAAAGCAAAATAAAGATATAAGGTGGTGTAAGAATTATAGACCGATATCTTTAATGAACATGGATATAAAATTATATGCAAAAATTTTAGCTAAAAGATTGAGCTTGTGCCTTGGTAAATTAATAAATATGGATCAATCAGGTTTTTTACAAGATAGGCAGGGAGCCGATAATACAAGGAGATTAATTGACGTAGTTTATTTTTGTAAAGATAATCATAAACCTTCTATAGTTATCACATTAGATGCAGAAAAGGCCTTTGACAGGCTAAACTGGGATTTTATGAATCAAGTATTACAAAATTTCGGTTTGGAAGATTTTGGATAGAAATCTATAGGGGCTTTATATTCAAACCCCACTGCCTGTGTTGTAGGAAATGGCCTAAAAAGAAACACTTTCTCTATTACCAATGGGACCTGTCAGGGTTGTCCATTATCTCCTTTAATTTTTGTTTTAATGATGGAACCTTTGGCAGAAGCCATTAGAATGAATAAGAAAATTCATAGAATTAGAATTAGTGATTCTGAGCATAAAATCATGCTTTATGCTGATGATGTGATATTAACTATAGCCGGACATAGAAAGTCTTTACTACAGATTCAGGATTTAATAAACAAATTTGGTTTAATTTCTTACTACAAAATAAATTGGTCAAAGACAGAGGTATTAACGATAAATATAGACGAAGATGAAATAACTTCTCTGAAAAACTTTTGGAAAATTGATTGGGAGTTAAATAAAATCAATTACTTGGGAAAAGAATTCTCAGAAAAATTGGAAAATCTAACTAAAATTAATTTTTGGAAATTATATGAAAAAATTTAAAACCAACTAATAAATTGGAAATCAAATAGATTATCCTGGTTCGGTAGAATATAAGCCGTAAAGATGTCTATATTACCGCAAATAAATTATTTCTTTAGATGTTTGCCTTTATCCGTTCCTGAAACTATAATTAAAAAATACCAAACCTTGATCGATTCATTTATATATAATGGAAAAAAATCTAGAATTAATTGGTACTTTGTTCCAGTAAAGATAGCAATTATTGTTGGAGGCTTTGTAATCAGCAGGGGACGCACCAACATATTTGGTGGGACTGTGACCCCATTAAGAAACTTTGGAGTTTGATTTTTGAATATATTTCTAAAATTTGCGGTAAAATCATTAAGCCGACATGTGAAATGGCTATTCTTCACAAGATGGAAGAACAAGCTTTAATTATATAGGTAGTCTCAGTAGTCAAATGGCTTCTTGCCAAACACTGGAAATCAGAACTTATTCCATCACTGAATGAAGTATTAACAATTCTCAAAAAGAACAGAGAATTAGAAAGGAATCTGTACGACATGGGCATTGTTTTATCCAGGTTTAACAGTTGGATGACTTGGGATAAATATCTCCATTCTTTAAACTCATAAGACATAACCCGTTTTTTTTTTTAGTTTTTGTATGACTGTAATATATCTTGTATTTGTATATTTGTGTTTTGTATACTTTTGTAATATCTGTCTGTTATTTGTAGAAACTGAAGTAAAATAAAAGTACAGTTTCCTAAAAAAAAAAAAAAATGATGTAAATTAATTAATCAATAGCTGTCACCAATTGACTAAAAAAATACTTAATCCTATTTTTCTAAAGAATGTCATCACTAAATCATATACCTGTCAAGTTGATGTTATATCAGCTGAAAACGTGCAGAGGTCACTGTCTGTCTTAAAGCAGGTGCAGAAAAGAGGAATCTGTGAAATGATGTAAAAAGCATTTGTAATGTTTTGTTTGAATAAATATATCAATTATTTAAAGTATTGTTTTTCATTTGCTTACATGCAAAACATAAAGGGCTAATCATCAATATATTCATAAGTGAATGCATTGCAAAATATTAAAAAGGGTCATGATATAATAAAGGGATTTAAATATTGAAGTGCTTATCAGTTGCTATCCCTGTTAGACAATGAGCATGAACATAATTATGAATTCATGATTAAATTAATATACATTAATTAAATAATGTAAAACTATCATGAATGCAAAACATAAACTGTTTTCCTAAAGAAGGGCAAAGCAAAAAACTATGAGCAAACTATAGATTGATGTGAAACTGTTTTATAATTTTTTTATTAAATTAATTAATCAATAAATCAAGTTATGATGTGTAATTGTCGTTCAAAAAACGTAAATGGCTAAGCATGAATGTATTCATATTTTTTTTGTTTGTTTGATTATTGACTAATTAATAAACTAAAATCTGTTCATTGATTATTAAATAAGTGTCCTGAATATAAAAAAAAAGACTTAATCCTGGTTTTCTATAGAATATCATAATTAAATCACATACCTGTGAAGTTGATGTTATATGATGTGAAATCCTGCAGGTGCAGATATGATAATTCTGTAAAATGAGGTAAAAAGCATATGTAATATTTTGTTTGAATGAATTTATGAATCATTGAAAGTATTATTTTTACTTGTCATACATGCAAAAGGTAAAGGTCTAATCATCAATATATTCATAAGTAAATGCATTCCAAACTATTATAAAGTGTCATCATATAATAAAGGGATATAAATCTGAAAGTGCTTACAATGTCCTATTCCTGTTACGGAATGAGCAGGAGCGTACATATATACATTTGAAAATGTCGCTAATTTTTATTTCATTTTTTTTTCCTGTAATTATTAGTCATTAATAGATAATCAATGAGTGTACGTTAATAATCATTACTTCAGATATATAAATGCAATATTAAATATATGCCTTGTAAAATAGACAATATATTTGATTCTAATGATTGCTGAAGAAATAATTCATTAATGAATATTCCTTAATTAATTAATTAATACCATTGATCAATTGAAAACAAAAAGCCTTAATCATTTTCTCCTGAAAAACAGCATCATGAAATGATATACCTGTAAAGGTGATCCTATTGCAGATCAAATGCTGCAAACGTCACTCTGTGTACTCCGCTGCACAGATGATCAATCTGCCAAATAAAATTAAAAGCATTGTTAATGTTTGCATGTAATTTATTCATTAATCATTAAGAGTATGCTGTTTAATTGGCATACATGCCAAATATAAGCATGGCTGTATTAATAAATAAATGCCCTATACAATATTAAATGTAGCATGTGTCATAATGTAATAAAGTGATTTCAATATTTAAGCGCTTTGATGATCCTATTCTGTGAGACAATGAGCAGCAACACAGAAATATAATTACACTATAAAATCTACCTATTTTTTGAGGCATTTTAACACATTTTATATTATATTATTACAAATGAATGACTAATTAAGTATTTAATGATGAACATTAAAAATTGAGCAGCAACACACAAAACTAAGTGCATAAATACTTAAGCAGCAAAACAAAAATATAACTGCACTGTAATAATTAAGCACCAACACTGAAATCTAAGTGCACTGTAAAATGAACATATCTTTTGAGGCATTTAAAAACCTTTTTCTTTTTTGTATTACTTATTAATGAGTAATGAAGTAATTAATGAACATTAATAGTTGAGCAGAAACACGGAAATGTAAGTGCACTGTCAAATATACATATTTTTTTAGTCAGTTTTGAATACATTTTTTATTCTGACTAATTAATTACTAATTAATTAATTAATGAACATTACTAATTAATCAATGACTAAATATATTAGAAAGAGTTAATCAATAATATAGTCATAAAGTAAAGTCAGTCAAAAATATCATTTTTTTTCATAATGATAAATAATTAATAATTACTGAATTATTGTCCATTAAAATTTAATGAATCAATTAATAAATATATTTGAAATCATTAAGCATTAATGTCTTGATAAAGTAAAGGCATTGCAAAATCTAAGAATGTAATATAATTTTTTTATTAATATATATTTTTTAATTAATAATTAATTTATCAATCAATTAATATACTTTACCTATTTATAATGAACTAGAATATTGACCGTCAAAAAATGATGGGAATCAAATTGTAAGTGAGCTAATGCTGTTTGGTGTATGGTAATGAACTAAACAATAAATTAATAAAGGAATATACTTTACCTATTTTGAAGTAATATATGCAGGAAGCATTGTGTTGAAGAGCTGACAATCTGTTTTCATGTTGCTGCAGCATACAATGTGTGTTTTGAGTGCTGTGGAGCTGCTGTGTAAGTGTGAGCAATGTGTGCAGTGTGTAGTGTAAATAGTGTGCGTGCGCGAGCCAAATCCTTTAGGGTAGCTGGATACTTCTGCATTCTGTAAGTTAGTGTTGTAAAATGGCGCCTAATGTGTGGTACGCGGCTGTTGGTGATTTAGCGTCCTTGTTCTTGGAGCTCGTCCGGCTTTTTCAGAAAATCCGTATGTGTTTGGTGGTGTTTTGCATGTTTAGGTTCCTGTAGCCCCGTTTTCGTTTTTTTTCAGCTGCCATTTTTTCTCTCTCTTCTGTGATTTTCGGGTGTCTAAACTCTTCAATTTGGACTTAAATGGAGGTGTAACTTCACTTGCAGAGGTCCTGGGTGACCCTCTTGCTGTGGATAAGCATTTTATGTGTTTGTTGTGTGTATTTATTGTGTTTTGAATGTTTTGAGGTTTGCGCGGGTCAGCCGTTAAAATCGTAATTTTGCGAGGTCGTAATGGTTTTTTTTCTAAGTCCCACGTCTCATATTTCTGTGTTGTAAGTCCGTTAATGTTGCGAGGTCCGCAGTTGCTGGCATGGAGCGCCTCGGCGCTTCATGCCAGCAACTGAGACCCTCGCTTTGCGAGGGAGGCAGAGTTAGCAACATCTTTGGACAACCCGCACTTATGACAACTATATATGTGATAGTCAGCAATCAATATCCTGAAGAGCTAACAATCTCTTTGGATTTTCCGGCAGCAGAAAATGTCCAGTCAGACTGTCATCACCTGAGGAGAAAGTGTCAGCACAGTGGCAAGTGTGCCCTATATATAGGCTGCGTGTGCGAGACAGAACCGTTGGTTTAGGCGGGAAAGCCGCCATTTCCGATGCGTAATGTGTAGCAAGTTAGTGTTGTAAAATGGCGGCGATATTCTATGTGTTACACGCCTCAAGAACATTTGCATGTTTTCTAACAGTGTTTTTTGGTACCTCGTACGTGCCTGTCAAAGTCCTATGTGTCTGCCGGTGTTTTGCATGCCTCAGGGTCGTGTAGCCTTGTTGTAAATATATAGGTATCACAAGGTTTTGGAGACCAGCAGCCTAGGTCAGCAATAATCCAATTCAGCAACTTGTAGGTGAAACAGGAACAAGCTTTATTGAAGGGATCAGGAACCACAATAATCTGGCAAGGTACATAAACAGGAAGTGCCTTATATAGGCCCAGGACCAGACACCTGACCAGACACAGCTGAAGAGACTAGTCACTGATGCTATTGCTAGCAGAGTCAAGGTTATCAGATCTCCAGGAATTTCACAAAGGCAGGCTGGCGCAGTGGTAGGGAAGAGGATCAGCAGCCTGGGGACCAGGGTTCAAAACCCAGCAGAGTCAATTCCTCACATTACCCCCCCCCCCCCTATAGGTGCAGCCTCTGGATGCCCTATTACCCGGTTTAGCAGGGTACTGCACATGGAAAGATCAAAGAAGGTCAGGAGCGTGAAAATTATCCGCTGGTTCCCACGAACTATCCTCCTCACCATAGCCTTTCCAACGCACCAGTTCTGAAGCTTGTTGTGGAAGATCCTGGAGTCCAGAATTTTCTCCACCTCATATTCATCCTCACCATCCCCGAGGACTGGAGGTGGGGCAGGCAGGACTCGGCCAGGGAAAGTGTTTGCATGGAAAGGTTTCAGCAGTGCAACGTGAAACACCGGATGTATTTTCATGGAATCTGGAAGTCGCAAACGAAAAGTGACAGCATTGATCTGAGCGAAGATCTCAAAAGATCCCATGAACCTCTGACCCAATTTATGAGAAGGAACCCTAAGCTTAAGATTCCTTGTTGACAGCCAAACCTTGTCACCAACATGATAAACTGAGGCCTCCGTTCTATGCCTATCAGCAGTTCTCTTAGTTCTATCAGTGACTGCAGGAATGGAAGTAGTAATTGGGAGACTCACTAGAAAGGTTGGATGGTAACCATAGTGTTAGGCATTGTTATAGGCAAACTCCGCCGTGGGTAGAAAATCCAGCCAGTCATCCTGCAAGTAACTAATATAGCACCGCAAATATTGCTCCAAAGTCTGGTTGGTTCGCTCAGTCTGTCCATTACTTTGTGGATGAAAAGCTGACGACAGATTTACATTAATACCTAGATTAGAACAAAAATGTTTCCAAAAACAAGATGTAAACTGCACTCCCCTGTCAGAAACCACTTCATCAGGCACTCCATGCAAGATAAATATTTCCCGAATAACCAGGTTAGCCGTCTGTTTAGCTGAAGGGAGACCACGAGCTGGTATGAAATGACCCATCTTAGTTAACCTGTCCACAACAACAAGAATGGTAGTGTGTTCTTTAGAGGGAGGTAGTTCCACAATAAAGTCCATGGATATCGATCCCCAGGGACGATGAGGAATCGGAAGAGGCTGAAGCAAGCTAACAGGGGATGAGCGAGGAGTCTTATGTCTGGCACATACATCACAAGAGGACACATACTTCTTAACATCCTCATAATACTTGGGCCACCAAAAGGATCGGGCAAGTAGCTCTTGTGTCTTTCAGATTCCTGGATGACCTGCTGGTTTTGAGTCATGGTAGAGACGTAAAAGGTCCAGTTGCACTGACTCCGGAGCAAACAGACGTTGTTGAAAAATCCAAAACCCATTAAGCATCGTCATGTAGAGATCACAAGAAGGATCACGAAGAACTTGGTCTTCAGTGTAGCCCTTTTTAATGCGAGACATCAGATCAGAAGGAAATGTAACTCCTATAAATATATCCTCCGGCACGATGGTGGTCTTGGTTACGGTAGTATGCAGGGGGTCAGCTATTCTAGACAAGGCTTCCGCCTTACCATTCTTGGAGCCAGGACGGTGTGTAACCAAAAAATGAAACCTTGAGAAGAATAGGGACCAGCGTGCTTGTCTGGCTGACAGTCTCTTTGCTGATTGAATACATTCCAGATTTTTGTGATCTGTGAAGACAGTAATTGGATGGGTAGCTCCCTCCAAGAGATGTCTCCATTCGGTGAAGGCAGCTTTTATAGCCAATAGTTCTTTATTCCCTATGTCATAGTTTCTTTCTGCTGGCACCATCTGACGGGAATAGAAGGCACACGGATGTAACAGCATCTTACATCTCACATTTTTTCAGTTTAATGTATAGGTGGTGGGTACGAAGGCACTCCAGAACTATACGGACCTGTTTTCTGTGATTTTCAAGATTATCAGAAAATATTAGGATATCATCCAAATATGCCACAACAAACTGATCAAAGGAGATCTCGTAGTACATCATTGATAAGATGCTGGAAAGTTGCAGGGGCATTAAAAAAGCCCAAATGGCATTACTAGATATTCTTAATGCCCGTACCTGGTTCTGAAAGCTGTTTTCCATTCATCATTTGGTCTTATGCGAACCAGATTATATGCCCCCCGAAGATCAAGCTTCGTAAATATTTTAGCTGAGCGAAGTCTCTCCAGAAGTTCAGGAATGAGAGGCAAGGGGTAGCGGTTTTTAACAGTGATGTTATTAATGTCCCTGTAGTCAACGCATGGCCGTAGGCTGCCATATTTCTTTTCTACAAAGAATATAGGAGCTCCTGCTGGAGAAGTAGATGGTCGAATAAAGCCTTTAGCAAGATTTTCTTGTATGTATTCACGAAGAGCTTTCAATTCAGGCTCAGAAAGGGAATATATACGGCCAAATGGGATAGCAGCCCCAGGTAACAGCTCTATTGGGCAATCATAAGGCCTGTGGGGTGGAAGCTGATCAGCATTCTTCTTATCACAGACAATCCCGATATTGTAGAGGAGGCTTAGTTAAGTTTGTAGCAACCATTTCATTAATTGTTGTGGCAACAGGTGTTACCTTAGAGGGTTGACAATTCATTAAGCAGTGTTCGGAAGGAAAGTACAAAGTTCTGATTTTCCAATCAATCTGTGGGTTATGCAGAGCAAGCCAAGGTACACCCAAACTCACTGGAAACTGTGTTGAGGAAATTAGGTGGAAAGATATAGTCTCATGGTGATTCACTTCCAGAGTCAACTTTAAGGGCAGTCTCATGTGTAACCGGTCCTGACGTAAGTGGAGAACTGTCTACTGTCTCCATTAACACAGGTGAAGAATTAGGGATAGACTGAATTCTATTTCCTGCTGCAAATTTGATGTCCATAAAGTTTCCGCCTGCTCCAGAAATTTTATCACCACATTGAAAAGTGATAGGCACCACAAAATGAGGATGTTGAGTCAACATACCCTCTTCACCATGAGCCAGAGAAAACAAAGGTTGTGTGACAGAATCCAGTTGATCTGAAATCTGGGATTGGTGTCAAATCTGTGCACCCTCAGCTATTGTTCTTTTGGATTTGCTAGGGCAATTGATGGCATAGTGCCCTGCACTACCACAAAACAGGCATAAATTGTGAGTGCGTCGCCACTGTTTTTCTTCTTCGGATAATGGCCCTCTTATTAGATTTACCTGCATAGCCTCAGGCTCAGAGTCTGTAGGTGTTTGTGGGGTCAGAGTAGAAATTCTTGAATAGAAAGTAGGAGTAGCACTTGATCCAAAAGAGCCCTGTCTTTCCAATCTTCTTTCAGAAAGTCTCTGATCAATACGGATAGCCAAACGCACAAATGCATTAAAGTCAGCAGGAAGATCAACACAAGCTAGCTCATCTTTTATAGCTTCTGAGAGACCTTTTCTGAAGTGGAACCTCTGTGCTGTTTGGTTCCAGGTAGTATCAGCAACCCACTGTCTGAATTCAGCAGCATATTCAGCCACAGAGCGCCTCCCTTGATGCAAATGAAAGAGAGTGGCTTCTGCTGTAGCACATCGATTGGGGTCATCAAAAACTAGGCACATGGCCTCAAGAAAGTCATTTAGATTACCCAAGACTGGACTGTCCTGTTCCAGAAGAGGGGAGCCAGGGCTTCATCTTTGAATAGGGAAAAAATAAATCCCACCTTCTCTCTTTCAGATGGAAATCGATGAGGTAACATCATGAAGTGCAAACGGCATTGATTTAGGAAACCCATAAATCTTTTGCCATCTCCTCCAAACTTTTCTGGTAGGGGCAAGCGGCATCTTGTGCAGGTGTAACAGTAGCAGCCGCAACATCACGTGCCCTGTAGCTGGTATACTCACTGTGCATTGACTGAACTTTAGTTTGCAGTTCAGCTACCTGGTCCTGCAGCACTTGAATGGTCTGTGCCTGGGTCTGCACAGTTCTTGCAAATAAAGCATTATTTTTTTTGTGTATTTAGTGTTTTTTTAGTGTTTTTTGCTATTTGGCCATTAAGTTCTTATTTTTGCTATGTCATATTTATTTATTTTTTGAAGTCCTGCGACTCGTATTTATTTATTTTTTTAAGTTCTGCGACTCATAATATTGCGCATTTTGTAAGTATTTGTAGGATAAGTCCCGCGTGTTTGATTGCGTAAGTGCTGCGAGTTTTGTGTGGCTTTTAAGGTGCCGTAGGACTAAGTGCTTCAAATTACCGTTTGTTTGGGGGAGTTTTGTGGGGTGGTGTGAGGTGCCATAGGACTAAAGAGCTGCGAATTAACGTTTGTGTGGGGAGTTTTGTTGGGTGGTGTGAGGCGCCGTAGGACTAAAGTCCTGCGAGTTAATGATTGTGTGGGGTTGTGTTGTTACAAAGTGAGGCACCGGAAAGCCTCCAACTCCGCATATGCGGCCCCTCGCGATTAGCGGACAGAACTGCGTCACTCGCTTTGCAGGGGACGCAGTTCTGGCGAGCTCGCAAAGCATGACGACGTTTCGTAGTTTGACAACGATTATATGTGATATATATATTTTTATCAAAACAAGATATTCATGGGTACATATTTGTAGCACAGTCCTTATCCTCATCCTTTTATCCTCAAGAGAGGGGAGAGAGAAAGTAGGAAGGGGAGAGAGGAGGAGGGGAAGAGAGGAAGGGGAGAGAGGATGAGAGGGACAGAGAGGGAGAGGAAGAGAGTGAGAGAGGGACGGGAGGCAGAGCGGGAGGGGAGGCTGTAAGAGAGGGTGAAATAGAGGGATAGGGAAGTGATGGAGGGAAAGAGAGAGGGAGAGAGAGGAGAGTGAGAAGGAGGAAAGAGAATGAGTGGGAATGAGTGGGAGAGAGAGAGAGGAGGCAGAAAGGGAGGGGGAGAGAGAGAGGGGTGAGAGGAGATAAAGAGAGTGGTGGGGGAGGCAGAGAAAGATGAGAGACAGAGGGAGAGAGAGAGAGAGAGAGAGAGAGAGGGGAGAGAGGCAGAGAGGGAGAGGAAAAGAGAGGGAGAGAGAGTGGGAAGGAGAGAGGGAGGGGGAGAGACAGCACACAGTGTGCAGACAGCACACAGAGAGAGAGAGGGGGGTGCACAGAGAGAGAGGGCACACATAGAGAAAGAGGGCGCACATAGAGAGATAGAACAGACAATTGAAAATAACATATGATATAGTCATTTATGACGTTATTAGCTTGTAAATAAAGGGAATTCAAGGTTATTCTGGATAATTAGAGAGAAAGTATTGATCCAGGGAGGAGTCCGATTCACAGTATCTGGGGTCAGGAAGAATTTGGCAAAGTTTCACTTTTTTTCTGTTTGCCTTCCTCTGGCTCAATTTACAATTGACATTTAATCTGCATATTGCAGATCAGGGCAGACAAAAAAAGGTTGAATTTGATGGACTGAAAGTATTTTTTCAACCTTAGATTTCTATGTAACTATGTAACAGAGTAAAGTACACTAGTAAAACACTACCGCATTATCACGACACATGTAAATCTAACCTCTGAGAAATTACATCTTTATGGTCCCAATGTCCATAATATCCAAACCCTGAGTATCTGTCCCATAACCGATTTAAAAATCGCTATCACATTGATTTCCGTGCTCTCTGAAGTTTACTCAGAAGTCATTCAGAGTGCCCAAAATTATTAAAAAAAACAACCTAAGGGTACATTAAATCCTCTGTAAAGACAGAAAAAAATGCCTCTGAGAAGTCTGGATGTTTTCAATCTGTTGCTATGAAGGAACTAACAACTTGTGTCAAATGTGAGGCTTTATTGCTCAAATCTCACAATTCGGGGGTTAATACCGCTGCCTCCTATGAGCCAGTGTATCCTGGGATCTCTGATCACTACCTCAATGAGACAGGGTATCCCAGGGGATCCCAATCTAAAGTATAGCAAAGGGCATCCTTATGTACCTCAATGGCACCAAATAATAACTCCTATAGCATGGTGGTACCTACAGACTTTATGGTATTGTAAACTATAACCATGGACCTGATGGCACCTTATATTAACCCCTATACCATGGGGTTCCTTATGGATCCCATGGTTCCTAATAATAATTTCTATACATAGGGTTCCTAAAGGGCCTTGATGGAATAGTATTCTATAACTATGAGGAGTCAAATGGAACCCCATTGCACCTAAAAGGAACCCCATGCCATGGGTTCCTCAAGGACTCCCATCTACCACCAGAAGCTTCATATATCAAAATTAAATATTTACATTTCTCCTGCCATATTGCTGATAATTAAATAATTAAATTAAATGTCTAACAAATCAGAATGCACAAATCAGTGGAGACCACCATAGATATTAAGTGCCATAGGGCACCATAGGGACTGCTATGAATATAGTTTTGAATACCATCCATATGTTATAGGGGTTAAAATTAGGTGCAAAGGGAGTCCATGATTATAGTTTAGAATACCATGTGAGAGCCACATAGTAGCAGGTGCCATGTTGGTTCTAAGGTCATAGTTATAATATAATATTCCATGGGGATCTGTAGGTACCAAATGGTATAAGGGGTTAATAATAGGTGTCATCAGTGACCCTCGTGGTTATTAAGTGAAGAATCCACAGGGTAGCTGGCTAATAGGGGTAGTAGGATAGATCGATAGATAGTTTGATGCTTGTGAAAGCTAGTAAAATAAAGACTATAGAATAAATACATATGTTTTTTTACGCCGTTCGTTCACTTCGGACTCTGCGTGACTTCATGGACCGTAACACACCACAACATCTTTATGTCCATGGTCATGCTGATCATCTTAGTATTTATGGCAGATATACTGGGGAGTGGGTTACCAGTTCCTTCTTCAGTGGGCCACAGCATACAGCTCCTGGTATTCCTAGGTGGTCACTGATCCCAGTACTGACCAGGCCCCATCCTGCTCGGTTTCAGACTCGAACCCAGGTCGACAGAAGTGGAAGCATCTAGTCTGGACCATTAGAAAACCCATATATATATATATATATATATATATATATATATATATATATATATATATATACACACATATATATACACATATATATATATATATATATATATATACTAGCGACTTGCCCGTCAAAAAATGACGGCAATGTGATTGTGATGTATATGTTTGTAAAGTTGTTTAGTTATTAATATACATATTTGACACTTGTAAGTATTGTGATATGAAACGTGTATTTTTGTAAAATGTTGAGGTAATGGTTTTTTAACATGCAATTTGTATCTGAAGAATTGTTAACTTCAATATACATTGAATCCAGAGGAAAGCAAAGAGTAAAAACCCTTGTTCAAACGTACCCAATTTTAACATGAAGTTTGAAATATATGTAAGTAATAAACTTGAAAGTATATTTTTTGAAACTTGAACTTTGTGTAACGTTGGAAGTTGACAAAACATTTGTAGAATTTGGAACATTATAAACAGTAACATAGTGAATACATTTTTTAACATAATTTTGTATTAAAAGTATTAACAGTTGAATGTAAAAACAGTTGCACTTTAAAACTAATCATTATTGTAAACTTGAGGTAATGTTTTTTTAACATGCAATTTGTAGCTGAAGAATTGTTAACTTGACAATACATTTAATCCAGAGTAAGACAAACATTATAAAAACCCTACTTTAAACGTACCCAATTTTAACATGAAGTTTGTAATATGTTTAAGTCAGAAACTTGACTTAATATTTTTTTAAATTTGAAGTTTCTTATGTGTGTAACTAAGAAACTTGAAAAAAAAAAATTAGGACTTGGGACATTATAAACAGTAACATAGTGAATTAATATTTAAACATAATTTTGTATTAAAAGTATTAACATTTTAATGTAAAAACAGTTGAACTGTAAAGTAATCAGTATTAACATGCAATTTCTATGACAATAATTGTTAACTTCAATATACATTGAATGCAGAGGAAGGCATACAGTAAAAACTCTCCTTAAAACGTACCCAATGAAATTATCTCCTTCCTGACCACATGAACTGGCGATAAACATTAATCCAGGGAGTAATGTTAAGATAACAGACAAAATTTACATTGTGACTTAAAACGTGGTTGAGCTCTTAACATGAACTTTGTAATATGTTGAAGTAAAGAACTTGAAAATATTGTTTTCAAACTTGTAACATTAGAAACAGTAACATAGTTAATTAACATTTTAACATAATTTGTCCAAAAAATGCAAGGCGAATCATCCATAAACAGTACTTCCATTAATTATGACTGAATTAAACAACAAATTGTTTTGTATTTTTGAATGCTTTTAAAATAGTTTTGCATGGGTTTAATTTCTATACTGAAAAGTTATAGTACTTCATAGTAGACAATGTTTTTAGTAAAAATACTTCCATCTTCTAATAAATCACCTTGACTTTCATTCTTTTCAATGTAAATTTTAATAGCCTGTGGATTTTTGCACCGTGACAACGCAACCTACAATTGACCATGTGCAAATACTGGTTCTTCCAAGAAAATACCCACAGATTTGAACGTTTGACCTTGTGATTTATTAATGGTCATGGCAAATGCCATAATAATGGGAAATTGTCTTCTTTGAAGTATAAAAGGGAGACTACTTTCACTTGGTGCTAAATCTATTCTTAGTATGAAAACTCTCTCTCCTTTATGGGTCCCAGTTAAAATTTCATCATCTATAAAATGTTTCTTTAATTGTTGAACAATTAATCTTGTCCCATTGCGTAGGCCTTTTTGGGGGTTCATATTTCGCAGTAACATGATAATTGCACCTTTCATTAGCTGCAAAATATGTGGTGGCATTCCAGAAGGAGTTAGTGAGTTTATGAATTCAGTAGAAAAGTTAGCCTGACTTTCATTGTCATCAGCAAGTACAGAATCAGCACTGTGATAATTTCTTTGGGGTGCATTAATTTTTTTAAAGATTTCATTATTGAGGATTAATGCATCCTCATTTTTACACGTTAGTATGACTTGGTTGGCAAGCTCGGAATATTCCTGGTTAATTATGCTACCTTCAAATATAGCGGATATAATATCTTGTTGACAAATTATATGAGGTGGGATCTCTACAGTGTCGTCCGGTAAATGTGGTATTTTTTCTGTTCTGCCTTCTCCAATTTTAATAAGCCAATCATTGAAATCAGTTTGGCCTTCTGATCTCATACTTTGTTGCAGTTGAAGATGGGTAAAATGTTTCCACAGTGTGCTTGACTTTATACAGGTTTCGATAATGTCAGTTCGATTTCCATGTACAACGACAGGTAATGTTTGTCTAAAATCGCCCCCTAACATTACCTTTCCACCAAATGGAAAAGTATTATCCATGACTTCACGAAGCAAACGGTCAATACATGGGAGGGCATAGCATGACATCATGGTGGCCTCATCTATTATAATTAATTTACATTTGTTCAATTTCTTTGCTTGTAATGATGTCATGCGAATATCTGACACAGACGTTTCTAAAATAGGCACTGGCAGTTTAAATCCACTATGAACAGTTCTTCCACCTTCTAACAAAAGTGCAGCAATTCCAGTAGTGGCAAACGCCAGTGCTATTTGACCTTGTGCTCGTACTGAACTCATTAATAAATTATATAGATAGGTTTTTCTTGATCCGCCAGGTCCATCAAGATAGAAATAACGCTCTGTCACCATGTCATCATCTATTGCATTTTTAATGGCATTAAATGCTTGCAATTGTAAGGTATTTAAAGTTGCAAGTCTTTCTTCTGTTCTTTCTGCTTGTAGTTGAATGTCATAGTCTTCAAAGTTTATGTCATCTATAAGACCTGGATCAGGCAAATTAAAACTTGCACAACTTAATCCATGAATTAAAAATACATCTTGGATTTCCATTAACGCTTTTAAGTGTGCAATGGGTTCATTGTATCGTCGCATAAAGTCTTCAGCCATATTACTTTTAAATCTCTCCCACAAAGCTAATGCATTTGGAGCATTTGAGAAGATACAAATAAATGCAAATTGTTCTCTCATTTGGTGTGGCATTTGACATTGTGCTGCTTCTTCTAAACATCTTTCCCACTCTGTATCATCAGCGAGTAAGTTTCTATGTCTTGCAGCTAAATGGAAGTATTCATATACAATGTCATTAACAGTTCTTAAGTGTTCAAAACTTTGTTCTCCAGGAACATTTAAAAGTAATATCCTTAAGCAAAAACGTTCAACATCTCTTGGACTGACCATGTAAATTCTTGGGATGCTTTTATTTCCTCTGCTTTTTCTGGGTCTCCATAATCCATTCACAAAAACATAGTGATATGGAATTTCAATATATAAGAATTGTGTTGCTTGTGAATCTGTGGAATTTAATTCAAACCATGCAGTTAGTGTAGTGTGACGATCTTCACTTTGGGCCAATGCATTCATTTCATTTCCAGCATGGAAATACACTAAATGTCTTTGTGGCAAATGTACTACTAATCTATATACTGCATGTGATCTATCATGCATTTCAAATTTTAAAAGCCACCACATAGCTTCTGGCGCACTGACATAGCGAGCATCTACATGAGATGCAAGTTCATCATGTTCTAACTCACTACTTTCAGGGTTGTCTGCACTTTTCACGACTACAGTAGCTGCATCGTAGCCTTTGTAAATATATTTATAGACATATTTAATGGATTTGATGGAAGTGCAGGCTTCTACATTGATGTGGGCGTTGTACTTCATGAGTAAATGTGGATTGTAGGGTACTACATATCTATTGTCAACTTTTTTTCCATGAATAATGGCACTATTTCCTTCTCTTCTTTTATAAAGTGGATAGCTATCACAATTGGCAAAGGTTTTGTATCTATCATCTTTTGGAAATTCTTTAGAACATTTATTATTTTCCATACATGGTGATTGTGGATTAAGCTCACCACAGGGTCCATGAATCATGCGATGAGTAACAATCTCATATAGTCTACCATATAGTTCTGGATCTGGTAGTTCAGCAACAATGACTGCATCCACTTTGTCAGAAGTATCTAATTTATCTTTTTCTTGAAGTATTATCAGAAGATGTGCATGTAGAAGGCCTCTTTTTGGAAATTCAATGGTATATACATAAGCAAGACATTTACCAAATACGTGACTGATAGTGATGTCACATATTAATTCATTTAATTTAATCTTAAAAACTCTGGCTACTAAATCTGGTCTATCGGAAGCACTTTGTCCAAGAAGTAAATTTTGTGTAATTTCTGGCCATTGTGGATTACATGTAAATGTCAGAAATAAATCGGGTTTGCCAAATTTGGTGACAATAGCCATAGCATCATTGTATCTTTCTCTCATATTTCGACGAGATCCTTGAAAGGAAGATGGTAAAATGATGGCTTTGCCAGCTGTCATGTCTCTGCTTGTAGCCACGTCAGTACCTTAGTCCATTAGTCCTGAATATTGTTCTACACGTAGTTTATCGAATGGCAATTTGAGCTACTTTAAATTCAAGCATAGAAACATTATTTCGGATTCTGGCTTTAGCATTTGGGTAACTTGGAAGTGTTAATTTTGGTTGCCAACCTGCCTCTCCGTGTGGGGAAAAAATGGGATATGTCATTGGATCTAGATTTGGATTTAAGATACTCATATTAATGAATGGTTGCTCCTCATTTCTGGAATATATTCTAATGTCTCTTTGAAATGGTGGTTCTCCTTCATCATTTTGAAACACCATTGCAACCTCATTTGATGTTGGCAAGTTATAACGACGTTTATCAGTATGTCTGTCTCTTTTAAGCACCATCATAACCTTTGGCATTGGTAATTGATGTCTTTGTGCACTAAGTTGTTGTTCATTTTCTACTTCTGCCAATTTTTTATAAGCTTTACTGTAGGGGTTATTGTCCATAATGTTATTTAGCTCTATAAAAACACTGGGTAAGCATTTTTTATTTTCTTCCAGCTGCATACGTTGGTCAACAGCTTCCATTGTATCTAGAAAATATAGTTGAGCGAATTTTCTTTGCTCTCCTTCCTCTGGATGTAAATGGGAAGTCCGATGATAAATTTGGCCTTGGACTTTAAAAAAGTAAGGACCATGTCCTGGTACATTAGTAGCTAATGTTGCCCCCATAGATGCAAAGGATATGGTACTATTGTAGGATCTTATGTTTGGATTCAAATTTTTGTAGTTTGGAAAAGTAGGTTGAGTCATAATGTTTTCTAAATAGATAGGAAATTATTTTCTTTGTGGAAGTTTGAACTTGCCTTTTTGACAGCAACTAATGAATTGGCCATCTCTGGGTCTCTCCTGTTTAAAATAATAAGCTTCACAAAACTGACATTTATTAGTAGTCATGTCCCCACAACTATGAACCTCTACTGCTAAAGACTTGAGTAAAGGACAATTTGCAAAGCATATAGCAGTTTGACTTTTATGTTCATCAGGTGAAATGTCATGTAATGTTTCAACAACAGGTTCTAAATGCTTAGTTTTTTGTGTGGCTTTTCTTGGTATATGTTGTCCTGGTTTTGGTGAAATGTCATGTAAGGTTTCAGGAACAGGTTGTAAATGCTTTGTTTTTTTTGTTGCTTTTTTTGGTATGTCTTTAATTTTCTCTGGTGAAATGTCATCTGATGTTTGAGGAACAGGTTGTAAATGCTTTATTTGCTTGGTTGTTTTTTTTGGAGTATCTTTCTTTTTTGCAGCTGATAGTCTTTTGTTTGCAAGTCTTTTGCGTTCTTTTTCTCGCCGAATTTCTTTCTCCTCTGGTGTCTGCTGGTCGGCCCATCTCTCTTGTCTTTCTCTAGTTTGACGTCTTATCTTCTCTTGTTTGCTCTCGTTAGTAGCCATGTTAATCTGTAAAGGCAAAAAAATTAAATGTAATTGGGTATATTGAAATTTGTAACTACTGTTAAACATTATTGTCCATAATAGAGAAATAAGAGGTAAATCATTAATGTATCAGTTATATTTTGTTAAAAGTTATAGGGCCTGGCCTCATTGAATAGAAATTTGGGCAATTCAATACTGCTGTAAATAAGCAGGTAACATATTTTTTGAAAGAAGTTTTTAGTTATTGAAAACCTTGTTTGTGGATAGATGTTTACCAAGTAAAAACTTATTTCCATAAAAAAACAGTGATGTGGTTATTTACACATGTATTGAATTGTGCAAATTGCAATTAAATAAGGGACATAGTTATTGCTTTTTTTTTTTTTTTTTTCTGTTGACACGGATGCAGATGAAACATGTTTATTTAGTTTTCTCCTTTTGTACTTATTCTACTGTACCTTGGTTGAAGTGTGATTTGAATCAGAATGTTTGTTGGTCCTCAGTTGAAATTCTTTGTCCGATGGTCTGGTCCTCTGTTGAAAGTCCTCGTCCGATGCTGTGGTCCTCTGTTGAAAGTCCTCGTCCGATGGTCTGGTCCTCTGTTGAAAGTCCTGGTCCGATGGTCTGGTCCTCTGGTGATAGTCCTCGTCCGATGTTGTGGTCCTCTGTTGAAAGTCCTCGTCCGATGGTCTGGTCCTCTGGTGAAAGTCCTCGTCCGATGGTCTGGTCCTGTGTTGAAAGTCCTCGTCCGATTGTCTTCACGCAGTATCTGTTGTAAAAGAAAAATGAAAATGTTCTTTGAGTTAAATGTCTTTGAAATAAAGCAAAAATGTATTAATTTTGGTGTATTGTATCTGTTATGGTGAATTTTTTCTATGTGTTTGTGTGACTTTTTCTACAATCCTGTTTTGTGCCAACCACTTTTTGTATGCTTATTTAGCCTTCTTTGTAAGGCTTATAGGTTGTTAAACATTAAAGACGAATATTAATTTAGTTTGCTATGTGTTTGTGTGAGTTTTGGTCCAATCCTGTTTTGTGCGCACTACTTTTGGTATGCTTATTTAGGCTTCTTTGTAAGGCTTATAGGTTCTTAAACATTAAAGAAGAATATTAATTTAGTTTGCTATGTGTTTGTGTGAGTTTTTCTACAATCCTGTTTTGTGCGTACCACTTTTGGTATGCTTATTAAGGCTTCTGTCTAAGGCTTATAGGTTGTTAAACATTAAAGAAGAATATTAATTTAGTTTGCTATGTGTTTGTGTGACTTTTTCTACAATCCTGTTTTGTGCGCACCACTTTTGGTATGCTTATTCAGGCTTCATTGTAATGCTTATAGGTTGTTAAACATTAAAGAAGAATATTAATTTAGTTTGCTATGTCTTTGTGTGACTTTTTCTACAATCCTGTTTTGTGCGCAACACTTTTGGTATGCTTATTTAGCCTGCTTTGTAAGGCTTATAGGTTATTAAACATTAAAGAAGAATATTAATTTCGTTTGCTATGTGTTTGTGTGAGTTTTGGCAAAATCCTGTTTTGTGCGCACCACTTTTGGTATGGTTATTTAGGCTTCTTGCTAAGACTTATAGGTTGTTAAACATTAAAGAAGAATATTAATTTAGTTTGCTATGTGTTTGCGTGAGTTTTTCTACAATACTGTTTGGGGGGACCACTTTTGGTATGCTTATTTAGGCTCCTTTGTAAGGCTTATAGGTTGTTAAACATTAACTAAGAATATTAATTTAGTTTGCTATGTGTTTGTGTGAGTTTTTTTACAATCCTGTTTTGTGCGTACCACTTTTGGTATGCTTAATTAGGCTTCTTTCTAAGGCTTATAGGTAGTTAAAGATTAAAGAAGAATATTAATGTAGTTTGCTATGTGTTTGTGTGACTTTTTCTACAATACTGTTTGGGGGGACCACTTTTGGTATGCTTATTTAGCCTTTTTTGTAAGGCTTATAGGTTCTTAAACATTAAAGAAGAATATTAATTTATATTGGCGGCCATTAAACATATATAGTTCATTTCTTTTTTGTACTTTATACTTTACCTTGATTGAAGTGTCAAATGACAGAGGGTTCCATCCTGCCAATCTTAATCCGCCGGTCTTCTTGTAGTGTCTTTTTGAAAAAGAAATAGAAATGGTTAATTGTATATTTCTTCTTTTTGATTTAGCAAAGCATGGTCTTTTTCAGCATGTAATGTATTTTTCTATCTTACCTCTTGTTCTTTCTTGGAGTTGTTTAAAAGGGATTGTGGGTCACAGTGCACAGTGCAAATTCTTGAGTGACGCTGTTGATGCAGAGTCTGTTTCAATAGTAAAAAAAAAAGGAGAAAGATTGTTTTTTAGGTTATATATTGAATTACAATAAATTAATGTGATGTACCGTATTTTTCGCCCTATAAGACGCACCGGCAGATAAGGCGCACCTAGTTTTTAGAGGAGGAAAACAAGAAAAAAAAAAAATCTGAATCAAACACAAATACACTTTACACACCTACATTACACACAAATTATATATATATATATATATATATAGATACACATACATACATATACATACACACATAAATATACATACACATACATACATATATACACACACATACACATACACACACAAACATACACACACACACACACATACATACATATCCATATACTGCAGCATTTGGGAGCTCTTGACCCTCCATGACCCTCCTGATCCTCCCTGACCGTCCTGATCCTCCCTGACCCCCCTGATCCTCACCTTTATAGATACACATACATACATATACATACACACATAAATATACATACACATACATACATACATATATACACACACATACATGCACACATACACACACATACATATCCATATACTGCAGCATTTGGGAGCCCTTGACCCTCCTGATCCTCCCTGACCGTCCTGATCCTCCCTGATCCTCACCTTTCTTCTGATCTCTGCCATCTTGATCTCACCCCAGCGCTTCCTACCAGCACTCCTCGTGTACTGCAGCGTTGCGTGTGTGACGTCACTAGGACGCACCGGCCGACGCGATGCTGGTAGGAAGCGCTGGGGTGAGATCAGGACAGAGGCAGTTTGAAAAGGTATATTCGCCGTATAAGACGCACCAACTTTCCTCCCCCAGTTTTGGGGAAGAAAAAGTGCGTCTTATACGACGAAAAATACGGTAAATATATACTTCTGTAATTACTTTCAATTAACATTATTTAGTTTTTGGGGCTACACACCTAAATGTGCGTGTCACATATCAGTATACATAAATCAGATTTTAATATATATATATATATTTTTTTTTTTACTGTCATTTAAACACTATACATGAACCACATTTTCATAGTTATTTTTTTTTTTTTGTGTGTCTCACATATCACTATACAGGAATCATATTTTAATAGTTAAATGAACATAATTTTTTTTTGGGCCTACACACATAAATGTGTGTGTGACATGTGACTATACATTATACACATATACAGTGGATATAAAAAGTCTACACACCCCTGTTAAAATGTCAGGTTTCTGTGCTGTAAAAAAATAAGACAAAGATAAATAATTTCAGAACGTTTTCCACCTTTAATGTGACCTATAAACTGTACAACTCAATTGAAAAACAAACTTAAATCTTTTTGGTAGAGGGAAGAAAAAATATAAAAATAAAATAATATGGTTGCATAAGTATGCACACCCTTAAACTAATACTTTGTTGAATCACCTTTTGATTTTATTACAGCACTCAGTCTTTTTGGGTATGAGTCTATCAGCATGGCACATTTTGACTTGGCAAGATTTACCCACTCTTCTTTGCAAAAACACTCCAAATGTGTCAGATTGCAAGGGAATCTCCTGTGCACAGCCCTCTTCAGATCAACCAACATATTTTCAATCGGATTCAGGTCTGGGCTCTGGCTGGGCCATTCCAAAACTTTAATCTTCTTCTGGTGAAGCCATTCCTTTGTTGATTTGGATGTATGCTTTGGGTCGTTGTCATGCTGAAAGATGAAGTTCACCCTCATGTTCAGCTTTCTAGCAGAAGCCTGAAGGTTTTGTGCCAATATTGACTGGTATTTGGAACTGTTCATAATTCCCTCTATCTTAACTAAGGCACCAGTTCCAGCTGAAGAAAAAAAGCCCCAAAGCATAATGCTGCCACCACCATGCTTCACTGTGGGTATGGTGTTCTTTTGGTGATGTGCAGTGTTGTTTTTGCGCCAAACATATCTTTTGGAATTATGGCCAAAAAGTTCAACCCTGGTTTCATCAGACCATAACACCTTTTCCCACATGATTTTGGGAGACTTGAGGTGTGTTTTTGCAAAATGTTGCCTGGCTTGGATGTTTTTCTTCGTAAGAAAAGGCTTTCATCTTGCCACTCTACACCATAGCCCAGACATATGAAGAATATGGGAGATTGTTGTCGCATGTACCACACAGCCAGTACTTGCCAGATATTCCTGCAGCTCCTTTAATGTTGCTGTAGGCCTCTTGGTAGCCTCCCAGACCAGTTTTCTTCTCATCTTTTCATCAATTTTGAAGGGAGCTCCAGTTCTTGGTAATGTCACTGTTGTGCCACATTTTCTCCACTTGATGACTGTCTTCACTGTGTTCCATTGTATATCTAATGCGTTGGAAATTCTTTCTTTTTCCTGATTGATACCTTTTAACAATGAGATCCCTCTGATGCTTTGGAAGCTCTGTGGACCATAGCTTTTGCTGTGGGATGCGACTAAGACAATTTTAGGAAAGACCAACTTGAGCAGCTGAACTTTATTTGGGGTTAATCAGAGGCACTTTAAATGATGGCAGGTGTATGCTGACTCCTATTTAACACGATTTGGAATGTGATTGCTTAATTCTGAACACAGCTACATCCCCAGTTATAAGAGGGTGTGCAGACTTATGTAATCACATTATTTTTATTTTTTATTTTTCTTCCTTCTACCTAAAAGATTTCAGTTTGTATTTCAATTGAGTTGTACTGTTTATAGGTCACATTAAAGGTGGAAAATGTTCTGAAATGATTTATCTTTGTCTAATTTTTTTACAGCACAGAAACCTGACATTTTAACAGGGGTGTGTAGACTTTTTATATCCACTGTATGTGCGTGTGACATACATACATGAATCCTATTTTAATATTCAATTATTTATTTTTTGTAATGTCATTAAAAGATTAGTTTGTTGTAGGGGCTATACACATAAATGTGCGCGTCACATGTCACTATACATAAATCACATTTTCATACGTAAAATATATTTTTTTTTGTCCTGTCTTCATAATCAAATGTAAAATATTATAGCTTACCTCTCAGTTGTAATTTGCACAATGTAAAGTAGTAAATTAGGAAACAATTCTCTTCTCAAGTAACAGCAGCAGTTAACTATGAAGTCACTCCGTTCATCACCTGAGTAGAAATGTAGAATTTTGTGGAAAGTAGGCAGTATTTATAAACTTGTGGAAATTTCTGGAAAGTTAGACCGTTAGAACGTAATACGCATGCGCTATTTGCGTTCCAGCTTACAATTTGCGTTCCATCCGCCATTTTGTGCGTAGTAGTGGTCAAAATGGTGTTTAATATCAGTGTGGTACGTCCGCATAGTATCAATTTCATTCTTGCGAGTGAGTGTAGTATAGGTACGTCTGAAGCCTCGTTTTCGTTTTGTTCGGCGGCCATTTTTTTTCTCGCTTAGGAGATTTTCGCAACTTTAAATTCTTTTTTTTGGACTTAAATGGACGTGTAAGTTAACTTTTGGAGGTGCTGGATAACCCCCCCCCCTTGCTGTAAGTAAGCTTTTTATGTGTTCGTTATGTTTATTTCTTGTGTTTGTGATGTTTTGATGCGCAGCGTTTGGAATGGGTGGGTTCACTGCCGTATTTTGTTGCGATGCGGCCGTATTTTTTTGTTATGCGGCCGTATTTTTTTGCGAGAGACGCAGTTGGATTTTATGTGTACGACGCAGTGTTTTTTTTTCTAAGTCGTGCGTATGTGTGTTAACGGCGTGTGAGGCGCCTTTGAGGTGTTTTTTTTTTGTCTTGCGTGTGTGTGTGTAAGCGGATGTGAGGCGCCTTTGAGTTTTTTTTGTTAAAAAGTCATGTGTGTGTATGTGAGTGTTAACACAGGCGACGTTGGAGCCTCCACCCCTGCAAATGCGGACCTTCGCTTCGCGAGGATCCACATTTGTGGGGACGTTGGGATGCTCCACCACCGCATTTGCGGGGAAACTGTGTGCCTCGTTTCGCGAGGGATGCAGTTCTTGTGGGCTCGCTGTGCGAGCCCGCAAGCGTTAGCAACAACTCGCATGCTCACAACTATATATGTGATAGAGCACATGTGTTCACATTTCAAATGTCTAAAACAAGCTTAAAAAAAATTGTTTCCTGCTCAGACTTCAAAGAAATACAATTATGGGTTCTCTGGTGGTCCAGTGACTCTGGTATATACACAATAAATGTATTTTGTTTGCATCTGTTCTGTGATTTTTTTTCTGAACAGTAAGAGTGTTTGTGTACTTATGCAGTGATTTTTGTGCAGGTGAGTGGTAAGAACCTAATATAAGAGGGGAAGAAAACAGTTCTACTGAAAGTGCAGTTCTAGTATAAGTGTAGGAGTTTAAATAAAAGGAGTTCAAAGAAAAGGGTGTAATTGTAGTGTAGGAGGAGATAAGGGGGTAAGAAAAAATATATATATATATATATATATTCATACAGTGAAAGGTAGTGGAGATATGCAAATATTGGTCCCACTGAATGTAAAGTTCTAGAAGAGAGAAGGAAACATTCTATAATGAGTGATGTAGAGATAGAAGAAAATAACCAAATGGGTAAATCAAAAGATCTCTTTAAATACTTTGGGGGTCTTAAAGGAACCTTTCATGCCAAAGTGAGCATGATAAAAGACAAATAAGGTATGGATTTAACCAAAGCAGATCAGATAAAGAAGAGGTGACAGGAATATACTAACCTATACAGGAATGAGAGTGAGGGGTAGATAGGAGGTACAATGAAAGGTTAAAATGTGACGAAAAATAGCAAGGGGAGTGTTAGAGAAAAAAAATCATACCAACCAACCACTTTTTCCTCCCAAACCCAGTCATGATACCGAAAAACAGAGTCCTCTGATAATTTTTCCATTATTAGAGTTTATTTATAAAAACGTGGGTCAGCAGCAAAAACATCCAAAATGTCTGCTAATGGCTGGCTGAAATAAATACAACATGGCTTTAATAATGTTACATAAAGACAATGGGACAATCCATCCCCACTCCCCAGAAACATGGTATGTAGGTCCTGCACTGAAAGCATGCCTGGTACATCACACTAGATGCACAAAAAAACTTTATTTCTTATCTTAAAAAAAATATTTTGGCCAATCAGGTTAGCTGAAACATTTGAACAAACTCTGGGGTTCCTGTTTGTGCTGCAAAGCAGCCTGGGATATGTAGTGAGGCATTATGTCAGCAGCAGCACATAGCACACTTCAGACAGGAAGCTGCAAGGAGATTGGCTGAGGAAGAAACAGCAGGTGAATAATGGGTTAAATTAATTACCTAATACTGCATGCTGAATGGGGGGATCAGGGGCCTATGTAGACACCCCTGGGGGTGTTAGCATAATCATTAGAAAGATTTTTAGATATTAATAAAAATAAAATGATTTATGAGATGTGCTGAATACATATAGGCTGCTTTTTGTTTATAGAGTGCAGAAAAGTAATAACCCAGGAAAATGACATATCCCTTTAAATCAAAAGGTTATTGGTAACCAGGCAGATAGCAGCAATGTATAGAACCAGTGCAGTCTCATAGTATGCATTGTAATAATACAAGCTGATACACTAGTAGAACTTACTAAAAGAGCAGCACTGCAAAAGGGTTGTATAAACATGCTTTAAAACTCAGATATCCATAGATTTCTATGAGCTAGCTAAATGTTTTTGATTAATTACATTTATATGATCTTAGTAGAATCTCATAATATGTCATGTTGATGTGTAATGGCAGACTCATATTAAACATTCCCATATTTCATACATACAACTGGTCTTTATCCTATGTGAGTTTTTTGTGTCATTTCAAATCTGACTGAAACACGTTTCCTCTTGTGTAAATTTCAGAACATGCAAATGGTGCTAGATAGTTACATAGGGCCTCATTCTATTAGCGGCCGCAGCCGTTGCGGGGCCGCAAGGACCGGCCGCAAGCTATTCGGCTATTCTATTCCCTTACGGCCGGAGGCTCCGGCAGGCTTGCGGCCGGTGCCTTGCTATCTCTTGCGGCCGCTCGCGCCAGAGGAAAGCCTTTGATCTAAAACGGCCGCAAGAGTTTCGGCCGTAAGAAATTCCTATTTGCAATTCAATTGCTCCAGGAAACCTCTCTGCAAGGCTAAAAACGAGCCGCTGCTTACTTGCAGGAAAGAGGTCCCGCTAGCACCAATTAAGCACATAAAATTGCTCAAATAAAGCCATCCTGCACTTTGAGAAGACTATAAAGGGATTTTAGGTGTTAGAAAAAATAGCACATAATTATCCTATACTCAAATCCGTAAAATATTTTATTTTTAATATCCGTAAAATATCCATGTAAAAAGTCCAGAGTGCTTGGAGCACTTCAGACACGCCCACGCCGCAGCCGGAAAATAAACAGTTAATTTGAACTCGGGTTTGGGCTGATGTGCAAGCTTGAGAGTGGGTTCCTTTTAATCCTCATGTCCCCCAATATGATCCCTAGCATTTACAGAGCTGTACAGTGCAGGCTTGAATTTATTTTTGCGTTTTTAGATTTCTGCGCTTACGGACGGTTCCAAGATATGCGGCCGGCCGTAAGATGAGATCCTTGCGGGGCCGTATAATAGAATCGCGAGTTAACAGAACCCCCGCAAGGAATCGCAGCCTTACGGCCAATTTACGGCCGCTAATAGAATGAGGCCCTAAGTATTTAATGTTGAAAAAAGACTTTCAGTCCATCAAGTTCAACCTTTTAAGATCTCCTCTGATCTGCAATATGCGGATTAACTATTAATTAATTAGTTGTATAAAAAAAAATCAATTCCCTCCTGATCCCAGACATCGGCGACCAGACTTCTCCCTGGATCAATACTGCCTCTCTAATTATCCATGATAACCCTGAATTCCCTTTTTAATTAGAAATAAATCCAGTCTCCTTTTAAAGTTATCTGTCGAATCCGCTGTCACAACCTCGTCTGGCAAAGAATTCCACAGATTAACCACCCTTACTGTGAAGAACCCTTTTCTTTCTTTCTATCCTGTGTGAGTTCTCATATGTTGCTTGAGATTTGAGGCCAGACTGAAAGATTTCCCACAATCAGAACATGCAAAAGGTTGCTCTCCTGTGTGAGTTCCCTTATGTGAATTAAGAACTGAGAGCTGACTGAAACATTTCCCACATTCAGAACATTGAAAAGGTTTTTCTCCTGTATGAGTTCTCGTATGTCTTTTAAGAGCTGAGAGATGACTGAAACATTTCCCACATTCAGAGCATGGAAAAGGTTTTCCTCCTGTGTGAGTTCTCGTATGTCTATTAAGATTTGAGAGATGACTGAAACATTTCTCACATTCAGAACACGGAAAAGGTTTTTTAACTGTATGATTCATCTTATGTCTATTAACATCTGAGAGCTGACTGAAACATTTCCCACATTCAGAACATGGAAAAGGTTTTTCTCCTGCGTGAGTTCTCTTATGTCTATTAAGATCTGAAAGATGACTGAAACATTTCTCACATTCAGAACATGGAAAAGGTTTCTCTCCTGTATGAGTCATCGTATGTCTATTAACATCTGAGAGATGACTGAAACATTTCCCACATTCAGAACATGGAAAAGGTTTTTCTCCTGTGTGAGTTCTCTTATGGCTATTAAGATTTGAGGTGCAACTGAAACATTTCTCACATTCAGGACATGGAAAAGGTTTTTCTCCTGTATGAGTTTTCTTATGCCTATTAAGATGTGAGGCCAGACTGAAACATTTACCACATTCAGAACATGCAAAAGGTTTCTCTCCTGTATGAGTCATCTTATGGCTATTAAGATTTGAGGAACGACGGAAACATTTCCCACATTCAGAACATGGAAAAGGTTTTTCTCCTGTGTGAGTCATCTTATGTTCATTAAGAGCTGAAAGATTACTGAAAGATTTCCTACATTCAAAACATGGAAAAGGCATTTCTACAGTGTGAGTCCATTTATGGATATTAAGAGATGAGAGCTGACGGAAACATTTCCCACATTCAGAACATGGAAAAGGTTTTTCTCCTGTATGAGTCATCGTATACCTATTAAGAGCTGAGACCTGACTGAAACATTTCCCACATTCAGAACATGCAAATGTTTTTTCTACTATGTGAGAAATGTGGTCTTCTCCAAGGGTATTCCAAATCTCGGCACCATCTGTTGGAAACAAAAGCACCAGAAGTAAATTGTGACAGCTTTAAACTACTTCTAAATGGAAACGATTATATAGCATATATATTTATTATAGTTACAACAATAATTTATAGCATACTGATACCAATTTGCAGTTAATAAAAGGCCAATTTGGTTGAAAATGATTTAGTTTAATCTTTTAATTTAGTGTAAGTTATGTAACTCCTTATGAAAACATTGTTTTCTAATCATATGAAAATGAGGCAACAGATGTCTGAATGTCTATAAAGTGCAGTGTGATCCGGTGCAAACCAATAATTTTGTCGATTATGCTCTTTTGTTTAACTAAAGATGATGGTCTGCAAAATGTTATTTAAAAGAAAAATACAAATACTGTATAAACACAGACTTTACATATTACAACTTATACATGCTATTGGCTATTGCTTACTGAAGGCTTTAATTTTTTGCCTACTGCTTGCTGACTGTTACTTACCGAGGTGGGCGTTTCTGTAAACTAACAATCTACCCATTAGTGCTGCTGAGAGATCCAAATATATTTACTGACCTGTAGCCTTGTTTTCATTTTTTTGGCGCTTTTTTTTTTTCTCACTGTGTGTGATGTTTATGTTGTATTTTTTGTGTTTTTTGCTTTGTGTGGTTCGGCCGTTAACTTCATTTTTTTTTTCTAAGTCCCGTGTCTCATATTTTTTTTACTAAGTCCCGCATGTCGTATTTTTTTTTCTTCTACGTCTCGCGTTTGTCAACTGCTTGCAGCCTAAGGCGATCCTGCATTTCCTGAGTGTTTGGTCGCTAAGTCCCGCGTGTTTCAATGTGTGATCAGCTCGCCTTGCTTTGCTTTGCAAGGTTCACCGCAGCACCTTTGGCGCTCCTTTCTGGCTAAGTCCCATTGCCTTCACTGCTCGCCTCACAGACAATGAGCACCCTTTTTCTTTTCTTTTTTTTACAAAAATAAAACATACATAACATATACATACACATCTTCCCAATATTATAACCATTTTTTCTTTGATAAACAGTATAAAAAGGACAAATAAAAGAAATACCCACTTTTAAACATAAAGGCCTCCTTGCCATGTATACTCATTTTTATTTATGGTTACATTTATCCCATGGAATTCTTTGCTCTCGAATCACAGAAATAATCTCTATTGGAATTAACTTTATTTACAATTTCATTCCATGATGGAATTGTAGATTTATTCCAATATTTCACTAGTAAATATTTAATAATTAATAGAATATGTGAGATCAATAGATTATCTTTGGGAGATATTTTATCTATCTGCATATGGAATAAAATTACTGTGGGAGTGCATGGACAATCTAATTCCAATATTTCTGTTAGATGAGCACAGCATTCTTTCCAAAAAATCTGAATTTTAATACAAACCCACCACATATGGGAAGATGAACCAATTTGACCACAACCTTTCCAACATAGTGGGGAAATCTGATTATCAAACTTATTTAAAATGGCAGGGACTAAGTACCCCTTTTGAGTTAATTTAAAGTATAATTCTCTATATAAATTATTTATAGAGGATTTTTTTATTAATCTTAGAGCTCTTCCCCAGTCCTGATCTTCAAACTTTATATTAAATTGATATTCCTATTCTATTACACTCTTTGATTTTGTATACATCATTGTTTTTTTTCTATTTTTATTAATCTTTGAAATAAGGTGAGACACAGGACCCTTAATCAAAATAAGTTCTAATTCATACATTTTGTCCATATACACAGGTAAATAACCCTTAGGTTTTAATTTTTCTGACATAGCTCTATAATTTAACCAAGATATTTTCCCCATACCATATACAGTGGATATAAAAAGTCTACACACCCCTGTTAAAATGTCAGGTTTCTGTGCTGTAAAAAAATGAGACAAAGATAAATCATTTCAGAACTTTTTCCACCTTTAATGTGACCTATAATCTGTACAACTCAATTGAAAAACAAACTGAAATCTTTTAGGTAGAGGGAAGAAAAAATATAAAAATAAAATGATATGGTTGCTTAAGTATGCACACCCTTAAACTAATACTTTGTTGAAGCACCCTTTGATTTGATTACAGCACTCAGTCTTTTTGGGTATGAGTCTACCAGCATGGCACATTTTGACTTGGCAAGATTTGCCCACTCTTCTTTGCAAAAACACTCCAAATATGTCAGATTGCGAGGGCATCTCCTGTGCACGGCCCTCTTCAGATCACCCCACAGATTTTCAATCAGATTCAGGTCTGGGCTCTGGCTGGGCCATTCCAAAACTTTAATCTTCTTCTGGTGAAGCCATTCCTTTGTTGATTTGGATGTATGCTTTGGGTCGTTGTCATGCTGAAAGATGAAGTTCATCTTCATGTTCAGCTTTCTAGCAGAAGCCTGAAGGTTTTGTGCCAATATTGACTGGTATTTGTAACTGTTGATAATTCCCTCTATCTTAACTAAGGCACCAGTTCCAGCTAAAGAAAAACAGCCCCAAAAGCATGATGCTGCCACCACCATGCTTCAGTTTGGGTATGGTGTTCTTTTGTTGATGTGCAGTGTTGTTTTTGCGCCAAACATATCTTTTGGAATTATGGCCAAAAAGTTCAACCTTGGTTTCATCAGATCATAACACCTTTTCCCACATGCTTTTGGGAGACTTCAGATGTGCTTTTGCAAAATGTAGCCTGGCTTGGATGTTTTTCTTCGTAAGAAAAGGCTTTCATCTTGCCACTCTACCCCATAGCCCAGACACATTGTCACATGTACCACACAGCCAGTACTTGCCAGATATTCCTGCAGCTCCTTTAATGTTACTGTAGGCCTCTTGGTAGCCTCCCAGACCAGTTTTCTTCTTGTCTTTTCATCAATTTTGGAGGGAGCTCCAGTTCTTGGTAATGTCACTGTTGTGCCATATTTTCTCCACTTGATGATGACTGTCTTCACTGTGTTCCATGTTATATCTAATGCTTGGAAATTATTTTGTACCCTTCTCCTGACTGATACCTTTTAACAATGAGATCCATCTGATGCTTTGGAAGCTCTCTGTGGACCATGACTTTTGCTAAGAAAATTTGACTAAGAAAATTTCAGGAAAGACCAACTAGAGCAGCTGAACTTTATTTGGGGTTAATCAGAGGCACTTTAAATGATGGCAGGTGTATGTTGACTCCTATTTAACACGATTTGGAATGTGATTGCTTAATTCTGAACACAGCTACATCCACAGTTATAAGAGGGTGTGCAGACTTATGCAACCACATTATTTTTCTTTTTTCTTTTTCTTCCCTCCGCCTAAAAGATTTCAGTTTGTTTTTCAACTGAGTTGTACAGTTTATAGGTCACATTAAAGGTGGAAAACGTTCTGAAATGATTTATCTTTGTCTCGTTTTTTTACAGCACAGAAACCTGACATTTTAACAGGGGTGTGTAGACTTTTTATATCCACTATATCTTCTGAAAATCAGTATAGTTTAGTAAAGACCCTGAACGGTATAGATTTAATATATATTCTATACCTGCTTTCTTCATAAAATCTATTTCTTTTTTGTTTGAGCTATCTTCCAAAATGTCAAACGGAGCTAATAAAGAAAGGAAATGAAATAACCCTAATTTATCTTTATTTTTATTCCAAAATGTTATCATTGATCTTAATCCTTTTGGTAATCTACCCCATTTATCATCAACTTCATTAGATCTACCCAATAGTGATCTGATTGAGAAAGATCCAATAAGATCTTCCTCAATCATCTTCCAGCATGAATTACTATTTTGTATATTCATATTAATTATGTGAGTTATTGCAATATTTTCACAAATGTCTTTAATGTCTGGTGTTCCAATCCCATCAAATTCTAATTTTTTATTAGCTATTATTTTCCTTACTCTCACTTTTTTATCTAAGTAGATAGATCTGTTTATGGTTTTCTGAATAGATTTATTAATATCAACAGGTACAATTTCTGGAATACATCTAAATAGATAGGTTATCTGGGGAATAATGCTCATTTTAACCACTGCTATTCGGGCTGACCATGAAAATCTTATGTTTCGCCACTCATAGAGTAGCAATCTGATTTATTTTAGTATTTCTGATATATTATCTTCTATTGTTTTATCGTTAGAGAAATTGAATCTTATACCCAAATGTACAATATTTTTGGAATGCCAATTAAATGTATATGAATTTTTTTATTCATTTATAGTCTCTAAATTTAGGCCTCTATATATTATATCGGACTTTGAAGGGTTTATTTTAAAATATGAAACTTTACTAAATTCGGCCAACAGATTCATTAAGTTTTTACAGGATTCTGCTGGATCTGTTAAAGTTACTATAATATTGTCGGCAAACAACATAATCTTGTATTCAGCATTACCAACAATTATACCTTTGATCTTGTTATATCTTCTTATTAATGAAGCCAATGGCTCCAGAAAAAGAAGGAACAACAGTGGAGAAAGAGGACATCCTTGGCGAGTTCCATTTGTGATTCTAAATTTCTCAGATTCAAAATTTGGGCCTGCTATATATGCCGATGATTTCACATAGAATTTATTATTAATGTTCTTATTGTGTAATAATTCCTCACCTTTCCTGATATTCCCAGGACTCTCCTCCTCTTTCACCTGCTGCTGATCTCTTATCTTCAGCTCCTCTTCTTCAACCTTGGAGACAACTGGAGGCTTCACATCTAAAGGTCCTACCGATAGAGATAAAAAGAGTATAGACCTTCACCATTGTAATTATTTACTATCAATCTAGTGTTTTAAATCCTTTAGTTGAAAGATCCACAAAGACGGAAACATCCAAATGTTATTACTTTGTATGGACAGAAGACCAGATATGGTGTCCTTGGGTAAAAAAAAATCAGCTTTAGAAGCTGCGTTGTGTGTAAAACTTCATGGGTGAGATAAAGACTGAAATAAGTGATAACTGAATAATAATAAAAAGGGTTACAAAACCTTATAGCAAATCAAAAATAGGGAGACAATAAAAGGGACAAAGAAATGAAAATATAACATCCTAGGACTCCCTGCCGCACATAGTATGAAAAACAAAGGAAGGGGGTTACTCCCCTCTCCCAATAGACTCTTAAAGGAAACCAAACATTGAGATACACTTTTCTCTTTTACTCTGATTATTGTGGTGGACTAGTGCCCCTCCTAATAAAATTGGGAGTATTTTCCGGCATCAGACTATAGCAAACCAGTAGTTAAGGTATTACAATAACCAGTGGGGAATTGGCAGCAACTTTGGAAACCGTCCTGTCACTATATTGTGATAATTTAAAAGAGGTGGGTTATCCCCCGCTCTTAAACTCTTGAGGTGAAATAAGTTGTGAGGTACTGTTCTTCAATTCTAAATATTGTAGATGGATTAGTGCCTCTTCCTAATAAATCAAAATATGTTCTTGGCACCACACCATATTACTCCAGCCATTAGGGTATTAGCTGAAGGTACCCCAGTGGTGCTTTATGGCATTATATATACCTAATTTGATTGGTTTAAAAGTAAAACTCTGAACATGAATTATAAAGACACTGACTAAACCTAATCGTTATAACAACCAAATTCAAGAATAGCGAATTCATATATTTGCAATGATCAAATGCAAGTAATCTAGGACAACTCTAATACGCTTCTATAGTAGAATTTGGAATGTACTATAGTACTATAAAGTTGGAGCAAGCTAACACTTATTTATAGAGGGTATCTACTATAATTGAAGTATTTTACCAAATTACAGCATTCTAATTACTGGGATTGTTAAACTTGTTAAGCTGTTTGAAAGTGCTTAGACCTTGTGATGTCAGGACTTATCTCTTGGGATTCACTAATTGGGTTTTAATTGATATTACAAAGATCATGCCTGGAAGAACAAAAGCGGGCATCGCAATGAGCGCCTTTGGCGCTCATTGTAAGTCACTCAACCAGTATACTTCCTCCATTGTGTCTCATTTCCCCCCTCCTCTCCCTCCCTTGTGTGTCCTTTCCCCTCTCCTCCCCCCTGTCTCCTTTCCCCCCTGTGTTTTTACCCCCTCTCCCTCCCGTGTTTTTACCCCCTCTGCCTGCTGTGTCTCTTCCCCCTGTGTCTCTTTCCCCCCGTCCCCTCCCTCATGTCTCTCCCCCTCTCCCTCCCCTGTGTCGGTTCCCTCCACTTTACCTCTCCTGTGTCTCTTACCCCCCGTGTCTCTTCCCCCATTTCCCTCCCCTGTGTATCTTCCCCCCTCCCCGGTGTTTCTTCCCCCCTCCTCTCCCTCCTCTGTGTCTCCCCCCTCCTCTCCCACCCCTGTGTCTCACCCCCCTCCTCTCCCTCCCCTGTGTCTCTTCCCCCTCCTCTGTGTCTCTCCCCCTTCCTCTGTGTCTTCCTCCCTTCTGTCACCAGTCTCTCTTCCGCACAAAAGCGCCCGCTCATGCACTCCCCCGCCGCGCCATGCGCTCCCCCCGCCGCGCGATGCGCAGGCGCCCCCCGCTGCGTAATGCGCATTGTGCCCCCCACCACAATGAGTATGCTCTCCCCCCACCAAGCAATGCGCACCCCCCCCCCCCGCCACGCACTGCGCATTCGCTCCCCCAGCCGCAGTGCGCATGCGAGGGAGTTGTGCGAATCTTAGTTGTCAAACTGCGATTTGCCGCAAGCGTGACGACGAATTGCAGTTTGCCAACTATTATATGTGATTGGTTACAAGTCTTTTTATGAAATTTGTATGTGTTATTTTGCAAAAGAAAAAAAAAAAGAAAAAAAAAGAAATAAGTGATAATTGTCCATAAGATATTACTCACCTTCACTGATATTTACAGGAATTTCCTCCTCTTTAATCTCCCAGGGACTCCTCATATTTTTCTCTTCTTCATGGTCAGACTCTGAGAGAACCGATGGTGTCACTTTGTCACTGTCTGTACAAATAAACATGAGACGGTCACACATATATATTTATATATATACACACACACATTATATATATATATATATATATATATATATATATATATATATATATATATATACACACAAATATTAAATTATATACAAAAAGTATTTTTATGGTGATTAAAAACTTTTTTAAATAGAAAAACATCTTTATTAAACATCAGAAATTACTATGCGCTATATAGAAAAATTAAAATAAAAAATAAAGGGGCACTAGAAAGCTAGTCCAATTAGACAAGTGCATAGGGATATAAACAAATCCTCAACAGAGTGACCTGAAAAATATACTGTCACAAATAGTGAATAATAAGTGAATAAAAGGGTTATGAAAAGAAAAAAGCAGAAATATAAGTGTGCTGATATGCACACTACATATACTACACAATAACTGTGATTTAAGAGTTGCTGGAAAGTACACAGCACTATACATATAAATATAAGTGAATTGTAAAGAATGTATACCCCCACTAGGATATATTTAATCTTTACACAAAAATAATTAAAGTGAAATGGGAGCTATATATATATTATGTTATTATATTATGTATGTATATATTTATAATGCTCAAACAATGATCTTAGTTTGTTTATTGGGCCTAGGTGTTATTACTTAGATGCGTACAAACAAATTGTCCTATGGGTCCTATTTAGGAATCCTTGAACAACCAACTAAGGTTGTACAGAAACACCTTTTATGCAGCCTTTATTTTAATGATTATTGACAAATACTATTTTTTTTTAAATTCAATCTTAATTTGTACATTTAAAATATTGTTAAAAATGCAACAATTAAAAAATTCATGTTAAACCCAAGGTTTTTAATCCTTTGGGTTTTTTGACGTCCAGCAAATTATTAAAGGTTTGTTTAGGTTTTATTTTTGTTGTAATTATATTCTTTGCTTTGATCACAGCTTTTTTATTTAGTTACTTTATTATGCTCCAGTCAATAAAAGATTTTGTTTTTAAATTCAACTGTATTTGTGTTTTATTTCTGGTTATTTTTCCTTGATCAAATCCTTACCAGGTCCCCTGATTTTTAATTTACATAAGATAGGATTTTTCTTTTATAATCCTTTTGTCTGTTTATAGTTTTGTTTATTAATACAGCACTTCACTTGAGTATATGCTTTAGGTGCCTTTATGTTTCTTTTGTGTTAATCTTTTACCCTCTTCATTTATGTTAATTTCCTGATTCTATTAATTAAAGTGCATTTTAATTCAAATTGTGCTATTCAAGACTGTTATATTAAAGTGATTGTGCTATTGTGACTTAGTGCAAATTTATTCTTACATTGTTGAATTAACCTCTTACCTCGTGACGGTTAGTTTGTCTCAGTCACTACTTTACCTTATTAATTAAAGTGCTGGTGCTGTGCGATTTTTTAAAATTCATACTCTCCTGATTTTATGCTGTATCTTAAACTGTATATTTCAGTAATGCTTCTGTCTATTAGTTTTTTTTTTAAAAGGAGGCTGTGTCCTCCTTTTCCTTCCATTTTTTCCTTTAATTATGCTTTCACTTTTTTCTTTTTCTTGCTTTTCTATTTTCTTATTCTTATATATTACTCTGTTGTTTCTATGTTGTAAATTTGTGGTGACAGTATTGGCTTCCTATCTTTCTCTTAAGTTAGTAGTGGTCCTGGAGCTAGAGCTATATCTATGCTGCTCCACACTCCTAAATAGGATCCATAGGACAATTGTTTGGGTACGTATGTGTGTATATATATATATATTCACACACACACACATATATATATATATTGTGTACATCAGTGTATTTATCGTATCAGGGGGAGCTCAGTATAATATATATATATATATATATATATATATATATATATATATATATATATATATATATACACATACACAGCTCCCCCTCATACGATAAATACACTGATGTACACATTTTTATATATATATATATATATATATATATATATATATATATATATATGAGAGAGAGTTAGATAGAAAGGTAAATAGATATATAGTTAGACCCACTCCCCATTATAATTATAAAGACCCATTATATATATTATAATATTACTATATCCTGGTAACCAGTCACAGATACAAATAACGCGCTAAAGATAGACAGACAGCCCCTCTTCAATCACTCTGTATTATTTATATAGTATAATATCATTATATCCCGGTATCTGCTCCCGTCTTTCTCCCACACTCCCCTAATAACCAGTCACAGACACAAATAACCTCCTGTATTATCTCCTGATCACTAATTGGAACATTAATCACTTTATTTACCTGCTCAGAGCTCGCACACACGCCGGATCCGCTCTAGGCCGGATGTACCGGAAGTCCCTGCGATAAACTTTAACTTCCGGAATGCACAGCAGCACAAGCATGAGCTATTCGGCACTTTAGGGGGCGGGTCTCTAAACTATTTTTGTTTCCATGGTGACGCGGTGTATATAAATCAGCCTCTCACTCTGCCCATACAAGTGTAAGGAAAGGACTGATTTTTTTTTATTGTATTGACCTGCCCAACAACAGTGATGTCACCGCTTGTACAATTATGTTATTGGCCAGGACCGTTTCTCATGTTATTGCTCCCCTGTAATGTGTGTATTACAGTCACTGTGTGAGACATCTATGTGGAGCTGCACAGACCTGGGGATCCAAGTGATAAACGTTACATTACTTGGAGGGAGGGAGTTTATGTGTCACTTGTAGTGTATATATTTATATATTGTGGTAGGGAGGATTATCTCTGAGGGCCCGGACTTTTATGTAAAATCAATATACTCTAGGTGGCTCCTTATTTACATTAGATAGATAGATAGATAGATAGATAGATAGATAGATAGATAGATAGATAGATAGATAGATAGAATGGAAGTCCTTGTGATGTCATTATATCTATGTACACAGGTAATTAGCCTATAGAAGACTATTATTCCTCCTCACAGAATGGAAGTCCTTGTGATGTCATTATATCTATGTACACAGGTAATTAGCCTATAGAAGACTATTAGTCCTCACATAATGGAAGTCCTTGTGATGTCATTATATCTATGTACACAGGTAATTATCCTATAGAAGACTATTATTCCTCCTCACATAATGGAATTCCTTGTGGTGTCATTATATCTATGTACACAGGTAATTAGCCTATAGAAGACTATTATTCCTCCTCACAGAATGGAAGTCCTTGTGATGTCATTATATCTATGTACACAGGTAATTAGCCTATAGAAGACTATTAGTCCTCACATAATGGAAGTCCTTGTGATGTCATTATATCTATGTACACAGGTAATTAGCCTATAGAAGACTATTAGTCCTCCTCACATAATGGAAGTCCTTGTGATGTCATTATATCTATGTACACAGGTAATTAGCCTATAGAAGACTATTATTCCTCCTCACAGAATGGAAGTCCTTGTGATGTCATTATATCTATGTACACAAGTAATTAGCCTATAGAAGACTATTAATTCTCCTCACATAATGGAAGTCCTTGTGATGTCATTATATCTATGTACACAAGTAATTAGCCTATAGAAGACTATTATTCCTCCTCACATAATGGAAGTCCTTGTGGTGTCATTATATCTATGTACACAAGTAATTAGCCTATAGAAGACTATTATTCCTCCTCACATAATGGAAGTCCTTGTGATGTCATTAATTTGAAGCTTGGTAACAAGATGGTGATCTGATCTGAAATCTTAATGACTTTATACATTTTCACCTTACATGTGATGGCAAAGTATATAAACTTGTTACTGGAATCATATGTTGTATATTCTGGAAAATACTTAACTTTAACTTAAAATGAATTTACAATTTTTTTTGCCGTAACTATCATTTTATTAACATTTTTAAATATCTTGTTCATATGTACTCTCTCTCTCTCTCTCTCTCTCTATATATATATATATATATATATATTTATATATATATTTATATATATATTTATATATATATTTATATATATATATATATATATATATATATATATATATATATAAATCATACTCTCTATTACATTACTAGCGACTTGCCCGTCAAAAGAGACAGGGCAATAAAATTGTAAGGCAGGTAATGCTGTTTGCCACAGACAGTAAGTGTTTTGGTCGTCTGAGATTCTTTGACGCTCATTGCGAGCCCTCAGCGCTCATTACGAGCTTCTCAATTGGTGTATTTTTTGTTATCAGAGGCGCTTTTGCGCTCATTGTCATGTCCTCGCTGATCTCCTTTTTGCGCTTAGTGCAAGCCTCTCCCCTGGTGTACTTTGTGTCCTATGAGCACTGTAAAGATCATACAATTCCTAGAGGACATCATATACAACTTTAGATCAGGATAATGATAAGTTCCTAAAGGAATGGTATAACATGTTAGATGGTGATCTAAGGGATCAGTCACAGAGGATGTTATGGAAACTCTCAGATAAACAACACAAAAGAAAAATAAGTCTGATTTTGGAAAGTAAATATTTTACAGACATTTCATCAGGTACAATAGATAAGATTAAACATACTGAGTATGAGATGATAGAAAGACAATAGGCAATGTCTGAGAGATAAATTGGACAACTAAATAAGATGTGAGAAAGAAAATGAGAGAAAGTTGTAAGAGGGGAATGTGAAAAAACAAAAAAAGAAATAATAAAAAAAGAAAGAAATAGAAATTAGTAATTTAGAAAAAATCAATGACAGGGGATGAGAAAGAAAAGGTTTAATTACCCAGACCAAAGCTAGAATTCAAAATACTGTGAATTTGGATACAAAGAGGAGTAGGACCAATAATCCTATTTTTTTGTTGTTGTTCTTTAGTCATTCAGTTGTGTCTGACTCTCTGTGACCCTGTGGATCCGAGCATGCTAGGCACATCATGTCAGCCATTACCCCACTGAGCTCCATCAAGCTCATGTTCATTGCTTTAATTAGCTAATCTATCCATCTCCGCCTCTGTTGTCCCCTTCTTCTTGTGCCTTCAATCTTTCTCACGTCAGAGTCTTCTCTAGGGAATCTGTCTTCTCATGATATGGACACATATTTGAGCTCCAGCCTCACAATCAAAGCTTCCAGTGAACAGTATGGCTTGATTTCCTCAAGTACTGATTTGTTGGATCTCCTTGCAGTCCAACGGACTCTAAGCAGTTTTTTCCGACACCACAATTCAAAGGCGTCAATTCTCCGGCGCTCAGACTTCATTATGGTCCGGCTCTCACATCCGTATGTTACTACTGGGAATACCATAGGTCTAACTATGAGGACCTTTGTTGATAGAGGTTGAAAAAGGACACAGGCTATTAAATATGGTTTGGAACAAGTGCAAATATAAGAGAAAGACCATTTACTAGTCCAACATCTGAAGGTAACACATAATACTAATTCTAACCATTTATACAGATGGTAAATTACTGGAGATGTTGTGATCCTATTAAGACTTTAAGTAGGGAAGAAACTTGGCTGATGTTAAATTAACATGTTGGTCTCTATTGGCTGAATAATGATATTGAGCTCTGTCATTTTAGGAGATTATTTATTTGGAGATAAAGGAACCTGTACAACCCGCCGGTAGGATCGGTCTTCTTGGTCTTTTCAAGCCCAACAAAGAGCAGATTGTGACAACCAACTTGTCCCCTAACATAATGGACTCAAACAAGTCAGTGACCACATCCGATACATGGGCCCTGCTGACTTACTGGGCTACAGACAAGAAATATCCTTATCTTTTGTGTCTAATACCCATAACCCACTTTCACTAAGCTCTTATGAGAGTAGGGCTACACCTTTTGTACCAGTAAGTGATTTATATGTACCCACTGTATCCCCTGTACTTAGCACTATGGAATATGGTAATGCTTTTTATATAAAGGATAATGATAATAATAATAATAATTCAGAGGTTAGACCAATGGCGTTTCTCAGGGTCATATAATTTTCATACTATTAGATATATCTATATAAACTATGGGAATCTAATATTTGTTCCACATCACACGAGTGGTACTGACACATCAGAGCGGGGGATTGTAAAGTGGGGGGTACAAATGATATTATAATAGGTCTGTTTTGTTTTAGTTTTGGATTTTATACATACTTTATACTACTTTTTATATGTTTGATTTTATTTTATAATGAAACATGTATCATGGAGGACAATCCTTCTCCTATGCAGACCAAACATTGATCTTACATGTTCCCCTTTGTAGAAGAAAAACAACATCCACAAACCCACATTCTACTCCAAATCCCAGTCATGACACCAGAACACAGAGGCCTCTGATTTTCTTCACTTTATTTGGACACTCGTGGATCAGCAACAGAAGAACATTCACAATGTCTGCTGCTGACAACAAATATATACAAGACATAACCTTTTTATAGTATTTCCACATACAGAAAATGGTACATTCCATTACTAACTTCTAGAAAATGGTACATTCCACCACCTCCTATTCCTAGACCAGTAAGATATTATTTATATTTTGCAATCCAATAAAAGATGGAACATGTAGTTAGCACGCATCAACCATGCCTGAAGGAGACAGAGGGGAGGGAGAGGGGGGAAATGGGAGAGGGGGAAAGGAGGCACAGGAGATGGAGAGGTGGGGAAAAGACACAGGGTGGGTTGGCCAATACAAGTGGCGGGTTGGCCAAGGGCAGCAATGAGCGGCAAAGCCGCTCATTGTGTGGTTCGTAATTAGCACCTTGAGGCCCGTAAAGTAGATGCTGTGAGGGCCTAGCCATGAGCGCCAAAGGCGCTCATCGCAAGGCCCGCAAATTACAGGTGGAAGAGCCAAGTATTGTCTGGCAAACAGGATTGACAGTTTTCACATTTTATTCCTTGTTGACGTACAATTTACTAGTAGTTTATATTCCTTACTTCTCTATTAAACCTAAAAAAATTCCATCAGAATGTCATCATCATCTACCTTGACAAACTGAAACCATCAAATTTAAACTAGACACACCTATACTGATCGCACTCACCTAAAATCATCAACAAAATCCTAATGGCATACTAAACTATGTCACATCACAAACAACTAATGGGTGGAAAGTGGAAGGTCAAAAATTCCCCAACATTTTCTAATTTTTATTAACGAGTAATAGACCACAAATGGTCATAATAAAAACAAATTTTGAAAGCATTGCAACAATAATTCTCCACATCCTCCATGCCAACTGAAACCTTCATCAATTAAAAGAAATAATGTAATCTCCAAAACTTAGAAGTAATGGAAATAAGTAAAATGCCATACAGTGATTCCTTTGGACCACATTATGCCACACACCTAAACTTTCAAGACGCAACAAAGCTAAAATCAGGAAAATACAAGACAGTTCTATAACATACTGACCATAATACACATCCAACTTAAAATACATTTATCATAACAGAGAGTAAATGACAGAGGGGGGTTTGTAAAACTAAATCATCTGACTCAATTGCTCTTTCCTGACAGACCGGTTGCGCTCTAGGATCTATATAAGGTAGCATGTTACTGCTGAACTGCAAACTCTACTCTAAAACAGGGTAAATATATATCCAAATGCCTTAAAATAGCATTGCATGCCCCCATATCTCCCATCTCATTTTGTAATTCTCCAAATGATTGATCCATCATTAGTTACAACTGCTGTGTCTGTGGTATTATCTATCTTTGTCACTTTCCCCCAATTTTCATAGCTTTAGAGTTTTAAATTTAAGGTATTTATCTAAATATATTTGCCATATATTTTTGTAGTTTTTGCTACACACCATTCCTAATTAGAATAATACTGACTGATACCTCTCACTGACCAAGAAATATCCAGATTCAATAATGTTCAAACCATTTCACTTGATACTGCATTTTACTACCCTAGTCATTAAAAGGTCAGTTGATGTATTTAGCCATTTTGTATACATTATAACACTGGTAAAATTGCTATATAGAGAAGTAGAGGATAATTAATGAGGTGATGGTATAAAAATAGAGCAAATGGTTTAGTTAAAGAAAGAGAAAAGAGAGGCAAAATGGGTTGTGTGCTGCTGAAGAGAGACATGCCCTCCACTACAGAGAAGAGGCTCGGAGCCACCATACTGTCCAATAGTCACAAGTTGCCACCAATGTCCTAATGCATTCTGTTGTCTGATCAATCCACAGTCAGTCAGAAAAAATAGTTTTGTTCTCATCTTTATATTTATATTTAATTTTCAGCATCACAAGTATCACAAACTGTGGTCGGTGAACCATCAGAGGCTTTATATTATTGGGCCACATCACAACTGAGATTGCAAAAAATAAATTAAAATGTCAGGAAGTGACAGTGACAATCAGAACCGCTTTCTTCTGCCTGAAACATAGAGATGAAATAGGACTATACATTGGATTCCATCAGAGGATCTGGCTACACTGGTCATTCAGAGGACCTGGCTACACTGGTCCATGCCTATGTAACTTCCCAGCATGACTACTGTAATCTTATTGTAATGCCCTATTATTCAGGCTTCCAGATAAGTAATTCCATCCCCTGCAGACTTCTGATGCGAGGCGGCTCTCACATAACAGGAATTGTTCATGCTCTGCAATGGTCACCTCTCAAATGGCAAATTTATATCAAGGTTGACTTTCTAAGCTCTAAATAACCAGGTCCAGCTACCTACAAGTACTCTAGGTTCCCTACACAGTGCATTACAAGGATATGTACCCACAGTTTGCGTGGCATTATTTGGTGCTAGAGCTTTAGGTCGTGCAGCTCCAGGTCTGTGGAACCTTCTCATCATAGTCCAAGGTCTACTGAATTCTTAATGGGTGGGGTAAAAACTGTCTCCTTCATTTAATAAAATTAAATATTGGACATTTGTATGGATTTTTTTACAGTACCAACTACTTATCACTAGGTATATAATATCCCTGTGTATCTATCTACTTTTATGTACTTTATTTTATTAAGAAGTGCTTATAAGCTCTGTTTTTACTGTCTAAAATCAAACTAGTATTACGTGCTTGGTTCTGCCCTCTGCACATCATGAAGACACAGACTATATACTATTGGTTGTGAATTGTTTCATACTAACCAATGAGTGACCATCTCTCAGAAACATTCTGCAACGTGCTGCAGAGACGTGGTCCCTGATAGGCTAGGACGCTAAACTGCAAATTCAGCCCTACAGAGCATGTGTCTGCATATGCTGAGCTGGGCAGATCCACCAAGGGACTATTTGTTATATTTTAGGCAGTAAAATCAGAGTTTATAAGCACTTCTTATACACCTAGTTAAACCCAGAAGCTTTCCATGTCTTTGAATGATAATTTAATACTCTCAGTTATAAATAGATGTTATTGTATTAAAATCTACAAATCCATACAAATGTCATATATTTCATTTCAATAATTGAAGGAGAACATGTTGAAGTTTTGATTTTTTGTTCCCCACCTATGAAGAGCTCAGTAGACCGTCTAAAGGTAGATTTTGATTGGATAAATCCAGTATTAATAAAGCACTTTTCACTTACAGATTTATCCTTCATATCCCTCCATGTCCTGAGAAGCGTGATCATTTCTCTTTTCTCTGTACCTTTCATCCCCAAGATAACAATTTCCACCACATGCCGAGCCAAGCTTTCGTGTCTGCTCCCTCCTTAAGCCCATGCACACCACTCATGACTCCATGAAGATCCATTGGGAAAACCAGATAAATTATCCTACATGTTAATCTGATGGACCTTCCTGGTCTTCGTTCCCTCCTTATGACCACACATGGACTTGATCAATACTATGGTCTGTTGCATATGTTCATTAACTAATCCAAATCTCACCTTATGCTCTGCCTTCTTCTAATTATTGTGTTAATTGCTTTTCATAAAAAGAGTAAACTTGAAAACATACATTGATAAATAAACCTAAAGTGTGTTTCTAAGCTGTAGTTTTGAGGACAATGAGTTATTTGTAGTGATGTCGCGAACATCAAATTTTGGGTTCGCGAACAGCGGACGCGAACTTCATCAGCGAACATCGACGAACCGCTATAGACTTCAATATGCATGCGAATTTCAAAACCCACAGGGACTCTTTCTGGCCACAATAGTGATGGGAAAGTTGTTTCAAGGGGACTAACACCTGGACTGTGGCATGCCAGAGGGGGATCCATGGCAAAACTCCCACGTAAAATGACATAGTTGATGCAGAGTCTGGTTTTAAGCCATAAAGGGCATAAATCACCTAACATTCCTAAATTGTTTGGAATAACATGCTTTAAAACATCAGGTATGATGTTGCATCGATCAGGTAGTGTAAGGGTTACACCCGCTTCACAGTAACAGACCAATCTCCCCGTTTAATGCACCGCAAAAAACCGCAAACAGTCCCTTTGCACAACCGCAAACTCCCCATTTGCACAAGGTTGGATACCAAGCTAGCCATGTCCAGTTCCTTGTCCTCACTGATGTCATTGAAGGTCTCTTCCTCCACCCAGCCACCAAGGGTCCCCGGAAAGGTGACAACAAGCCCCCTGGGACGCCTGCTGTGTTTGGTCTTCCACCTCCTCAAAGCCACCTTCCTCCTACTCCTCTTCTTCAGACTCCCACAGTCTGGGGGCTTCCACTGCCCAGCATGGAATATTATACACAGGTCAGAGTCTGGGGGCTTCCACTGCCCAGCATGGAATATTATACACAGGTCAGAGTCTGGGGGCTTCCACTGCACAGCATGGAATATTATACACAGGTCCGAGTCTGGGGGCTTCCACTGCACAGCATGGAATATTATACACAGGTCAGAGTCTGGGGGCTTCCACTGCACAGCATGGAAGATTATACGCGTTGCCTCTGTCTGCGTTATTATAAGGTGTGTACTGTGAAGTAGTACTATTCCTATCGGTTTAATCCCTGTTATGTCCACTATCAGGACACGTGTATATGGCATGGATTTTTGGAAGCGGGAGTTGGAAAAAGATGCTTGGTCGGTCCTCCCACTTCAAATTTGGGGCACTGCGCGTGCAATCTAAGGTGCCACCAGATATGAGTGTCACTGTGCACTGGCAAAAGTTGGCAGAGTAGGCGCTGTAGGCCTCACACACACGCCTGTAGGCAGGCAACTGATATTCAATCGATTACAGTAAAAAAAGTGTTGTTTTATGTCACTGTACACTACGGTTGCACCAGATATGACGTATCACTGTGCACTGGCAAAAGTTGGCAGAGTAGATGCAATAGGCTTCACACACACGCCTGTAGGCAGGCAATTGCTATTCAATCTATTACAGTCAAAAAAGTTTTGTTTTATGTCACTGTACACTACGGTTGCAAGAGATATGACATATCACTGTGCACTGGCAAAAGTTGGCAGAGTAGATGCAATAGGCTTCACACACACGCCTGTAGGCAGGCAATTGCTATTCAATCTATTACAGTCAAAAAAGTGTTGTTTTATGTCACTGTACACTACGGTTGCACCAGATATGACGTATCACTGTGCACTGGCAAAAGTTGGCAGAGTAGATGCAATAGGCTTCACACACACGCCTGTAGGCAGGCAACTGATATTCAATCTATTACAGTCAAAAAAGTGTTGTTTTACTGAGCACAATATAAGCTGTTAGGTGTTAGCCTATCACACACACACGCTGGCCTTCAGGCATATGCAATTAGATTACACAGAAAAAAAATATAAAATAAAATAAATGATGTTCTAGCCCTAAAAAGGGCTTTTTGGGTTGCTGTCCTTCAGATTGAAGGCTCTGGAAGGGAGTGTATGCTGCTGATTGGCTGGAATGTGTCTGCTGACAGTGAGGTGCAGGGTCAATGTTTCCTCAATGATAAAGAATAGGGGGCGAACCCAAAAGCGCATGTGTTCACCGTTCGCTGCGAACGCGAACATGCAAAAATCGATGCGAATAGTCCCCCAGCGAACTGTGCGGGACATCACTAGTTCTTGGCAACCTAAAGGAAGATCTCTAAATCGAGAAGTCCAGTGTATTGTCATTTAAATCTACTATCACAGACATATGTCAATCTGACAAATACATTTTACAAGGAATTACAGGTCCATCAATGATTATCCAGAATCTGTTAATCTGGAACCTCTTTTAATCAGGAAAACATTCTCAACAAGTTGGTAGAGAAAAAAGTACAGGTATTTATTTTATAGAGATTAAACAACCAGCTATCAGGGTAAAATAGAGATGGTTAAAAGCTCCACTGCTCATATCCAATAAGCAAAGCTCTACTGCTCCTATTCAATAAGTAAAGCTCCACTGCTCCTTTTCAATAAGTAAAGCTCCACTGCTCGTATTCAATTATTAAAGCTCCACTGGTCCTTTTTATTCAGTGAAGCTCCACTGGTCCTTTTCATTCTGTAAAGCTCCACTGGTCCTATTCAATAAGTAGAGCTACACTGGTCCTTTTCATTCTGTAAAGCTCCATTAGTCCTATTCAATAAGTAAAGCTCCACAGGTCCTTTCCATTCAGTAAAGCTCCACAGGTCCTTTCCATTTAGTAAAGCCCCACTGATACTTTTCATTCTGTAAAGCTGCATTGATCTTTTTGAGTCAGTAAATTGGTTTCTCTGAACATCTTGTGTACTTGGTCTCATTTATTATGAAGTATTTTTTGTAAAGTGTAAAATTTTGCAGTATTCTTGCTAAAAAGAGCTTTTTTCTTGAGAAACCACAGCTAGTCCGGCAAAATCGATTTTCCAACAAAGTTCAGGAATGGACGATGCCGGAAAATTGGTGGCAGACCTGTACCTAAAATTCAAAAAAATAATATATTTTCGTCTGTGTGTGTTTAGACATTCAGTAGTGGTTGACTCTCCGTGATCCTATGGACCGAAGCACACCAGTCACATCTCGTCTCTGGTTGTGCTTATTCATAAGATTTTCTTGGCAAAGATGATGGAGTGGCTGCCAGTTCCTTCTCTAGTGGACCACCATTTGTCTGAACTTTCTACTATGATCTGCCCTACATGGTACAGCTCACAGAACGGTTCAGACTGTTGTTGATTTACTCCTGATTTGGATACAGTAGTGAGAACGTATTAGTTAAAATTGTATTTATATGCTATTGAGAATAACATAGACGTTTACAGATTGGGTATACCGCTTATTATATAAATCTGAGCTGGTTAGACTGGTGTGGATATAGTTTATTATAACATTGATCATTTCTAATTTTCAGGATATCTCCTTAGAATGATCTTATATATAATAGGTTTTTATCATCCAATCACATTCTTAATAATGATTTCACAAATATATATATTTTTTCATTTATTTGGACTGTTTAGTATACATTTTACATATAATCAGCTCCATTTTGTGAAATCTAAAAAATTCCTATTTTTTTGTTATAAACAAAACAACAAAGTCAGAGGTGCTCATCAGAGATTGAACTAACCTTAATAGGATGGAGGGACATGATAACCCACTCTGAGAGAAACCTCTTGTAGCTCTCTTGTGCCCTTCACAGGAAGAAATATCCTGTAGTATATCAGTCTGGTCCCACTCACTAGAGTGACCCAGCCCCATAATACCAGGCAATTCTACCATGAACAGGAGAAACAGCAAACCCCAGACGTATGTTTTTGGCCTTCATTGGGCCTCATCAGTGAGGTGTAGCTGAACTCCCTAAGGCACAGTGAGCAAAGGGATCCACGTCTGGAGTACCCTGTACATCTTAGGGAGATGCATTCCTAAGGGTAATTTGCATAAACAAAACAGCAAAGTCAGAGGTGCTCAATCAGAGAACAAACTAACTGTAATAGGTTAGTTCCATGGACATGATAACCCACTCTGAGAGCAACTTATTTTAGCCACTTGTGCCCTTCACAGGGAGAAATATCCTGTAGTATATCAGTCTGGTCCCACTCACTAGAGTGACCCAGCCCCGAAAGGCAATTCTACCCTGAACAGGAGAAACAGCGAACTCCAGACGTACGTTTCGGCCTTTATGGGCCTCATCAGTGAGGTGTAGCCCTACAGCACAAGTGAGCTAGAAGAGGTTGCTCTCAGAGTGGGTTATCATGTCCATAGAACTAACCTATTACGGTTCGTTCGTTCTCTGATTGAGCACCTCTAACTTTTTTTGTTATAATTATTGAAAAAGGGTGTTAAACTCCAGGAAATTACTATAGTGCTTTTCTATTGTTATATAAGGACTAGCGAATTGCCCGTCAAAAAATTACGGCAATGAAATTGTAAGTGAGCTAATGGTGTTTCGTGTATATGATTTGGCTGATTTAGTGTCCTTCGTTTTCTATGCCGTGCGACTTTTTCGGAATATCCGTAGCTGTTTGGTGGGCTTTTTCGGAATATCCGTAGCTGTTTGGTGGGCTTTTTCGGAATATCTGTAGCTGTTTGGTGGTGATTTACGTGTTTATGGTAGTGTTTTGCGTGTTTAGGGACCTTTAGCCACATTTTCGTTTTGTTCGGCGGCCATTTTTTCTCTCGCTTAGGTGATTTTCGGGTCTCTAAACTTCAAAATTTGTGCTTAAATGGAGGTGTAACTTCACTTGCAGATGTCCTCGGTGCCCCCCCTTGCTGTGAATAAGTTTTTATGTGTTTTTTGTTTGTATTTGTTGTGTTTGTAATGTTTTTGGGATCGCCTGGTTGCGTCCTTGTTTTTTAATCTTGTAGGTGTTTTTCGGCAAATACGTAGGTGTTTGGTGGTGTTTTGTGTCTTTAGACTGCTGTAACCTCGTTTTCATTTTTTTAGGCGGCCATTTTTTCTCTTGCTTAGAGAATTTTTTAGTGTCTAAACTCTTTTAATTTGAGTTAAATTGAGTTGTAACTTTAGTTTTCGAGGTCCTGGATGCTCCCTCTTCCTGTAAGTAAGCTTTTTATGTAATTGTTGTGTGTATTTGTTGTATTTTTCATGTTTTCATGTGCGCGTGTTGCGGCCGATTTTTGCGAGGTCGTAATGGGTCGTGACGTGTCTCGTATTTTCCTTGTGTAACGACGTACATTTTGCTAGGGTCGCAGTTGCTTTGGCGCTCCTTGCCAGCAACTGCGTCCCTCGCTTTGCGAGGGCCGCGGGCTCGCTATGCGAGCACGCAAGCGTTAGCAACAACTCGCATGCTCACAACTATATATTTGACTAGCGACTTGCCCGTCAAAAAATTACGGCAATGAGATGTGTATGTTTGTAAAGTTGTTTAGTTATTAATATACATATGGAATTGTAAGGTAGCTAATGGTGTTTTATGTGTCCTACTGAAATATATAATAATAATTAATAAATGAATATACTTGACCTATTTTGAAGCATTGTGTTTAAGATCTGTGAGCCTTGTTTGATGTTGCAGCAGCATTAGTGGTGTGCAGGTGCTGTGTAAGCGTGATGAACGTGTGCAGCGTAATAGAGTGCGTGCGCGAGACCAAACCGTTAGCGTAGTTGTCTACTTCCGCATTAGCGTAAAATGGCGGGTAATGTGTGGTATGCGTCTTAGCGGATTATCCGTAAGTGTTTTCCGTGGTTATAGTGCTGTAGCCTCGTTTTCGTTTTGTTCGGCCGCCATTTTTTCTCTCGCTTAGAGAATTTTGTAGCGTCTAAACTCTTTCATTTTTAGTTAAGTGAAGCTGTAAGTATTTTTTTTGAGGTGCTGGATGCTTCGTGTTGCTGTCGGTAAGCTTTTTATGTATGTGTTGTGTGTATTTATTGTGTTTTTGCTTTTTTCCTGTACGCGGCTTGCGTCCGATTTTTGCGATGTCGTAATGTATGGTATGCCTCTTAGCGGATTATCCGTAAGTGTTTTCCGTGGTTAGAGTGCTGTAGCCTCGTTTTCGTTTTGTTCGGCCACCATTTTTTCTCTCGCTTTGCCAATTTTTTAGTGTGTAAACTCTTTTATTTTGAGGTAAATAAAGTTGTAAGTTTTTTTTTGAGGTCGTGGATACTCCCTCTCGCTGTCGGTAAGCTTTTTATGTATGTGGTGTGTGTATTTATTGTGGTTTTTTTTTTCTTCATGTTCGCGAGTTGCGTCTGTATTTTTTGGCTGCGGTTTTACGGCTCGCCTCGCTACGCGAGGCTCGCCTACAATGAGCGCCTGCGGCGCTCATTGCCAAAGTGCTCCGTATTAACGTTAGTTTTGTGAGGGCCTCAGTTGCTGTCATGGAGCGCCGCCAGCAAGCAAGGCTCGCTATGCCTGTGGCCCTCGTTTCGCGAGCCGCAACCCTCGCTACGCGAGCCTGCAAGCGTGAGCAACGTCCCGTACGCTCACAACTATATATGTGATAGTTGATAGATTGGAAATAAAGTGAAGGGGAGAGAAGGAAAGGGGGAAAAAGACAGAGGGAGGACAGAGAATGGGGAGAAAACAAAGCTGGGAGAGATAAGGAAAGAGAATCATCACTGAGATACTGAAGGTGGAGAGAGAAGGTGGAGAGAGAAAGTGAGAGAGGGGAGGGAGAGATTATTACTTTTGGGTGAATACAATTGCTCGTCCTCTGGGGTCAGTTTTTCCTGACCAGTATTTTCTTATAAGGGGCCCTGAGGTTATGTATTTATAATACAATATTTTATAGAACTACACTTGAAAGTAACTAAAATTGTTTTAGTTTGGAAAATAACATACACTACCTGTAATATATCATCTTTTATGTACAATTATGCCGCTGTGGGATCTACCAGTGTGATTTCTGATGATCTTCCTTAGGTGACATCAGACTCTGATTACACAGGAAGTTGGTATCTAAAAAACAGGAATGTGGCATCTATGAACATCAGAATTTCAGAAGCAGTAATGGAAAGCTCATTAGTTTACAATGATTTGGTATAAAACCCACAAAAGTAAAGGCTGTATTTATACACTGCCTTGCAAAAGTATTCACCCCCCTTGTCTATTTACTTATTTTGTTACATTACAGGCTTAAGTTCAATGTTTGTTAATCTGAATTTTATGTGATGGATCAGAACACAATAGTCTAAGTTGGTGAAGTGAAATTAGAAAAATATATACAAAAACCTATTTTTTAGAAAAAGAAAACAGAAAGTTGGCATGTGCGTATGTATTCACCCCCTTTGTTATGAAGCCCATAAAAAGCTCCGGTGCAACAAATTACCTTCAGAAGTCACATCATTAGTCAAATGATGTCCACCTGTGTGCAATCTAAGTGTCACATGATCTGTAATTACATATACACAACTTTTTTGAAAGGCCCCAGAGGCTGCAACACCTAAGCAAGAGGCACCACTAATCAGACACTGCCATGAAGACCAAGGAACTCTCCAAACAAGTAAGGGACAATGCTGGTGAGAAGTACAAGTCAGGGTTAGGTTATAAAAAAATATCCAAATCTTTGATGATCCCCAGGAGCACCATCAAATCTATCATAATCAAATGAAAGAACATGGCACAACAGCAAACCTGACAAGAGACGGCCGCCCACCAAAACTCATGGACCGCGCAAGGAGGGCATTAATCAGAGAGACAGCACAGAGACCTAAGGTAACCCTGGAGGAGCTGCAGAGATCCACAGCAGAGACTGGAGTATCTGTACATAGGACGACAATAAGCCGTACGCTCCATAGAGTTGGGCTTTATTGGCAGAGTGGCCAGAAGAAAGCCATTACTTTCAGCAAAAAACAAAATGGCACGTTTTGAGTTTGTGAAAAGGCAGGTGGGAGACTCCCAAAATGTATGGAGGAAGGTGCTCTGGTCGGATAAGACTCGACCATCAAAGAAAACGCTATGTCTGGCGGAAACCCAACACATCACATCACCCAAAGAACACCATCCCCACAGTGAAACATGGTGGTGGCAGTATCATGCTGTGGGGATGTTTTTCACTGGGAAACTGGTCAGAGTTGAGGGAAAGATGGATGGTGCTAAATACAGAGATATTCTTGAGCAAAACCTGTACCTCTCTGTGCGTGATTTGAGGCTAGGATGGAGGTTCACCTCCCAGCAGGACAATGACCCCAAACACACTGCTAAAGCAACACTTGAGTGGTTTAAGGGGAAACATGTAAATGTGTTGGAATGGCCTAGTCACAGCCCAGGATTATATTCCTCTTCTTACCTCCTCTGCACTCTTACCTTATTATGTCTACCCCCTGTACTCTCTCACATCACGATGGCTATTTCTTCTAGAGTCTCACAAAGCCGACCTCAATGCAGTCTCATGTCACTATAATTACATCCTCTGATACACAGAGGCTCTGAGGTCACACTGATCACTCACTAGTTATTATATAACATGGCTGATGTCATAGGGATTGTGATGTCATCAGCATTCTACTGACTACAAGTCCACTATCACAGAGGCTGCAGCCACCATTATCTGGTCTCCAGTTACTAGTAACCAGTACTGATACTTTATTGGGTCAAACAAGGATTCCTGAAGGGAGACCGGATCTGACAAAGTGCTGGATGGTGACAATATCTAAAGGTGAGTTTGAAGGGTTAAGGGCTGTATGGTTATATATTTATATAGTTGTTATATATATATATTTACATATTTCATATATATATAGTTGTGGTAATTCCGAATGTTGGTCACGCAATGTTAAAAGTTATTGGTTGGCACATGCGCAATGAGCGCCCAAGCCACCACATGCGCTTATTGTGAGGTCCGCAGGACTTTCAAAATTTGAAATGACAGGGGCTAGAATGAGCGGCAAAGGCGCTCATTGCAGGGCTTACGATGAGCGCCGCAGGTGCATGCAAGCCTTTGAAACAAGCTCGACATGAGCACTGAAGGCGCTCATATCGATGTACACAATTATCGTCGAAGGCCGTAAGACTTTGGCAAGGATCGAGAGTCACGCAAGACTTTGAAAAAAAAAAGATGTAAACAGTTTTTAAAATATTCAAAATGAGGCTGATGCCCGTAACACTTAACTGATCAAAGCGAGGCCGGCGAGACTTACAAAATAAAAGCAACGCAAGACTTTAGGAGAAAGAGACAGAAAAGAGACACAGAGGAGGGAGAGGGGGAAAAGAGACACGGGTGAGAAATAAGGGGGAAAGAGACATGGGTGAGAGAGGGGGAAAGAGACACAGGGATGAGAGAGGAGGAAAGAGACACAGGGGAGGGAGAGGAGGAAAGAGACACAGGGGAGGAAAATAAGGGGGAAAGAGACACAGGGGAGAGAGAGGGGGAAAGAGACACAGGGGAGAGAGGGGGGAAGAGACACAGGGGAGGAAAAAAAGGGGGAAAGAGACACAGGGGAGAGAGGGGGAAAGAGACACAGGGGTGAGAGAGGAGGAAAGAGACACAGGGGAGGAAAAAAAGGGGGAAAGAGACACAGGGGAGAGAGAGGGGGAAAGAGACACAGGGGAGAGAGGGGGAAAGAGACACAGGGGAGGGAGAGGGGGGAAGAGACACAGGGGAGATAAATAAGGGGCAAAACAGGGCAGGGAGATGGGGAGGAAGACAGGGGGAAACAGACACATAGAAGGGAGAGGGGGAAACAGACACAGGGGGCAGAGAGTGGGGAGAGATTTGCAATGAGCGCCAAAGGCGCTCAGTGCGAGGCATGAAAGTGGCGGGTTGGATGAGCCCTGCAAAGCTGCTCATTGCTGAGCTCGAGTTGAGCGCCCAAGGCATTCATCGCAAGGCCCTTAAAGTACACAGTAAGAGATGCTAGCAACGAGCGCTGAAGGCCAGCAACTTATAGGGGAGATAGCCTTGCATTGTGGGGCAAACAGAAAACCTTCAAATGTTATGATATTTCCATACTTTGGTAACAAAGTCCCACGTTTGCCTATTTTACTGACTATATGAATATAATTATGTTCCTCGTTGTCTTTAGGCCAATGTACCTGTTACAAACAGCTTTCTTCCTCATTACTCTGCACAGAATTTAGTAACGAGGACCAAGTCTGAGAGGTCATGGATATGAGGTCTCAGAGGTCAAGATGTTATATCTAGAGGTTATGACGATTAGTCGGCATTGCTTGTATCCACCCCTAATAGGTGTCCAGAACATAAGAGCAGTTCTGGCCTTATGGACTTCATAACATTTCTAGTTAAAACCAGGCTGTTCTGTTTATAGTGATTAATGTAGGAAAGGGGCAGATAATGACTCCTATAAGGACAGCCCTTCAGGAACACCTTCTACTACACCCTGACCACCTAAGAGAGGATGGAGAGACCACGACATTCAGATAATTAATGAAAATAGTCCTTTTTCAGCTTGTTGGGGTTATTACAATAACTGGAATTTAGTGTCTGTGTGTCCTCATCTTTACAGCCATTTTTGCCAGTTGTATCTTTCAATTTCCCCTTCATGTCCGTGAGCAAATCAGGAGCCTCCCTGGTAGGCGCCATTCTGCTTGGTCGCTTCCCAAGTCCCTGGGCCATTCAGAAATGTGCCTACTTCCAAGGGCATTTAACATGGGAAAATAAAGGCATGTAATTCTGTAACTGACCACACGGTGTCACTGCAGGATAAGGAATAGAACTATCACATATCATAGTTGTCAAAAAAATCTCAGTTTGACAACAATGATTGATCGCAAAAAGCCCCACAGATGCCCATTGCACCGCGATAGCCGCACATGCGCACTGCACCGGGCGCGCATGCGTTTTGAGCGCCTTCAGCCGCGCATGCAGGGGAGGAGGGGAGAGACACAAAGAGGAGGAGGGGGAGAGACACAGAGAGGAGTAGGGGTGAAAGACACAGGGAAAGAGGGGAGATACACAAAGAGGAGGAGGGGGAGAGACACACAGAGGAGGAGGGGAGGGACACACAGGGGAAGAGGGGAGAGTCACAGGGGAGTGAGAGACGGGGAAGAGACACAGGGGAGTGAGAGAATGGGGAAGAGACACAGGGGAGAGAGAGGAGGGGGGAGAGACACAGGGGAGTGAGAGGAGGGGGAAGAGACACAGGGAAGAGAGGAGGGGGGAGAGACACAGGGGAGTGAGAGGAGGGGGACAAGACACAGGGGAGGAAGAGGAAGAGGGAAAAGACCCAGGTGAGGGGGAAAAGACACAGGGGAGGTAAATGGGGGGGGGGAGATATGAGGGAGGGGGGGAGAAAAGGGAGCCAGAGAAGGGAGGAAGAGGCACACAGTGGAGGAGGGGAGAGGCACACAGGGGATAAGGGGAGAGACACACAGAGGAGGAGGGGGGAGAGACACACAGGGGAGGAGGGGGGGAGACACAGGGGAGTGAGAGAAGGGGGAAGAGACACAGGGGAGTGAGAGAAGGGGGAAGAGACACAGGGGAGTGAGAGGAGGGGGAAGACATACAGGGGAGGGAGAGGAAGAGAGAAAAGACACAGGGGAGGGGGAAAAGACACAGGGGAGGTAAATGGGGGGGGGGGGGGGATATGAGGGAGGGGGGAGAAAAGGGAGCCAGAGAAGGGAGGAAGAGGCACACAGTGGAGGAGGGGAGAGGCACACAGGGGATAAGGGGAGAGACACACAGAGGAGGAGGGGGGAGAGACACACAGGGGAGGAGGGGGGAGACACAGGGGAGTGAGAGAAGGGGGAAGAGACACAGGGGAGTGAGAGAAGGGGGAAGAGACACAGGGGAGCGGGAGGAGGGGGAAGACATACAGGGGAGGGAGAGGAAGAGAGAAAAGACACAGGGGAGGGGGAAAAGACACAGGGGAGGTAAATGGGGGGAGAGACACAAGGGAGGGGGGAAGAGACACGACGGGGGAAGAGAAAGAGGGTGGGGTACATGGAGGAAAGAGACACAGGGGAGGGGGAAGAGACACAGAGGAGGAAGGAGGGGAAGAGACACAGGGGAGGGGGAGAGAGACACATGGGAGGGAGGGGGTGGAAGAGACACAGGGGAGGGGGAAAGAGACACATGGGAGGGAGAGGGGGGAAGATACACATGGGAGGAGGAAGGGGGAACAGACATATGGGAGGAGAAGGGGGGAACAGACACAGGGGAGGGGTGAACAGACACAGGGGAGGGAGAGGTGGGGAAGAGACACAGGAGGGAAAGTGACACAGGGGAGTGAGAGGAGGTGGGAAGGGATAGGGGAGTGAGAGGAGGGGGAAGAGACACAGGGGAGGGGGGAAAGAAACAGGGGAGGGAAATGGGGGGAAGAGACGGGGGCGGGGGGAAAGAGACACAGGGGAGGGGGGAAGAGCCACAGGGGTGGGGGGGGAAGAGACACAGGGGATGGGGAAAGAGACAGAGGGGAGGGGGGAAACACAGGGGAGGAAGAGGGGGAAAGAGACACAGGGGAGGGGGAAAGAGAGGCATAGGAGGAGAAGGGAAGAGACACAGGGGAGGGGGTTAAAAACACAGGGGGGAAGGAGACACAAGGGAGGGAGAGGAGGGGGGAAATGAGACACAAGGGAGGAAGTAGACGGGGGAGAGACTCGCAATGATCGCCAAAGACGCTCATCGCAAGGCCAATAAAGTAGAGGGTAGGAGAGGTAGAAGGGGGAGGCTTGCAATTTATAATGATAATTAGAGATGTCGCGAATAGTTCGCCGGTGGACTGTTCCCGGCGAACATAGCATGTTCGCGTTCGCGGCGAACTGCGAACATATGCGATGTTCGATCCGCCCCCTATACTTTATCATTGAGCAAACTTTGACCCTGCAACTCACAGTCAGCAGACACATTCCAGCCAATCAGCAGCATACACTCCCTTCCAGAGCCTTCTACCTCATGGACAGCGGCCATTTTGAAATCATAACTAACTTGCAGTCTTACTGAGAGGAGGCTGAGTGTAGGTGATTCTGCATCAATAGGGAAAAACATAGCTAGGCTACTGTACACAGTGTGCAACACAGTCCTGAAGGACTCTTTTGATCTCTGCTGCAAGGACACCCCTGTGTCTCTTCCCCCCCTTATCATCATCCTCCCCTCACCTTAGCACCCAACCCTAACACCCCTCACACTTATCCATAACACCCATCAACCTAACACCTAACCCTAACACCCCTCACACTTATCCCTAAGACCTAACACCCCACACACTTATTCCTAACATGCCTCACCCTAACACCCCTTACACTTATCCTTAACACCCCTCACCCTAACACCTAACCCTAATACCCCCTCACACTTATCCCTAACACCCCTTACCCTAACACATAACCATAACATCCCTTACCCTAACACCCATCACACTTATCCCTAACACCCTTCACCCTAACACCTAACCCTAACACCCCTCACACTTATCCCTAACACCCCTCACCCTAACCCTAACACCCGTCAAACTTATCCCTAACACCTAACCCTAATACCTCCTTACACTTATCCCTAACAGCCCTCACCCTAACACCAAACCCTAACATCCATCACACTTATCCCTAACACCCCTCACCCTAACACCTAACCCTAACACCCCTCACACTTATCCCTAACACCCCTCGCCCTAACACCTAACCCTAACACCCCTCACACTTATCCCTAACACCCCTTACCCTAACACCCCTCACACTTATCCCTAACACCTAACCCTAACATCCCTCACCCTAACACCCCCCACACTTATCCCTAACACCCCTCACCCTAACACCTAACCCTAACACCCCTCACACTTATCCCTAACACTCCTCACCCTAACCCTAACACCCCTCACACTTATCCCTAACACCTAACCCTAACATCCCTCACCCTAACACCCCCACACTTATCCCTAACACCCCTCACCCTAACACCTAACCCTAACACCCCTCACACTTATCCCTAACACCGATTACACTAACACCCCTCACCCTAACACCTAACCCTAATACCCCCTTACACTTATCCCTAACAGCCCTTACCCTAACACCTAACCCTAACATCCCTTACCCTAACACCCATCACACTCATCCCTAACACCCCTCACCCGAACACTAACACTCATCACACTTATCCCTAACACCTAACCCTAACACCTAACTCTAACACCCCTCACCCTAACACCTAACCCTAACACCCCTCACACTTATCCCTAACACCCCTTACCCTAACCCTAACACCCCTCACACTTATCCCTAACACCTAACCCTAACATCCCTTACCCTAACACCCATCACACTTATCCCTAACACCTAACCCTAACACCCCTCATACTTATCCCTAACACCCCTTACACTAACACCCCTCACCTAACACCTAACCCTAATACCCCCTTACACTTATCCCTAACAGCCCTTACCCTAACACCTAACCCTAACATCCCTTACCCTAACACACATCACACTTATCCCTAACACCCCTCACCCTAACACTAACCCTAACACCCCTCACAATTATCCCTAACACCCCTTACCCTAACCCCCCTCACACTTATCCCTAACATTTAACCCTAACATCCCTCACCCTAACACCCCCCACACGTATCCCTAACACCCCTCACCCTAACACCTAACCCTAACACCCCTCAACTTATCCCTAACACCCCTCACCCTAACCCTAACACCCCTCACACTTATCCCTAACACCTAACCCTAACATCCCTCACCCTAACACCCCCCACACTTATCCCTAACACCCCTCACCCTAACACCTAACCCTAACACCCCTCACACTTATCCCTAACACCCCTTACACTAACACCGCTCACACTTATCCCTAACACCCCTCACCCTAACACCTAATCCTAACACCCCTCACACTTATCCCTAACACCCCTCACCCTAACACCTAACCCTAACACCCCTCAACTTATCCCTAACACCCCTCACCCTAACCCTAACACCCCTCACACTTATCCCTAACACCTAACCCTAACATCCCTCACCCTAACACCCCCCACACTTATCCCTAACACCCCTCACCCTAACACCTAACCCTAACACCCCTCACACTTATCCCTAACACCCCTTACACTAACACCGCTCACACTTATCCCTAACACCCCTCACCCTAACACCTAACCCTAATACCCTCTTACACTTATCCCTAACAGCCCTTACCCTAACACCTAACCCTAACACCTAACCCTAACACCCCCCACACTTATCCCTAACACCCCTCACCCTAACACCTAACCCTAACACCCCTCACACTTATCCCTAACACCCCTCACCCTAACACCTAACCCTAACACCCCTCACACTTATCCCTAACACCCCTAACACCTAACCCTAACACCACTCACACTTATCCCTAACAGCCCTTACCCTAACACCTAACCCTAACATTCCTCACCCTAACACCCCCCACACTTATCCCTAACACCCCTCACCCTAACACCTAACCCTAACACCCCTCACACTTATCCCTAACACCCCTCACCCTAACACCTAACCCTAACACCCCTCACACTTATCCCTAACACCGATTACACTAACACCCCTCACCCTAACACCTAACCCTAATACCCCCTTACACTTATCCCTAACAGCCCTTACCCTAACACCTAACCCTAACATCCCTTACCCTAACACCCATCACACTCATCCCTAACACCCCTCACCCTAACACTAACACTCATCACACTTATCCCTAACACCTAACCCTAACACCTAACTCTAACACCCCTCACCCTAACACCTAACCCTAACACCCCTCACACTTATCCCTAACACCCCTTACCCTAACCCTAACACCCCTCACACTTATCCCTAACACCTAACCCTAACATCCCTTACCCTAACACCCATCACACTTATCCCTAACACCTAACCCTAACACCCCTCACACTTATCCCTAACACCCCTTACACTAACACCCCTCACCTAACACCTAACCCTAATACCCCCTTACACTTATCCCTAACAGCCCTTACCCTAACACCTAACCCTAACATCCCTTACCCTAACACACATCACACTTATCCCTAACACCCCTCACCCTAACACTAACCCTAACACCCCTTACAATTATCCCTAACACCCCTTACCCTAACCCCCCTCACACTTATCCCTAACACCTAACCCTAACATCCCTCACCCTAACACCCCCCCACACGTATCCCTAACACCCCTCACCCTAACACCTAACCCTAACACCCCTCAACTTATCCCTAACACCCCTCACCCTAACCCTAACACCCCTCACACTTATCCCTAACACCCCTTACACTAACACCGCTCACACTTATCCCTAACACCCCTCACCCTAACACCTAATCCTAACACCCCTCACACTTATCCCTAACACCCCTCACCCTAACACCTAACCCTAACACCCCTCAACTTATCCCTAACACCCCTCACCCTAACCCTAACACCCCTCACACTTATCCCTAACACCTAACCCTAACATCCCTCACCCTAACACCCCTCACACTTATCCCTAACACCTAACCCTAACACCCCTCACACTTATCCCTAACACCCCTTACACTAACACCCATCACACTTATCCCTAACACCCCTCACCCTAACACCTAACCCTAATACCCTCTTACACTTATCCCTAACAGCCCTTACCCTAACACCTAACCCTAACACCTAACCCTAACACCCATCACACTTATCCCTAACACCCCTCACCCTAACACCAAACCCTAACACCCCTCACACTTATCCCTAACACCCCTAACACCTAACCCTAACATTCCTCACCCTAACACCCCCCCACACTTATCCCTAACACCCCTCACCCTAACACCTAACCCTAACACCCCTCACACTTATCCCTAACACCCCTCACCCTAACACCTAACCCTAACACCCCTCACACTTATCCCTAACACCCCTAACACCTAACCCTAACACCCCTCACACTTATCCCTAACAGCCCTTACTCTAACACCTAACCCTAACATTCCTCACCCTAACACCCCCCACACTTATCCCTAACACCCCTCACCCTAACACCTAACCCTAACACCCCTCACACTTATCCCTAACACCCCTCACCCTAACACCTAACCCTACCACCCCTCACACTTATCCCTAACACCCCTAACACCTAACCCTAACACCACTCACAATTATCCCTAACACCCCTTACCCTAACCCCCCTCACACTTATCCCTAACACCTAACCCTAACATCCCTCACCCTAACACCCCCCACACGTATCCCTAACAACCCTCACCCTAACACCTAACCCTAACACCCCTCAACTTATCCCTAACACCCCTCACCATAACCCTAACACCCCTCACACTTATATCTAACACCTAACCCTAACATCCCTCACCCTAACACCCCCCACACTTATCCCTAACACCCCTCACCCTAACACCTAACCCTAACACCCCTCACACTTATCCCTAACACCCCTTACACTAACACCGCTCACACTTATCCCTAACACCCCTCACCCTAACACCTAACCCTAACACCCCTCACACTTATCCCTAACACCCCTCACCCTAACACCTAACCCTAACACCCCTCAACTTATCCCTAACACCCCTCACCCTAACCCTAACACCCCTCACACTTATCCCTAACACCTAACCCTAACATCCCTCACCCTAACACCCCCCACACTTATCCCTAACACCCCTCACCCTAACACCTAACCCTAACACCCCTCACACTTATCCCTAACACCCCTTACACTAACACCGCTCACACTTATCCCTAACACCCCTCACCCTAACACCTAACCCTAACACCCCTCACACTTATCCCTAACACCCCTCACCCTAACACCTAACCCTAACACCCCTCAACTTATCCCTAACACCCCTCACCCTAACCCTAACACCCCTCACACTTATCCCTAACACCTAACCCTAACATCCCTCACCCTAACACCCCCCACACTTATCCCTAACACCCCTCACCCTAACACCTAACCCTAACACCCCTCACACTTATCCCTAACACCCCTTACACTAACACCGCTCACACTTATCCCTAACACCCCTCACCCTAACACCTAACCCTAATACCCCCTTACACTTATCCCTAACAGCCCTTACCCTAACACCTAACTCTTACACCTAACCCTAACACCCATCACACTTATCCCTAACACCCCTCACCCTAACACCAAACCCTAACACCCCTCACACTTATCCCTAACACCCCTCACCCTAACACCTAACCCTAACATCCCTCACCCTAACACCCCTCACACTTATCCCTAACACCTAACCCTAACACCCCTCACACTTATCCCTAACACCCCTTACACTAACACCCCTCACACTTATCCCTAACACCCCTCACCCTAACACCTAACCCTAATACCCTCTTACACTTATCCCTAACAGCCCTTACCCTAACACCTAACCCTAACACCTAACCCTAACACCCATCACACTTATCCCTAACACCCCTCACCCTAACACCAAACCCTAACACCCCTCACACTTATCCCTAACACCCCTAACACCTAACCCTAACATTCCTCACCCTAACACCCCCCACACTTATCCCTAACACCCCTCACCCTAACACCTAACCCTAACACCCCTCACACTTATCCCTAACACCCCTCACCCTAACACCTAACCCTAACACCCCTCACACTTATCCCTAACACCCCTAACACCTAACCCTAACACCACTCACACTTATCCCTAACAGCCCTTACTCTAACACCTAACCCTAACATTCCTCACCCTAACACCCCCCACACTTATCCCTAACACCCCTCACCCTAACACCTAACCCTAACACCCCTCACACTTATCCCTAACACCCCTCACCCTAACACCTAACCCTACCACCCCTCACACTTATCCCTAACACCCCTAACACCTAACCCTAACACCACTCACAATTATCCCTAACACCCCTTACCCTAACCCCCCTCACACTTATCCCTAACACCTAACCCTAACATCCCTCACCCTAACACCCCCCACACGTATCCCTAACAACCCTCACCCTAACACCTAACCCTAACACCCCTCAACTTATCCCTAACACCCCTCACCATAACCCTAACACCCCTCACACTTATATCTAACACCTAACCCTAACATCCCTCACCCTAACACCCCCCACACTTATCCCTAACACCCCTCACCCTAACACCTAACCCTAACACCCCTCACACTTATCCCTAACACCCCTTACACTAACACCGCTCACACTTATCCCTAACACCCCTCACCCTAACACCTAACCCTAACACCCCTCACACTTATCCCTAACACCCCTCACCCTAACACCTAACCCTAACACCCCTCAACTTATCCCTAACACCCCTCACCCTAACCCTAACACCCCTCACACTTATCCCTAACACCTAACCCTAACATCCCTCACCCTAACACCCCTCACACTTATCCCTAACACCCCTCACCCTAACACCTAACCCTAACACCCCTCACACTTATCCCTAACACCCCTTACACTAACACCGCTCACACTTATCCCTAACACCCCTCACCCTAACACCTAACCCTAACACCCCTCACACTTATCCCTAACACCCCTCACCCTAACACCTAACCCTAACACCCCTCACACTTATCCCTAACACCCCTCACCCTAACCCTAACACCCCTCACACTTATCCCTAACACCTAACCCTAACATCCCTCACCCTAACACCCCCCACACTTATCCCTAACACCCCTCACCCTAACACCTAACCCTAACACCCCTCACACTTATCCCTAACACCCCTTACACTAACACCGCTCACACTTATCCCTAACACCCCTCACCCTAACACCTAACCCTAATACCCCCTTACACTTATCCCTAACAGCCCTTACCCTAACACCTAACCCTAACACCTAACCCTAACACCCATCACACTTATCCCTAACACCCCTCACCCTAACACCAAACCCTAACACCCCTCACACTTATCCCTAACACCCCTCACCCTAACACCTAACCCTAACGCCCCTCACACTTATCCCTAACACCCCTAACACCTAACCCTAACACCCCTCACACTTATCCCTAACACCCCTTACCCTAACCCTAACACCCCTCACACTTATCCCTAACACCTAACCCTAACATTCCTCACCCTAACACCCCCCACACTTATCCCTAACACCCCTCACCCTAACACCTAACCCTAACACCCCTCACACTCATCCCTAACACCCCTCACCCTAACACCTAACCCTAACACCCCTCACACTTATCCCTAACACCCCTAACACCTAACCCTAACACCACTTACACTTATCCCTAACAGCCCTTACCCTAACACCTAACCCTAACATCCCTTACCCTAACACCCATCACACTTATCCCTAACACCCCTTACCCTAACCCTAACACCCCTCACACTTATCCATAACACCCATCAACCTAACACCTAACCCTAACATTCTCACACTTATCCCTAAGACCTAACACCCCTAACACTTTTTCCTAACATGCCTCACACTAACACTTCTTACACTTAGCCCTAACACCCCTCACCCTAACACCTAACCCCCTCACCCTTATCCCTAACACCCCTTACCCTAACACCCCTCACACTTATGCCTGTGTCTCTTCCCCCCCTTATCATCAAGGGAGGGGGAGGATGATGAGGGAGGGGGGAAGAGACACAGGGGAGGATGATGAGGGAGGGGGGAAACAGACACAGGGGAGGATGATGATGGAGGGGGTAAAGAGATACAGGGGAGGGTGATGAGGAAGGGGGGAAAGAGACACAGAGGAGGATGATGAGGGAGGGGGGGAAGAGACACAGGGGAAGATGATGAGGGAGGGGGAAAAGAGACGCAGGGGAGGATGATGAGGGATGGGGGAAAGAGACACAGGGGAGGATGATGATGGAGGGGGGAAGAGACACAGGGGAGGATGATGAGGGAGGGGGCAAAGAGATACTGGGGAGGATGATGAGGGAGGTGGGAGGATGATGAGGGAGGGGGATGGGACACAGGGGAGGGTGATGAGGAAGAGAGGAAAGAGACACAAGGGAGGATGATGAGGGAGGGGGTAAAGAGATACAGGGGAGGATGATGATGGAGGGGGACGTTAGGTTATTTATGCCCTTTATGGATTAAAACCAGACTCTGCATCAACTATGTAATTTTTCGTGGGAGTTTTGACATGGATCTCCCTCCGGCATGCCACAGTCCAGGTGTTAGTCCCGTTGAAACAAATTTCCCATCAATATTGTGGCCAGAAAGAGTCCCTGTGGGTTTTAAAATCCGCCTGCCCATTGAAGTCTATGGCGGTTCGCCGGGTTCGCGAACATTTGCGGCGGTTCCGAAAATTTGATGTTCGCGACATCACTAATGATAATGTTTAAGTCCTGAAGGGATTTTGGTTGGAGGTGGGGGGGGTGGGGGGGGGGGGGAACAGATCCTCACATTTGCTGTAAGAGCAGTGAGATAAATAATACTTTTATTTATCCTTATGCAATGTATATCTTTTTTTATTTTAACAATTCTCCTATTTAGGTGTAGTTATTGCTTTTAATAAAATTATTTGGGATACGACAATAAAAGATACGTTTTATAATTATAAATGAAATAAGGGGTCTTTTATGGTATGGCCAGTCTGTAGACTGTATCAGACTAAGCTTAGTTTATGTGTAAGTAGTAAAATATTTTTTGGTAAACAGAAGAATGTAGATTTTATTAAACCCTATAAATGGTTTTCTTCCTTTACTGGCAAGTAATCTCTCAAAGCATGATGGGAGATTTACTGTGTCCTTCACTACTATTTAGCAATGAGATAACACGAGTTATAAACTAGACTTAGAAGCTGCAAAATCCCTAAAATTATGAATAATTATGGGATCAATCTCTGATGAAGTTGCCATATATTTCTATAAGGAGGAGGGGACTGTTTATATCAAGAGACGCAGCTTTACACGAATGTGATGATGGGGAATTACCAGACCCTAAGGTCTATAGGTAACAATGACTAAGATTACTAGAAATACAAGGCACCTGACCCCTTGGAGAACCTATTTAATATATTATACGGGTTTGTGATAATGATAATATAATGTGATTTGAGCACAAGTTCCTGATATTATAGGGTAGAAACATTGATGGAAAAGGTGTGCGCAAGGTTGTATATTGTTACCTTATTTATACACCTTATATACAGAGTACATCATGTAAGGCCGGACTGGATGTATCCAAAGCCGGGATCTATATTGCTGGAGAAATAACAACAACCTCAGATACGTGGATGATACTACTCTGATTGATGAAAGTGAGGAGGAACTAAAGGGTCTAATGATGAGGGTAAAAGAAGAGAGTTCAGAGGCTGGCCTGCTGCTTAATGTTAAAAAGACAAAGATCATGGCAAATAGATGGGGAAGAAGTGGAGGCAGTGACAGATTTTATTTTCCTGGGAACCAAGATCTCTTCAGATTATGACTGGGGCCATGAAATTTAAAGATGTTTGCTTCTAGGGAGGAAAGCTATGGCACGTCTGGACAATCTAGTAAAAAAATATATTACTTTAGAAACAAAGGTCCTCATAGTTAGACCTATGGTATTCCCAGTAGTAACATACAGATGTGAGAGCTGGACCATAATGAAGTCTGAGCCCATAGAATTGACCCCTTTGAATTATGGTTTTGGAGAAGACTGCTTAGAGTCCCTTGGACTGCAAGAAGATCCAATGACTCAATACATCAGGGAATCAAGACAAGCTGTTCACTGGAAGGTGTGATCATGAAGTTGAAGCTCAAATATGTTGGTCTTATGAGAAGCCAGGATTTCTTAAAGAAGACTCTGATGTTGGGAAAGATTGAAGGCACAGGGAGAAGGGGGAGGCAGAGGCAGAGATGGATAGGTGAGGTCACTGAAGTTACTGTAGCAATGAACATGAGCTTGATGGAAGTCAGAGGGGCAAAGGCTAACAGATGTGTCTGGCGTGCTGCGGTCAATAAGGTCACAGAGAGTCGGACACAATTGAATGACTAAATAACAATATAACCATTGAAGTTATGTTTATTACATAATATTGTCACTATTCTTTAGTTTTCCTCCTCGTTATAATTGTTATTTTGTGCGGTTCTTCAGATGTTACACGTTTGTGGTATAAAAGTACTGATTACCAATCTGGAGAAGGTCAGAGCGACCGGAGTTGTTACATTTACTGGGCCAACTAAACAGCTTGGGAAGACCCAAAGTTTTCTTCATAACTTCATGAGGTCACTAGAAGAAGATCTTCTAAATCATGTCCCAAATCTACAGAAGAGTATGTGAGGAGTTAGATTAGGTTTAATGCCTCTACATCCCAACAAAGGAGAGTAATAAATAAAGAAACCCATTGACATTCGCTAGTGATTTGTACTGGACCTGACATCACTGCTGGTTTGGACTTCATGGTCACATTATTATCTTTACACACATGATTAATGTTAGTTGTTGAGCTTCTGTGGCTCAAAACTTTCTATAATAATTTCAGAAGAACAACTATTAAAGATTTCTAGCCTTTATTATTTTGATTATAAAATAAATAACATTAATATAAAACGTAAAGAACATGAGCGATCCGGCCTTTATCTTTCTAGTCAATTGGGAGAAGTGTAAACAAAGTGTCATGGAGAGCGTGTTTTTGTGCTATCTGATCACATGTATGTGCGTGTCAGTCCTGATCTCACCTCCTTTGGTTACTACATAGGAGGAGGAAGAAATCCACTGTGTCTTAGCTCAATGTCGTTTTATTGACTCTACTAAAACTTTATTTTATCGATGCTTGGTCAATAAGCAAAACTAAGGTATCATCAGGAAAGTTATAAGACCACTGAAATTTAGGAAATCCTTCACATGTGTAACAAAATACAACCCTAGCAGCAGTGTAAGCCATGAACACATTTTACTACTCCTGTTGTTCATAGGGTGTTCCATCTTGTCTTTCTTCAGAAATTCTTACTAGTTACTACTATTTAGCAGACTGTAAACAGGACTTAGGCTTCATGACCATTTATCCACCTGTTTGGATAATTAAATATATTATATGTAAATTATATAATTGATGTTTCTGTTAATCCAGTAAGTGCAATGGTAATGAGTAGAAATAATCATCTACTTTCCCCCCTATTTCTTGTAGCTTCGGGATAGATGAATCACTATGGTGGGGGGGGGGGGGGGGAGGTTTAAACCAGTGTCTGCAGAATTCTTATAAACTCCCTGGCGTTCATCCCATACACGGCAAATGGAGCCAAAAATATAATGGCCTCCAAATAGGACCCGCAAAGGGTTTACAGCCAAGTTCTGAACACTGTAAAAGACAATATAAAACACAACTGGACTAAATGTGGGGAAAGCATGGAAAGGCATTACAATTCATGCCACAACAATCCCCAAAATAAACATAGGCAATTAAAACATTTTTTTATTTCATCATATGTTGAAATGGTCATGCATATGCCAATATGTAAAGCCATGCTGCAACATGCATAAAGCAATTAAACACACACTACCTGATAAAATAGCAACACCAAAACATTAAACTGCTTGCCATATTAACCCTTTCTGACTTGCAGAGGCTCTAATGTGGACACTGAGATATAAATAAAATTGCATATCTGGCTCATCATATCTACATTGGGAAAAGATATAGTGGCCAAATTACACCGCCACATCACATATATAAAGTACCAGGGGAACATTTTAATATTTGTTGTTCAGTCCTTAAGTTGTGTCTGACTCTCTGTGACCCTACGGACTGTAGCTTACTTAGCTAGGTATCTGCCTATGCTGTTCCAAAAGGTTTGCATGACAAAGATACTGGATTGGGTTTTCAGTTTCTTCTCCAGTGGACTGTGATTTGTCTGACCTCCCTACTATGACCTGCCCACCTAAAGTGACCCTACATGATATAGCTCACAGCTTCATTGAAGTACACAAGCCCCTTCACCACCACAAGGCAGCAATCCAGAAGCGGAACCGGGGAACATTCAAAACACTAATCTATTCTAAGCCATGAGAAAGGGCCACAGACACACATGGAGGTTATGCAGAGGCACATGGAGCAACAGCTAACTCACCTCCATCAGGGCCAATCTCTGCTACGTCCCCTCATGGAAAGTCCCACTGCTGGGGGCATGTGCCAAGATATATACCCATTATCATTTGGTGACCTTCCATTAAGTGTTTTGCTATCAATTGACATTGTCACCTGTCATATTGTTATCAGGCCTTCAGGAGAATATTCATACTCCACAGTATCACAAATTGGACCTCTCATGTGTATTAACCCTTTATTATTATATATGTTCTATATTATTATATGATATCTTATGAAATGATTACTATCATTATTATTATTATTTTTATTGTTATCATATGCATTAACCTTCTGCATTGTAACTAGTGCTCATTAGTTTACTGATACAGGAATGTGACACAAATGTGATGTATGTGGATGTCTCAAAACTGAAACCAATGAAAACACACTGACACGGTGAGAACAATATAACAAAAATGTATTTCATACACAGAGCACAATCAGAAAAGGACACAACTGAGCATTAATATCATGGGTGTGGTGTGGGAGGAAGCCGGGAGGGCAAAAGGTTTGTGGGAAAAAGGGGATACCTAAAGGGGGTAATGTCAAAGTCTAAATTAAGCATGATGCATAGAACCTACAAGTGTCAAATGTGGTCACTATACCACTGCAACCATAATCTGATGAATAAAAGGATCATCAGAAATCACTCCATTTAAATAAATAATTAACTAATGTTCATAGCACTTACAACTTGTCAAGATCTGCTTAATGAAACAGATACTTAAACCTCTGGACTGCACCTAATATAAAATAAAAGAATAATAACACCTACAAAATAAGGCCTTAAAAAAATAGGGACTGCAGCATCTCTTCTCAACAGCATTCCTCAGTGACCATCAATTGGTGACATGTTCAACAGAACCCAGAGAGAAGAGGATCATGGACCATGTAATGGGAAGTAGCCATCTGCATACAAAATATCACCATCACATAGGCCAAGTTCCAAGACTCTGTAGCCAGACTAGATTAGGTTAACATTGTGACCAATAGATTGTCACTGAGGAGTGGTGTTGAGAAGGCACAAACATCTGTGCAGCCCTCACTCAGTGTACATCCTGCCACATTTATGAACTACTGGAACAGATGATCCAGGGTCCATACCTCTGTGGCAGGTGTGAGCATGTTGCCTATCTGGAAGCTCAAATCGGAGAACTGGAGAGGAGAATTGCAGCACTTGGTGATGTTGCACCACTGGAAAGGGAGCTGGGCAAAGTTTAGATGGGCATAACATGGAGGGTGGAGCTATGGCTAGTGAGGATATCCAGGGAGGTAGCTGGGTTACAGTTAGAAGAGAAAGCAGGGGGATCAGGAGGAGGAGGCATACCAGATCTGAGTTGGCAAACACCAACAGATTTGCCAGATTGAGTGAAACTGTTGGGGATGTCCATGCAGGAATGGCAATGCCAGAAAAAGCTGTTCCCTCTAACAGCCAGGAGAACAATTCTACTGGAGGAGTGGGAGGGTAGAATAGGCAGAGCCATAGACGGGTTTTGGTGGTAGGGGACTCTATTATTAGGAAGGTAGGAAGGGTGATTTGTCAACTAGATCCCAGCAATTGAATAGTTTGCTGGCTCCCGGTTGCCGGGGTTCGGCATGTTGTGGATCGGATAGATAAATTATTTGGAGGGGCTGGAAATGAACCAGCGGTCTTGTTACATATTGGTACCAATGACAAAGTTAGTGGAGGATGGAATTAGGCAATAGGCTTAAGGCAATGACCTCCAAGGTAGTATTTTCTGAGATACCACCAGTGCCACGTGCTAGCCCAGGGAGGCAGTAGGAGCCTAGGGAGGTTAATGCATGGCTAAAAAAGTGGTGCATTAAGGATGGGTTTGGGTTTTTAGAGCACTGGGCTGACTTCTCACTTTGGCACAATCTCTTTAGCTGGAATGGATTGAATCTTAATTATGAGGCAGCTGCTGTGCTAGGGGAAAGGATGATAGAAAGGCTGGGGGAATTTTTAAACCAATAGGTGGAGGGGAAGTATTAGATAGATGTAATGGAATAGTAAGTGTAGAGGGGTAAGGAATAAATTAACTAGTCATGTGGGAGGAGATGCGGGAGGGTTAGTATAGTCAATAGGGAGGTACTCAAGTATAGTGGCAGGCACCCCAGTACTACAGACTCATAACATAAAGTGTATGCTCGCTAATGCCAGAAGCTTGCCAGGAAAAGTAGGAGCGTTAAAATTATTAGTAATTAATGAGAAATAGGATTACTGAAAGATAGTGGGATGACTCTCATGACTGGACTGTTAATCTGGATGGGCAATGGTAAAATGGGAGGAGGGGTTTGTCTTTATGGTAAGCCTGAATATAAGTCTATAGTCAGAGAATATATTTATGCTGGTACTAGTGATAAAGTTTAATGTTTGTGGGTAGAGTTATATAACGGAGCAGTAAATTACAAAAGAATATTAGTAGGTGTATGCTATAAACCCCCAAATATAATTGAAAGTGAGGAAATGCAATTATTATTACAGAACGGAAATGCAGCTAAGCTGAAATAAACTGGATGAGTGAAACCAGCAGTACAGGTAAAGGGAGTAGGTTCTTGAGTACACTCAGGGATTTTATCTGGCCCAGGTTATACAAGAGCCTACTAGAAATGAGGCTATATTGGATTTAATCATCACAAATAATATTGATATAGTATCAAATGTTGGAATAGGGCAACCTTTGGAAAACAGTGATCACAACACAGTCATACAAAGTATAGACTGGGACAAAGAACTGATAGGTAAAAACACTGAACATAAATGGACAACATTTAAATCCTTACTAAATATACATACACATCGGCATATACCATGTGGGAATAAAAGTAAAAGGAGTAAATCCCATTCAATGTGGCTTAACAATGATTTAAAGATCAAGATACAGAGTAAAAAACAGGCATTTATATTATACAAACAAGAGGGGACAGAGACTGCTTTACGGGAGTACAAGGAAATCAACAAGGCAGCAAATAGGCTATTAGACTGGCTAAAATAGAAAATGAAAAATTAGTTGCAAAAGAGAGAGAAAGACTAACCATAAACTATGTGTTTAACTATATTAATTGGAAGAAGGTGAGGAAGGAAGCTATAGGAACATTACAATGTGACACAGGCCATCTGATAATTAGTGACCAGGAAAAGGCAGATGAGCTAAATAGGTTATTTTCTTCTGTATACACAAGGGAGGTACCAGTGGTTGGGACTCTGCAACATAACGGGGCTACACTAACATTGGTGAATAATTGGTTAACACAGGAAGAAATCCAAAAGAGGTTGGAAAAAATAAATGTTAATAAAGCCCCGGGTCCTGATAGAATACATCCACGGGTACTGAGGGAACTGGGTTCTGTAATAGCAAAACCATTATATCTAATTTTTCATGATTCACTCAACAAAGGGTCTCTACCAGATGACTGGAGTAAAGCAGATGTTTAAGAAGTGAGCAAGAGCAAATCCGGGAATTATAAACCAGTGAGCCTCACCTCTGTAGTGGGAAAGCGTTTAGAAGGGTTAATAAGGGATAATATACAAGAATATGTCTATTTGAAAAGGATTAGAAGTAGGAGCCAACATGGATTTATGAGGGATAGCTCATGTCAAACAAATCTAATTAGTTTCTATGAGGAGGTTAGTAGGAACTTGGATCTAGGCAACTCAGTGGATGTAGTCTTTTTAGATTTTGCAAATGCTTTTGATACAGTGCCACATGGGAGACTATTGTGCAAACTAAGAGATACAGAAATTGCTGTAAATATCTGCTCATGGATTGAGAGCTGGCTAAAAGACAGGAATCAAAGGGTTGTGGTAAATGGAACATACTCTGATTGGACTAATGTGATAAGTAACAATGAGAGTCTTATTGTCATTTGCAGTGTGATTGGGATTTTTGGTTTTATAAAAGTTTTTATAAAACAGTGAAATCTGCAGAAAATAAATATAAACATTCCCTTAGTAATTAGTAAAGCGCTGTCTTATGATATAGAGCTGTATTGATGAATTCTTGGTCACTTTAATGTAACACAATTTCTATATTTGAAATTATTCAAATACCCTGAATACTGTCACAGAGGCCATTGGCTGGTCTCCTTCAGTAAGTAGTAACCAGTACTGATACTTTATTGGGTCAAGAAGGGATTCCTGAAGGGAGGCCGAATCTGACAAAGTGCTGGATGGTGACAAGTCTGGAGGTAAGTTTACAAAGTTAAAGGTTATATTGCTATATAAGTATAGTGTGTGGTGCCTATGTATATAACTTTCATATACCTCCCCACACACACACATATATATGGATATACTGTATATACACCATTGTCACACACTATTCTTGGATATATATACACCATCACTACACACTATTGCTAGGTATATATACACCAAATGCACCAAGGGTTTGAAGAGGCAACATATGGTTTGATGAGAGATAAAATCATCCTCCTCCCTCCCCCCATCCTCCTCCTCCCCTCATCCTCCTCCTCCTTCTTCCTCCCTTTCCCCCTCTCCAATTAACCCATCCCTCCCCTCACTTACCTTCATCGCACTGCTCTCCATCGCGTCTTCTGTGTTGGGACCAGGAATATGCTAATGAAGTGACGTCACATGCGCGTCACTTCATTAGCATATGCCGGGTCCTGACACAGCCGGAAGACACGATGGACAGCAGCAGGAGCAGCTGATGAAGGTAAGTGAGGGGAGAGGGGGGTTAATTGGAGAGGGGGAAAGGGAGGAGGAGAATGAGGAGAGGGAGGAGGGTGAAAAGGGGAGGGAAACAGACACAGGGGAAGCAACACAGGGGAAAAAGACACAGGGGAGGGGAGAAGACACACAGGAGAGGGGAGAAGAGACACGGGGAGGAGGGAGAGACACAGGGGATGGGGGAAGAGACACAGCAGAGGGGGAAGACACACAGGGGAGGGGAAGAGACAAAGGGGAGGGGGGGGAAGAGACACAGGGGAGGGGGAGTGAGACACACAGGGGAGGGTGGGAAGACACACAGAGGAGGGGAGAAGAGACACAGGAGAGGGGAGAGGAGACACAGGAGAGGGAGAGCAGGGCAAACAGTCACAGAGGGAGTAGAGGGCGAAAAAGACACCGGGGAGAGAGAGGAGGGGAACAGACAAAGAGGAAATAGAGGCGGAAAACAAAACAGGGGAGGGAGAGGGGTGAACAAACACAGGGGAGAAAGAGGGGGGAAACAGACACAGCGGAGGGAGAGGGGAGGAAGAGACACAGGGGAGGGAGAGGGGGAAGAGACACAGGGGAGGTAGAGGTGGGGGAAGAGACACAGGGGAGGGGGAGAGCAGGGCAAACAGACAGAGGGAGTAGAGTAGGAAAAGACACAGGGGAGGGAGAGGGGGGAACAGACACATGGGAGGGAGAGGGGGAACAGACACATGGGAGGGAGAGGGGGGAAACAGACACAGGGGAGGGAGATGGGGGAAGAGACACAGGGGAGGGAGATGGGGGAAGAGACACAGGGGAGGGAGAGGGGGAAGAGACACAGGGGAGGGAGAGCAGGGCAAACAGACACAGAGGGAGTAGAGTAGGAAAAGACACAGGGGAGGGAGAGGGGGGAATAGACACATGGGAGGGAGAGGGGGAACAGACACATGGGAGGGAGAAGGGGGAAACAGACACAGGGAAGGGAGATGGGGGAAGAGACACAGGGGTGGGAGATGTGGGAAGAGACACAGAGGAGGGAGAGGGGGAAGAGACACAGGGGAGGGAGAGCAGGGCAAATAGACACAGAGGGAGTAGAGGGGGGAAAAGACAGAGGAGGGAAAGGGGGAACAGACACATGGGAGAGAGAGGGGGGACAGACACAGTGGAGGGAGAGGGGGGAATAGACACAGTGGAGATAGAAGGGGGACAGACACAGGGGAGGGAAAGGGGGAACAGACACAGGGGAGGAAGAGGGGGGACATACATGGGGGAGGGGCCAAGGGGGGGAGGAGACACAGGGGAGGGAGAGGGGGAAAGAGACACAGAGAAGGGATAGGGGTGAAAAGAGACACAGGGGAGGGATAGGAGGGGGGAAATGAGTCACAAGGGAGGGAGAGGAGGGGGGAAGAAGATACAAGGGAGGAAGAAGACAGGGGAAGAGGCATAACAATTTTATTGCCATTATTTTTGACGGGCAAGTCGATAGTGAGAACATAAAAGACAAAGGGGAGACAGCAGAGAGTCATCAGAGATGACATCAGGATGCCAAGGAGGCGGGCACGGCAAGGGAGAGGCGATCATCTTGAATGCCGACCAGTGCTAAGGGCATAAAGCTGTTGAGCTGCAGCAATGTAGGGTTTGATGAGAGCCAAAAAGACAGTGGAGAGGAAACCAAGGCATCAGAGATGACAGAGGGTATCCGAGGACGCGGGGTACGCTATGGAAAGGGGATGAGACTGGAGGTTATTAAGCACCATGGAGAAAAGCTACTGAGCTGCAGTAATGCTGGACTGGATGAGAGCCAAAAAGACAAGTGGAGACAGCGTAAAGGAGACTGAAGCTAGAAGAAAAAGGGGAGGCTGATGTGCAGGACAGGAGAGATTCCAGGGTTGCTGAGGAACACTAATAAATCCTATCTGTAAATCTATGAATTAATCTATAAATCAAATATATATATATAGAAAAGGAAAGTGGAAAGAAGAAGGGAAAAAGAGACAGAGGAATAGTATAAAAAGATGCATTGTGAACTCATTTGCATCTCCCTAGCCAGTTTCGCAGAATGTAGCACAATATCTGTATGTCTTTGAATTCTGAGCAGAACTTAACTTAATCTTGGTTTGGAAACTTTGCACCTGTCCCCTAGACCCTATACATCAGTAGTTTATTTTATGCTATTTAATCTCTTTGTTTTTTTGTTTTTTTATTTGTTAGATTTGAGTGATTATTAATAAAAGTTATTTTTTTATTTTATCCTCTCTTATGAAAAGGTAATTCATTATAATATGGTATGGAGAACACCAATTTATATGTATGAGAGGACTCGCTAGTTTAAACTGTGATCTTTTCCATTTTTTTATTTAATCCTTTAAATCTTGTAACTATGGCATGCTGTCATTATAATAAACCAATTAGGAAGGCTAAATATAACAAATGTGTGAAAGGAAGTTGCTTTGCCAACCCTTTGTTATTTATTAGAGCATTACACTTTATTATAAACCTGAAGATCAATTGAACAGGTCTTTAGTTGAGAAGTAATGGAATTATTTTGTACTTGCCATTTAATAAGTAGCCCTCTTATATAAACTTTATGTGTTGGCCACACCGTTGCTTTGGATTCTACTGAGCCACCATTTATATAAAAAAATAACTCTACTTCTTTCTTTAACTTTTCAAAATTGTAGAATCTTTAGGAAGTTCATTATCTAATTTCCATAATGGACAAATACATTGTTGTTTACTTGTTTTCAAGGTTAGAGCAGTCATTCCATGGTCTGCCCAAATAAAAGGGCCTATGTCAGCTTTTAAGATATTTTGTAATCCTAATTCATTAACAAAAATATAAACCAACCTTCCACATGACTTATGTCTATGGGAGCAGAAGGAATAATCTCTGTCTGAAGGATGTAATGTTCTCCATGATTCATAAAGACCATATTTCACCAAGATATTCTAAAAACCCAGAGTTTTGTACAAAATATGGATCTAACTTTGAAGTTTTATTTAACTTTCTGTCCATTTCCGGATTTATACATATATTGAAATCTCCACAGACTATAAGAGAACCTGAGAAAATTCAATTACCTCAATTACCTCAATGTAACTAATACATTTTGTTTCCCCCTTGTTAGGAGAATAAATATTGATCTTATAGACCTCATGGTCCAAACCAGGCTGAAATGACTTAAAGAGTTTATTCACGTACTGAGGAGGATCCTGTACCGACTCTGGAAGGTTACAAATTCAAATATTTTGCCTCCTGGACCTGACTCCAAGGTATTCCAGTATAGAATGAAGTTGGGATTGCTTCTCTTTTAGCATAGATATTTCTTATTTTATTGGGGTGTGTGCCCTCAGAAGATGGTTTTAGTTTTCAGTCACCTTCCACTATTATCCTGCAAGTACAGCATGCCTGGTTGGAGAGCACACCCATCTAGGTGACTCTAAACTTAGAGACAATACATAATTTATGGGGAAGAGTGATAAGAAGCTCAAACTATTTGGGGACACAATTAAAATAATACATTTTTTAAATACACAGAAAAAGCTTAATTACAAATATGTATTAAAAAAAGTGAAAAGTACTAATAACAATCAATCTTAAAAAACTATAGAAATTTCAATGTCAAACTTTCAGATTTATCTGGCATAATAAATCACATAGAATAAAAAAAAAAAAAATTATGTTTAAGCCCAATTCTAAATGGGGCCTTTCATTCCCTAATTTCAAATTATACTATAAAGCAGCTCAAATTTTATTAATTCCTTTAGCCATTCCTCTTCCCATCAACCACTAGCAGTTTTCATAGAAAACTTCATGATAAACCCATACTCATGGGACTCTATCATGTGTCTCCCTAAACCCCTGCCACTGCTTCGGGCACAGGTTAACCCCTTCACTAAACTCTCACTCACCCACTGGAGCTGGGCGAAGCAAAAATGTAGCTTGCACCCAAATTCTCTATCCTTACCCCTCATATCCCCCACCCACAACTTACACTAAATATTTCTATGAACTCATTAACTCTCCACCAAATCCCTACTCAAGAACAATTTACCTACTGTAGGATTAAACATTTTGTACAAACCCTAGAACACCCGTTAGATAAGCCAAAATCTTCATGGGTGACGAGAATATGTCACAAAGCCCCACTTACAAAAGGCATTTTAAGCCGTATTTATGACTCAATCAACGTAGACCTAGGCACATTAAAATCTAAATATATGAGCAAGTGGGATGGAGACTTAAATTGCAGTTGGGACCAGGACACATGGCGGAATTCTTTTATAAATCTCAGGAGGGGCTCCCTTAATAATAGCATATTAGAAACCTCTATCAAGGTCCTTCACAGGATTTATCATACTCCTGATAAACTTCACAAATGGAAGCTTGTTCCAAATCTCAACTGCCTTTGAGACTCTGGGGAAATAGGTTTTCTTTCATACATGGTGGACATGCCTTCAAGTTACTTATCTTTGATGTTCCTTCTCTCCCCCCCCCCCCCAAAAGTAAGCTAATACAGTTTATAATGCTAACAACAAAGAGCCATATCGCTTGACAGTATAAATCTTCATCTTAACATACAAGTAGTTATTACTAAAATAAATCTCCTTATCAATAGAAGACGTCCCCACATTCTCGAGGACCAATTTCTATGATATCTGGAATCCATGGTTACAATCCCCACATAGTTTATCAATATCACAATCCTAGTTCACATAGAGATACATCAACAATCTGGAGGGTCATTGGGCCGGGTTGGCTGGCTTGGGCTCCCCTATCCGGAGGTGATGGTCAGAGATGAGCTTTTAAGACTATTTGCAGCAACAAAAGATAACTGTTAATTTTGCCCACCCCCACTGATCATTTGTAGTTTACCCCTTATTTCACCAAGAAATAAATCCTAAAATAGAAAAATCAGGTAAAGGTTCACAGTACAGTACCTTCAAATATATGAGGTAATTCACAGAGTATAAGGCTATTTTGCATTGTGTTTTCTACTCTGTCATACTATCCTTAATAGAAAAGATGTTTATTATTGTTTAAAGTTACCAATTCTTATTTTTGTAATCTCTGTACATCCAAGAGAAATTGTCATCATGGCACCTTTACTTAATAAAACTGTACGATTGGTATTGGATCTTTAGTCCAATATAGATGCTAAGCGCTAAGTCTGTCGGCACTTCCTTGTTCGTTCAGTATGATCCTATATATGCAGGGTATGTGGCGCTGCTGTTGTACCGTTCTAGTAAATCAAAGGAGACTGCTGCTTCTCTGGGGGCACCATTCATAGAGATCCCCAATATTAGAGTGTAGAAATCACAGAGTTGTGGTTGGAGAAGCGCAAATGCTCCTGACCAGTACCTAGATGTTCGGTAAATCTGTGCTCCTGGATGGAGTGTAGTAATAACATTGGTACATGATCTTTCCAATCTTGTGTGTGAGAGGATGTAATGATACAGTTCTCGTTATACAAAGAACATACATGATCCTTTATGAACATTTCAGTTTATTTTGTTTGACAGAATTCTCCTCGGAATTTAGCTCATGTAAAAACTATAATGAAGCAATAAAATCCAAAGCGATAAAAAATGCTGATATACTGTATAATATATATCGAAATGCACTAATAAATGGATGATCAAACGCGTTTCTCTGTGGTGTGCACAGCTTCCTCAGTGATAATATAGTTCTGTGGGTACATATGAAAGAGTCAAAAGTCTATATTGTAATACAGAGTACAGCTTTTATAACTCTTCTTTGTTACCCGGATAGCAGCAGGTGGTCCACAGACTATTCTGGTCTCTTTTTTAGAAACTAAAACATTTTCTTGGTATACATAAAAGTTTCATTCTGGCAGGTGTCAAGTACCACCTCATGATGGTTTTGTGTGCATTTTCTCTCAGGATTGTGTTTAGGGAGGAACCTGTAGTCTGCTTATGAATTTTGTTCCACTGTGGATTGGTTAAGTTAGTGGCAAATTCTGATTCCCAGGGATGCTAGTGGTGAAGTTTAGACAGTGTGGTCTGGTCTAATAGATAATTGATAATAAGTTATCTAATAGATAACTCCTCCCTCCAGATCAGCCCATTTTTCTCCATTCAGCGACCTTCTACAATGCCCTCAACACCGGCCTCTTGTGTTTGGCCTAAGATGCATGTTACAGAGCATTGTTTTGTGTTGTCCCAATGCTCTTGTCTGGCACTATTCTCTGACTGATAACCAGATTAAGACTGGGTCACCACTAGATCATCTCCCTGTTGCACCATCCAATTTGCCTATGCCAGGAGGCAATTCAGCTTTCACCCAGCAGGTGCACAAGAAGCTACGGGAGATGGAGCAGCAGATAAAGGAGCGTGGCCGAGCAGTGGATGTCAGGTGGTCTTTTGAGAAGTGCCAGGAAGCCACAGCTGGGTTTCCCATCAGATGGGTCCTTCACACTGTTGAAGTTTTGGATAGTCACAGCTTTGAGAGGTCGGACTTCAGCAACAACTTAGATTCACTGATAACCGCATCATTGTTTCTAAGAGAATAGTATCATAGTCATCTGAATGGTCCTCAGATGACTATGATACTATTCTCTTAGAAACCATGGATATTGACCACAGCTCAGGGAATTTATTTGATGACATGGAAAAAAATGAATTCCATATCTTTTCCCCGGCCATGCTTTGTTGGTGAATGAGACGGACGTCATGCTGGGAAGGGTTTAGGTGCAGAGGGGCTTCTTGGCTTCTTGCTGCTCTGTATGACCAGCCACGTCATATCCAATATGTCACACACTTCCCTGTTCCTCAAGAGGAGTCCTGCAGCCACGAGTGTAACCAAAGGTTGGTGGTCCTGTTTGGTGTTGGAAGGCAGGAAGATGATGCCCGTCACATGAAAAAGAGGATCACACAAGACATCCTGAAGGTGCTGAACCAAAAAAGCATGGCAGAGACAGGTTCTGATGAGGGACAGCGCAGACGAAGAGTGAAGCCTGAAGCATTTCCTACAGCAGAGGGGATTTTCTGCTGTTTCCAGCAGCTTTCACATTTTGATCAGCACCATGTCACAGCTCAGGTGTCTCAGAATGTGCTTGAGCAGATAACAAGCTTTGCACTGGGATTGTCCTACCACCTCCCATTGGTGCAGCATGTCCAATTCATCTTTGACTTGATGGAATATTCCTTCAACATCAGTGGCCTCATCAACTTTTCCATCCAGCTATTGAATGAGCTGAGCATAGTGGAAGCCGAGCTCCTGCTAAAATCCTCCAGCCTGGTTGGCAGCTACACAATGGGACTGTATTTGTGCATTGTGGCCGTTCTGCATCATTATCAAACCTGCCTAATTCTCAACCAGGAACAGACCGCACAGGTCTTTGAGGGGCTGAGTGGGGTTGTAAAGCATGCAATGAATCGTTCTGATGGTTCCTCTGCTGAGCGTTGTATCTTTGCTTACCTTTATGACTTGTATACATCGTGCAGCCACCTTTGGTGAGCTGTTCTGCTCCAAAGTGAAGAACACCATTTATTGCAATGTTGAGCCCTCATACTCCAACATGCTGTGGGAACAAGAATTCATGCTGGATGCCATAATTAATCCATCCACACACAATTTCAACTGTGGCATGCTGGGAAAACTACTTAGTGATTCGCCCACTAACTTCTACAGATTTGTGTGCAATGCACTTGTCCATGTTTGTGCTGGAGACCATGACACTGACAGAGTGAATGACATTGCCACCATTTATGCGGAGCTGACGGGAGCTTGCAAAGCTTTGAGCTCCGAATGGCTGGGCGCTTTGAAGGCTTTTTGCTGCTCATCCAACAATGGTACCAGTGGCTTCAATGACCTGCTGTGCAATGTAGATGTCAGTGATCTCTCTTTCCATGATTCACTTGCTACTTTTGTCGCAATCCTGGTTGCTCGTCAGTCTCTAATGCTGGATGATCTTATTCGCCGTGCTGCCATCCCATCCCTGCTCAATGCAGCCTGTAGTGAACAGGATTCAGAGTCTAGAGCTCGACTTACGTCCCGTATTTTATTACATCTCTTCAAAACACCCCAGCTAAATCCATGTGAGCCAGATGGCAGTAAATCAGCAAATCATGTGATCGCCACCTACTAGCAGCACCTCAGAATCCCATTGTTGATGGAGCAGTTTTTGCTGTGCTAAGAGCAGACCTAAGCAGAACTACGAGGTTTAGGATTTCCTGCCCCAGGAGGCACTGATGACATTACAGGGGGGCGTACTGTATTCATAGAAACTGCCAGTTAGGATGTTTATGCAAAATAGGTTCTGCGCAGCATTTGTCAGCAGGAATGGGTGGGGGATCGTTGTGTGCGCTCTCTCTGTGAGGATCCCAATGATCTACAGGATCCAGTTCTGAGCAGTGAACAGGCCCAGCATCTCATGCAGCTGATCTGTTATCCACATAGACTAGGTGACACAGAGCAGGGAGACATCCCTCAGAGGCAGCGCATAAAACACATACTGCAGACTCTAGATCAGTGGACAATGCGTCAGTCTGCCTTGGAGCTGCAACTAATGATCAAACAAACATCGAGCACTCTAACAACGAGCTCTTCACTACAGTACTTGACGTGCTGAGTGTATTGATTAATGGGACTCCGGTAGCTGATATGTTCAGCATCTCTCAGGGCAGCATGGAGGAGAACAACAGAGCGTACATAAACCTTGTGAAAAATTACAGAAAAGAGTTAGGAGACCGTCAGTATGAAAGTCTGGAGAAGGTGCACCAGCTGCTGCCTCTACCCAAGCAGACTAGGGATGTTATAACCTGTGAGTTTCAGGGATCTCTTAATGACACCAAAGGCTACAATATTGCTGGGTTTGACTCCATCTTCAAGTAAGAGGGTCTACAAGTCTCCACCAAGCAATAAATCTCCCTTTGGGACCTGTTTGAGGGTCTGAAGCAGTCAGCTCCACTGTCCTGGGGCTGGTTTGGGATTGTGTGCTTTGATAGACGTATCTCTCGATTGAAAGAGCAGCAGCGCTTGCTTCTCTACCATACTTACCTGAAGCCTAGGCCTCGTACATATTACCTAAAGCCTTTGCCTTTACCTCCTGAGGATAAAGAGCCCCCTGCTCCTACAATTAGGAACCTGACAAGAAGCTCAGTGAACCCCTCAAGGTGGCCAAAAGTGGAGTGGGGAGCACAGGGAGCAGTGAGGAAAAGATAAAGAGCAAAAGTAAAGGGAAGAAATGAAATCAGTCTGCAAGCAAAGGAGAGGATTATGGGATGGGAGGGGGCATCCTTTTCCCTTATGGAATGCGCACAGATCTATTGCACCCCCAGGGAACTGGATCCATGTCTCATCTGACGTATGGAGGGCAGAGCATAGGAATGTATAATCAGAACCAACCACTGCTCCCAGGTGGTCCACGTCTGGACAGTACCTACAGGCCTCCTTGAATGCCAATAAAATTGGTACAAGCACGGCCTCTGTATAGTGGGGTTGTACCAACTGGCATGATGGGAAACCTACATGCCAATGTATAGACTGCAGCCCCCATCCCACAGGGACAACTATTAAGGCAGCATTTACAGAATAAACTGCAGGGACAAGTGATGATGGCTCAATCCATCAGACATATAACTCCTACCCCTCCATATGGCTCCATGCAGGCTTCTTAGGGTTATACACCATACAGCTCTCACATGGCCATGCAGCAACCCCCTGCTCCATCTCTGACTGGGCCATTGGTGCCTCCGGCATATGGTGCTCAGTCATACCCTGCCTCGCTCCCTCCTTCAGGAGCCACCCTGATGGACCCAGTGCGCCAGATGTAGCAGAGGCCCAGCGGCTATGCCCACCATCAGGCTTCTGGTTACAGTCACACAGCCATAGATGGACAGAGATTCACACACCAGCAGATGCCACAAGCCAGCATAATGGCAGGGATAAGTCATATAACAGCCCAGGCTGTACAGAAAGCTATCAGACCATATCAGATGTTACCTGAGCAGCAACAACAACAGTAGCAGCAACAACAGCAGTATACTAGACAAAAGATGCTAAGGCAGCAGCAACAACAGCAACAGCAGCAGCAGCAGCAACAAGCACCCCCACAGCCTCAGGCTCCTCCAAACCACCTCCACAACAAGTAGCAACTGTACAGCAAAGCCAGACACAAGGACAGCCTCCTGGACATGGCATGCAAACACTGCCCCCTCGGCAACCCATGTTTCAGAGACAAGGTTTGCAACAAACCCAGCAACAGACGGCAGCACTTGTACGACAGTTACAGCAGCAACTATCCAATACACAGCCACAGCAATCTTCCAATCCCTTTGGGCGCTTCTGACTGATAGATTGCCACATGTGGATGTCTGATCCAATGCGGGCTATGTAGGCTCTACCCTATCTTGAGACAGGATTCAACACTGAGGAGATATAATTTAATATTATACCAAGAAAAGATGTATTTGTTTTCTGTGCAAAAAGGACAGGGGTAGAGCCTTAATGTCACTGTATAAAAAACTGTTTTAAGGAGGAACCTGGATGATTCAAGCAATGGGAAACTAGGATGTCTTGCTACCAATATGAAACATGGGGGAAGACATTTTGGTGTCTTATGAACTTTGTCTTTTAAAGCATTTTAAATATCTTGTTAACAAGATTATTAAATTGTCGATTTCTAATTTATTTATAAAAAAAAAAAAAAAAGTATATGATGTTGGTCTCTAGATGTTGTGGAGGACCAATGCCAATTTTCCCTTAAAAGATCAGCAGCTATAGTTCAATTATTTTCTATCCACCATTTAAATTGGAAAAGTCTATTAATTTGTGTAGCCATGTGATATAACCATAGTAGGGTGAGCCATGGGCCAGATTCTACACATGGGCCCTCATTTAATTGCAATTTGCCCAATTGAATAGGGCCCTAAATAACCACATAACATATATTTTTTAAAGAAGTTTTTTGTTAGCAAGCATCTATCCAAAAGAAAGGTTTTCACTAACTAAAAACTTCTTTAAAAAATATATGTTATGTGCTTATTTAGGGTCCGATTCAATTGGGCAAATTGCAATTGAATGAGGCCCATGGTATTCTTTTGTGTGTTTGAGTCAAGACGGCCAACGATTGAACTACAGAACTGGGAAGGGAGGAGTTGCATCACTTATTGTGTAGGCTGAGCCATAACACCTAGCTAATGCAAAGGTCCTGTTCCCCAAGGATACTTTTTTCAATCTTCACCCACACTGGCAACTGTCCTTTACTGAGCCCTTTGGTTATTTGGGCTAACATGGTAGCTTTATAGTACTTTAGCAAACCCGGAAGGGTGAGCCTCCCCCCCCCCCCCCCCCTTGTTTGGGTGCCATCATGGCTGACTTACTAATCCTCTGCTTTTTGCAATCCTAGATATAGTGAGAAATTGCCCTCTGAAGAACCAAAATGTCCTCAGTGTGGTCCACTGTTGAAACTTACAGAAGAGATATAGCAGCCTAGGTAGTAAATTCATTTTTATCCTACCAAGCCACAAGATTTTATAGGAAGGCCACGTGTTGATATAATTTAGTAACTTTTTTATAAGCACAGGAAAATGTGCTCAATACATTAGGCTAGATTGTCTAGGGATGAAAATGTCTAAGTATTTAAGGTGGTGATGGACCCATTTAAAGGAAGAAAAAAAACTGGTATGTAACGCATGCTGTTGGAGCTGAATATAGTGTTAAAATACTCTTAACTAATCTGTCACTCAGACCAAACTTGTTTAAGGCCATATAAACCAAATGAATTCTATCAAAGGCCTTTTCTGCATCAATGGAAAGTAGCATCAATGGTGTTTTTTCACTGATGCCACATCAAGCAAATTTAAGATATACCTAGTATTATCTGGAGCTTCAAACCCTTGGATGAATCCTAAGTGGTCCAGATGTATTAAACTCGGCAATACTTAAGACAGCCTATTAGCTATAATTTTAGAACATAGCTTGACATCACAATTGATCAGGGACATAGGCCTAAACCTCTTACATTGGGATGGGTCCTTGCCTTCCTTATGTATTACAATTACCTTTGCCTCCAGGAATTCTAATCTCATAGGTTTACCTGACAATAAACTGTAAAACAGAGATTATAGATGTGGTGATAGCCTATCTATAAATTGTTTATAGTAAAAATTGGTGAGGGCCAGGGGATGTATCCGATTTTCTCTTTTATTGCATTTTTAACTTCAATTAGTAATATTGACATCTAGCAAATCAGATTGCTCCATATCAAGTTTCAGCAGGTCAATGGAGGACATAAAGTTATCAATTTGATTTACATGATCAGTTGAGCCTGAACTAGAAGGCCGCTGAATATAAATCTGCATACAACTTTTCAAATGCCTCTGTGATATAATTTATAGCTTATAGATGGTCTTGGTTCCCTACTTTAGCATTCCAATCTTCAATGATGATAGTAACATCTTTTCCTGGTGTTATATTTATGAAATGTTGAATATCTTCATAGAACTGGGAAACTTCAGCCTCTTCAGCATCCGTGGTTGGAGCATAGACTTCTGCCATTTATTTGGTTCTAACCGAGCACTGCTTTTGCCACCCTTTTATTGACTATGAGGGCTACTCCATTTGTTATGTGGGATTCTTGACCACAGTAGAAGATCTGGTGGTTGTCTAATGCAAAATGCCTCATTTAAGTCCACTTAAATTCACAAATTCTCAGGAAAAGCTTCACCCTGCCTGTATTGGATAGTAAAGTTATGAGCTTTCAGGGCTCCATCTCAACAAGCGACCATTGTACCCGGCCACCTTGTTGAGCCATTACAATGAGTTGTGATCTAGGATAACCACAAAACTTTTGCCCAAAAAGGTAGGACTGTAGTTTTGTTAGGATCCAGATGACTGTCAGGCACATCTCAAAAGCCTCATAGCTGATCTCTCAGCATGAATAATTGCCTTAACCTAACTGAAAACAGCCCTGGTGCCATAGGTGGAGGCATCTGTCTGGACCAAGAAAAGGTGTGAGTAATCAGGATGGGGTGGGCTGTTAGGGCAATATTTGGGTGTGGAATTCTTTCTCATAATCAGAGGCACCTTCTTTCTTGTGAAGTTTGTCAGGGGCTTTGCCAGGATACCTAAAAATGACAACCTAACCATTTACTCACTTGGGTGGGCCATTGCTCTATTGAGGCAACCTTGACAGGCTCTAATCAGGCCTCCCTCTCCCTACACTGTACCTTAGGTACTTCACCTCCCCGTTGGCACTTGTCAGGGCAAAACCTTCATGGTGAGGTGGCTGAATAAGGTAATGGTATCCAGGTACACGTGGGCAAATGCCTGCCAGCCATTCAGTAGGTGGCCAGCAAGCAACTCGAAGATGGAAGGGAAATTATTCAACTGAAATTCATAACCATAATGACAGCCTCTCTCTATCTGTCTGAAAAAGTGGGAAAAGTAGTCTTTAGAAAAGTCCATCCTCAGAATTTTCCCCAATCTGATGGAATATGGCCATTACTAAGGTATGCCTTCTAAAACTGCTGTTACTCATCTGAGCTATCAAATCAACGGTGCCAGCTAGTTTAATGATGATTTAGAAATGACCATCCCAAATCACCTGGAGTTTGGTCTGGGGACAAACATTAATACCTGTGGCCTTACCTGAATTCCCTAGCACAGGCTTTCTTCTTGGCTAGCCAATTCGGGGTCTTGAGCCTATCCCTGCCAAATCCCATATATCAATATTAGAGATCCTCCTGCTAGTGATCCCCTTTCCCCAAACTCATGTGACAGATCCTATGGCCCCCTCACTTGCTCCACCTACAAGGCTCAGTAGGCTCACCAAGTAAGCCCACCAGGAATCAGATCTAGTCCTATGGTTCAATCCTTTGGCTGTGATGTTAACCAGCTGTTAACCTCTGTGGTGACTGTTCTCCTCACCTCTATTTTGTGATCCGGGGATGGTCCTTCCATAATAGGGTGATGCGGTGGCAGTAACTCATCGTTCCTAGAATAGGACAGGGAAGCCTCATAGCTGATCTCTTTCCTGGGGGCATCCCTAGAGCCCTCAGCGATACCCTGGACTGCCATAATGGTATTCCTGGTCCAGAGGAGTGGCACAGACACCATTGCTGCAGATCAGCTCTCTCAGTTGCACCATGCTGAGCTCATCATACTTTATAACTGCCTCTCTGGTCTCTGTAGCTTGGATTTTACCCTTGATAGCACCTATTGCATCACTGCCACCAGTTTGTCAAAAAGCGGGACCTGCTGAACCGGCCAGTGAATGGATCCCAAGAGTAAGGTCCTCTGCAAGTCTCTGTATAAAGGTGCCAGGGATTTGCTTGGAAGGAGGTTTGCTTCAGGATCGTTATAGAGCAAGAATGTAGTTTTTTAGATGAGGTTCATTGGGTGCCTAACGGGGGAAAAGCGATTTAAAAGCTTGTTCCCAACTCTCAGAAATACAGCTCACATACTTGTATACTTTCAAAAGAGGTAAAATATTTTATAGAAACACAATGATACTTTTATAAATGGAAGAACAAAAAGATCATGGTAGTTTAATTAATCTGTGTGCAGAGTAACAAAAGGTAAAGCAAATGGAAGGACAACTGACCTAGTCACACAGCAGGAGGTCTTGAATGCTGAATGCTCCCATTGTGATAGTTTCACAGTTGGCCTCTTAAACCTGCAACTAATAACTGGATCAAAGTATTTGAATGACTAATCTGCATATTCAAATACATATGCCACTGTTAGGCATGTTTAGGCTTGTTTAGCATGAATATAATCAGTATGCAGATGGTCAGTCACACAAAATCCAAAACGCACAGAATCAAGGTGTGTTCACTGGGGATGAGGATCTCCAGATCCTAGACAGGCTAATCAAGGTAACCATGACTACCACAGGAGTAGCCCAGGGGGCCAAAATAACAAAGCCACAAGCCCTTCTTGTGTAGGAAGGGATTCCCTTTGGGAGAACTGGACTAGGCTTCTTTGGGGAAAAAGTAGAAAAGGGTAACATAGTACTCTATTACAGGCTTCACCCATCAGGGCTGTAGTCACAACCCTTTTCTATGATTTTCAATGATATACCATCTCTTCCTAGATTTCCTTCCTTTCTTATTGCTACCTGTTTTAACCCTTTCCCTCATGTTCTCTCTGCATATCATTGCTTCATACCCTCATTCTTTGCTGGTTATGAATATTTGGCCAAGACAACAGAAAAATCTAGTTGACTACATTCAATGAGGTGGCAGCTTCTATCTTCAAATAAGAGAAATGTTTCTGAAAATAAACCACTTTTTTAAAGAAAGCAGTGGGACAAAATATTTTTCAGACATGTAGCAGACAATAGAAAATAATTGTGTCTAGATTAGAGTCTTGACTTCTCTGCCATAGATAATGTTATTGAATGTCAACGAAAGTGGTGGCTAATAATGTTATTGAGTACACATCAAATATATTTGAGAAAGAAAAATGATATATACTGAGAAAAACTAAAGGTATAAACATTATGTCAATGTGAGACACTTTCTCTCTAAACACAAGTGGAACTCATCATCGGTGGAGAAGGAATCAGGATTTGTCCATTTTTTAATATCAATGTCCTAATAAGAAATAAATAATATAAACTCTTCAATTTGGTATTATATCCAATAAAACATGACACAACAAAAAAGTTAAAGATAAAAAATATCTCTGACCGCTGATGGGTTATTAATGACTGGGCCAAATGGTGTTAATCACTTGAGTTCAAAATATGCTAAAAATTTCACTGTAACAATAACAATTGGGTTTAATATGTTTATTTAATAAGTCTATATACAAATTTGGGATGAAATAATAAAAAATTAGAACTTTTATTGATTAGGGGTAACAACGGCGATATTCTCTTAAAAAATTATTAAAAAATCCCGGATTGGAAAGGAAAAAGATAAAATAGGCTAGCTGATGTGTGAACATGTACCCACTTGATAATATTTTAAACTCTCAATAGAGGGGCAAATATGTTCACACCTAACAGTACTTAAAGGGGATAGTAGATAGCTTATCCAGCTCAATTATTCCTGTCTTTGTTAAAGCAAATGCAGTTTGCATGCAATATAAGTTGATAAATATAATAATGCTGAATGATTTCCATAAAAATGACCCTTATTTGCTGGGGTCCACAATGTGGAAGTTCTTAGATAGTCTGGAATGACATGTTTATCTCATAGAGGCTGTACTTGTTAGCTATATGAGAACTTGTTGAAGTAAATCTAAGATATTTTTCAAAGATCTGAGTATTCCATATCAATCTGCCTTACAAAAAGGACACAATTTTATCATAAGAATTCCTCTATCATGTGCCTTTAAAGGGCTAAGATATACATAATGTCCTCACAAGAATACTCCTCTTATAAGGGTTCACTTATATTTTGCTCGTATCCCATTACAGAGATCAGCGTGATATTTAAAAAAAGGGATACTAAGAAATAAATGATATCCAGCAGACTATCTCCCACTCTGTGACCCGTCTATTGTTACTAGGTCTTTCTCATATAGAGGCAACAGCATTCACACATTCCCTAGCAAATAAGGGTCATTTTTATGGAAATCATTCAGCATTATTATATTTATCAACTTATATTGCATGCAAACTGCATTTGCTTTAACAAAGACAGGAATAATTGAGCTGGATAAGCTATCTACTATCCCCTTTAAGTACTGTGAGGTGTGAACATATTTGCCCCTCTATTGAGAGTTTAAAATATTATCAAGTGGGTACATGTTCACACATCAGATAGCCTATTTTATCTTTTTCCTTTCCAATCCGGGGATTTTTTAATAATTTTTTAAGAGAATATCGCTGTTGTTACCCCTAATCAATAAAAGTTCTAATTTTTAATTATTTCATCCCAAATTTGTATATAGACTGATAATTATTGGGTAGTAAATACCTTGGGAACTTAGCATTCCTATAAAACCATGATTCATAGATTAGTGGTTTAATCCACACAAAGGAAGCATTGGAAAATAACCATTATATCAAAACATTATTGCATTAATTTTTTGGCACGATGGACTAGTGCTTTATTTTCAAGGATTTAATATCCCAGGGCAAACTTATGACTAACATTTCTATTCAGAATATGGACATTGAATCCCTCCTAAAAGAGGCTGAAGAAAGCTTCAGTGGAAATCCACAGCCAATAATCGAAGGTACTAAAGATATAAAACATATATATGGAGATCTTCTAAAAGTAATGAGAAAGCAAGTACGCTCAGTATGGGAAATAAGTAGTTTACAAAATTATCTTAAGAATCAGTACATCCCCAGAGGCCTAAGACTACACCTTAACCCTGCAATAAATTTGAGTGATGAAACTTTTGTAAATAAATGGAAAGAAATCCTCCTCAAATGTTCATCTGAATTAATCAGTTTAATTATTGAGACAGAAAAACATAATTTAGAATTACTAAAACCTAAGATTGTACTATGCCAGCAAGAATTTAACAAACAAAGTGACTCTACAGAGTATGATCTACTATGTAAAAAACTAAATGATAATATCGATAGATTCAAAAGAGATATTAAAGACCGCAAACAGAAAAAATTCTTAAGAGATAAAACTGATTTTCAAACAAATAGGATTTTTAAGAAATTTCCTATTTCAATACCGTTGCAAAGAAATTCTGACATAAGCTCTTCAGATTATGATAATTCAGACATAGATGAACATTCTATTCATAGTTCAAGAGGCAGACGACCTGGTATTTATTATAGAAGGGAGGCATATAACACAAGAAAGTTTGCACAAACTAGAATGCCAAACAACTATAATAATGAAGCTTTTGAGAAGAAGGCCAATTTCCTGCGAAAGGTCCAGAGAGGAGGGACTCAAGGAAAAAGAACTAAGTACTGAGAAAAAGCTCAATACAAAGAGTTCTATAAAAGACCAGAATATGAAAATTATCAATTTATCAGACTCAATTATAAACAATGATCATGAATCAGTACTGAGAAAAGGCCTGAGTTTTGGTCTAACATCAAGGTCTGACAAATTCACTCATATCAAGGATATCAACCTTTTGCTCGAAAATTGGCCCTACAGAAATTCTTTAAAAATAAACAAGATAAAGAACATATGAAGCTGGGTATAAATAAAGAAGATATTGAAACTTTTAAACTTCTAATGTCTCTTTTAGAAGAAAACGTCTCTACTGAGCTAGGAAAAATACATGATGAAATAAAAATATGGAAGAATAAAAGTTGCTTCACACCTTTTTTAAAGGAATACTCTAACATCTGGGTATTCCTACAACAGGTAACAAATGATATAGAAACTTTAGATTTTACAAAACTAGAAAAAACTTTCAATTTGACAAAAAAAGAATACCAAGCTCTTGATGAACTCAAGTCATGTAAGGATATTCAAATTAAGCAAGCAGATAAAGGGGGCAATCTTGTAATACTGAGCAACGATGAGTACAAAAAGATGTGTAATAGAATTTTGGATGATAGATTCACTTATGAAGTGTTAGCAAAGAATCCAAATCTTGAATATAGACTAGTTTTAAAGTCTATATTAGAAAAAGCTAAAATAGAGAAGACCATTGATGAACAAACATATATTTTTCTTTTACCAAAATTCCATTGTATCTCGACCTTCTACGCACTACCAAAAGTGCACAAACAAACAGTACCTATCCCAGGTAGGCCTATAGTATCAGGAACTTGAAACCTCTCATCCAATGCCAGTATTTTTGTGGATCATTATTTACGTGATCTAGTACAAAATTTGCCCTCATATATACAAGACACTAATGATATCCTCAAACAACTTGAACATTTAATAGTACCAAAAGATACCTGGCTAGCAACTATTGATGTTGAAGCACTCTACAGTAGCATACCCCATAACCATGGCATTGAGGCAGTCAAACAATTCCTGAGTACGAAAAGTACTAACTTGAGGAAATTCAATGATTTCATCACTCAACTCTTAGAGTATGTCTTAAAACATAATTTCTTTTTGTTCAATGACAAATGGTTCCATCAGATAAAAGGACCTGCAATGGGTACCCCATGTGCCCCCAGCTATGCGAACCTCTTTTTTGGGGGTTTGGGAGGAGAAGATTTTCTCTGAACCATGCATTGAGCATCTTACTGTACATGCAATGATCTGGCGTCGCTATATAGATGATATTTTTGTGATTTGAGATGGCACAACATTGGAGTTTGAAACCCTTATGGATTTGTTGAACAAAAATGAGATGGGTTTGAGATTTATGTATGAAATCCACAGAACAGATATTTCCGTTCTAGACTTACTTATCAAAAAAGATGATGAAGGAAATATCTCAACTACCACATTCAGAAAAGAGACAGCCACAAATACGCTGCTATTGTGGGACAGCCAACATTTTGAGCCCCTTAAGAAAGGTATCCCTAAGGGGCAATATTTAAGAATTAGGAGAAACTGTAGCTCAGAAACTGAGTTTAAAATCGAAGCAGACAAATTAAAACAGAGATTTCGAGAGAGAGGATACTCAAATAAATGCCTAAAAAAAGCATTTCAACATGCACTGGGCTGTAATAGAACAGAGTTGTTAAATAAACCTTATAGGAAGAACACTCAAACACCAGACAATGCATATCCAAGATGTATTATGATATATGGGTATGAGTCCGCCTCAATTAAAGATATTATATCTAAACATTGGCATTTATTAAGAAGTGACGAGGACTTGGTAGAAATACTTCCACAAAAAATACCAATTACATACCGAAGGGGAAAAAATCTGAAAGATACATTAGTACACAGCTTCTTTAAAGAGAAAAAACATAATAAGACATGGCTTAATCCCCCACTAGGATGTTTTAGATGTGGGAACTGCAAATTCTGCAGATATATTAAACCCACAAAAACCTACAAACATCCATCCAGTGGGGAAAGATATGTTTTAAAAGACTTCTCAAATTGCTGTACTACAAGTGTAGTTTACGTGGCCACGTGTTTGTGTAAAAAAATCTACGTAGGGAAGACACGACGCCAACTGCGAAGACGCATTGGCGAACATATCTATTCTATTAAGAAAGATCTTGACACTCCTCTAGCACGCCATGTTAAAACTTTTCACGGCGGAAACAGTGAAGTTTTAACGTTTACAGCCCTTGAGAAAGTCTATCAAGGCCCCAGACAGGGTGACCTAGATAAAAAACTTCTCCAACATGAAGCAAAATGGATCTATAAATTAAAAGCTTTATCCCCAAAGGGATTAAATGAAGGATTTACATTCCTACCCTTTATTTAAATAGATATGCAAAAGGATAAAATATTCACAAAGAGTGATTATCATTCTTAAAATCTGCATGCTCCATGTATGACCTAGTACAATTTTCTTGATAATAGATTAGGAGAATTCATTCACTGGTAGATTGTACAATTTTTTCAAGATTTGGAACCAAGAGTATATTTAGTCACGTCATGTATTATTTATTAAGATGGGTTTGATTATACAGGATAAGCACTTTTTATATGGCTGATACATAGTCATATCACACTCTCACCTCCCTTTCCCATACTCAGAATTCATTCTCTAGAGTGAATTTTTCACTTAGAATATAAAGGGGTTCTCTCACCTTTATCTCATCTTAGTTTCTATAGATGAGATTTCATTGTTATTACTCACTCTCTATATATGAGATCAATATCTCTCTTTCAATTTTTCTTTTGATACATTTATTTACTCTAGAATCAATTAATGATTCATATCTTACAACACACATTTAAGGTCCTATCTAGACCACGCTAGTAATCATAGAATCCCTTTCACTTCACTTCAATATATTATCTTCCTAATCTTAGCATTTTCACTATGTAGCATGATTATTGGATTAATGTATTCACAATAATATATACTGCGCCGCTTTGCGTAGGTGGCTTGATTCCACCCTTATTTATTTATGACAATAAGCTAATTTTCCTTTTTCCTTGTCACGTCAGCCCTAATGTACAAAATGGGCTGTTTTTAGCAAACTCTCTCTCCATACAAATATAGCGTTTTCAACATTCTCTATACTCCTATTGCGCATGTCTCATACCTACTATATACCTCTATTCTATATCAACACAGCGCGTTTAGCGCTTCCTGAATCTACTGCGCATGTCCGGATAGTGCCAATTGGTTGCCGTAGTTACGGCAGCGTTTAAAAGAGGGCCAGATGGCTTAGCTAATTTTACCTTGACAAAAACGTCTGATGATGGCATACCTTGCAGCTAAGGGCACGCCGGCGTCATTTCTGCTAACAGTACTGTATCTTAGATATTTAAAGGATGTATGCTTACCCTCCCTGTCCGTTTCCAAATGTGTGAATGCTGTTGCCTTTATATGAGAAACATCTAGCAAATAACAGATGGGTCATAGAGTGGGAGATAGCCTGCTGGTTATCATTTACCCTTTAGTACCCTTTTTTCCATATCATGCTGATCTCTGCAATGGGATATGGGCAAAATAAAAGTGAATACTTATAAGAGGAGTATTCTTGTGAGGGCATTATGTATATTTTAGCCCTTTAAGACACAGGATAAAGGAATTCTTATGATAAAATTGTGCCCTTTCTATAAGGCAGATGAATATGGAATACTCAGATCTTTGAAAAATTACATAGATTTATTTAAACAAGGTCTCATATAAGCAAACAAGTACAGCATCTATTAGATATATATATATATCACGCCAGACTATCTCAGAAATTCCACATTGTGAACCCTAGCAAATAAGGGTCATCTGTATGGAAATCATCCAGCAGCATTATATTTATTAACTTATATTGCATACTAACTGCATTCGCATTAATAAAGACAGGATTAATTGAGCTGGATAAGCCATCTACTATCCCCTTGAAGTACTGTTAGGTGTGAACTTATTTACCCCTCTATTGAGAGTTTAAAATATTATCAAGTGGGTACATGTTCACACATCAGATAGCCTATTTTATCTTTCTTTTTCCAATCCGGGATTTTATAATACAAAAATTGTTTATAAGAATATCGCCGTTGTTACCCCTTATCAATAAAGATTCTATTTTTTTATTATTTCATCCCATATTTGTATATAAACTTGTATATAATGTTGCATAAAATGTTGTAGCTTTATAAAGGTTATTAATAATAACTTTTTTTAATGCATGACCTAATTAGCTTTTGGACCCCTGTTAAGATTCCAAAAGATAAAAGTCCAACTAATGAACAACTTTTGAAAGCACAGCAGGAAAAGGTTACAAATATTTGCTGTGTGGCGCAAGCATAATATATTGGCTATGCAGTTGACTATGGAGCTGGAGTCCCAGGTTCAAAACTTCTCAAGTCTATTTAGTTTTTATAAAAAAGAAATGGTCAAGAACTCAGGGTTTTGTAGTGCTTATAAAATAATTATTTGAACCCATAAATTCAAGCTTTTCACTTTTAAAAGAATAATAATATATAGTGGTACCTAGGTTCAAGTTCTTAATCCCTTCCGGATGGCAGGATGCGAACCCAAAAGGATGCGAACCGAACAAGCATTTCCCATAGGAATCAATGTAAATTTAAATAATCCCCAGATTTTTCACATTTTATTTAGAACTGATGGTCTTGTTTTTGGATACAAAACCTTAAAACTAAACAGGCATCAATAAAAAACAATAATTACATCAAATAGAGAATTTCACATCACTTTCACTGTGTAGTACTGAGAGGACGTTGGGATGCTCCACCACCACCTTCGTTGCGCGAGCCCGCTAGCGTTAGCAACAACTTGCATGCTCACAACTATATATGTGATACACTTTCTTTTATTTTCCCATTTTTATTTTTGTTGCTGAGTTGGAAGGAGAGCAGGAAGTGAGGAGGTGAGAGGAGGTTAATGGTGGGAAAGAGAGCAGGAAGAGAGGATGAGAGAGAGGATAGAGAAGGGTCCTCATGGAGTAGAGGAAGGGAGAAGTGGGGGTCAGGGAGCAAGACGGGGTTGAGGGGGAAACATTGGGAGTGTGGGAGTGGAGAGGGAAGGGCTAGGAGTGAAAAGTCTGGGGGAAGAATTGGTCTGCAACTCTTGGTATCCAACTACTTAAAGGGGCTCTGCATGTTGATATTGGAAGGCTGTGTACAAATTCACTGTGTGTAACAAATCTCGTTTAGCTTTTATTCCTTCCAAATATGTGGCACTCATTGCAGGGATCGTGATGAGAACCGTAGGCGCTCACCACGAGCAACATAGGACTTAGGACCGAAGCACGTAAAACACCCGAACTACGCAACTGGAAAGACCACCAAAAAACCCACAATTATGCCTCAAATTCACTTACACACACAACACAGGGGGAGAGCCAGGAAGCCTGTGAGTGAGGTTGCAAGTTAATTTGAGGTATATTTGCAATTTTTTCACCATTGACACAAGTCGCCTAAGTGAGAAAAAAATGGTGTCCGAAAAAACCTAATGGGATGAAAACGAGGCTGAAGGCAGTAGAAAACAGGCCAAAGGCAGTAGCACTAAACACAAGCCAGTAACATTTAACCCAAGACAGTAACACTTTACCCAAGGCAGTAACACTTACCTCAAGACAGTAATACTTACCTCAAGGCAGTAACACTAATGCGAGGACCCGAAACTACACAGGGGAAGAGTCTTGCAATGAGCGCTGAAGGTGATCATTGCAAAGCAGGAAAGTTGAAGTACATGGGGATAGAGGCATACAATTAATGCCGAAGTGGTTCAGAGGGGAACAATCCTCACATTGTGTGGCAAACAGCATAGCCAGATTTAAAATTTGTATTCCCGTAATTTGTGACGGGCAATTTCCTAGTATGGTTAGATGGATTGTCTATCCTTCATCAAATGCAGTAACATGTCACATTTCACTCGCTTTGGTGGCCAACATCAGACATGTGACAAATGCACACAGCAATTAAGAGATATAATGTATAATGTATTGTGTAACACAATTGAGAACACAGTTGTGGGTGTGGAGATTGCATCTTTTGCAGGTAGAGACTGTGTAGGAATGGTAGTGCAGTGTAGTGTACTAGACCATCAGCGAACACCTCTCAGCAGTGTCTTAACTTTTGCTGAGAGATGCTCACTAATTGGTTAGTATGGCGCAGTGCACAGCAACTTCTGCAGAGTATTTATATGCATGTGCTGCAGAAGCCACACATCAGTTACAATCAAGATATTTTTATGTGTCGATAACAAACAAGATTATAATATAAAGATATGATCACATCCCGGAAAGTATAGCTTGAAACATTAACTAATAAGTAAACAAGCCAGTTGCACGACAGATAGATGGGAACACACAACAATTAAAAGATCATACAATGTTGTTAACTATTTACCATTCTTCTCTCATTAAAGCTCTCAGGAGGTCTGGGGCCATCACAGAGACAGAGGCGAGGCTGCGGCTCAATCGAAGCCCAAGGCTGCAGACAGTGCCCCTGCCCAACATGTTCTAGGAGAGGAGGAGAGGCCAAGGAGAAGATCCCAGGGCTCAGGGGCTGAGGAGGAGGAGGACTTTCTGATGATTTAGTCAGTGGGGGGACCCTATCAGAATATTGAGCCACACCTGTAGCATGTGACCTCAGTGGCCTCCTCCTCTCAGTTTGATTCCCCCCCTGGGCCCAGCTATTGGACAGATGCCACCATCAGCTCCTCCTCCCACCACCAGCTTGTCATGGGCACGACTACCACCTCCCCACTGGGCAACCACTGCCGCCTTCTCCCACAGCCATGCCCATCCGACAGAAACCTCCATCCCCAGGCCCATTTTTGGAGGCCACAATGGGTGAGATGCTGACCCTATTCACAGAATGCAGAGACAGTATGAGGGGAATCCAGGCCAGCGTCTCCTCCCACCAGGCCTTAGCGGCCTCAGTCTTTGGAAGTTACACAAGGATGCAAGGAGGCATTACCCCCAGATCAAATGCTACATGGCAAGCCTTCTCCAGGTGGTGCAGAACCAGAACATGCTAACCCAGCTAAGTGTGGATATTGCCCAGTGTGCTCTGATTCCCAGCACCACTTCCTCCACCCCAGAGGCCTCCCCTGCACACATGCAGCCTGGCCACTCCTTGCATCCCTCCATACTTCATGCTCCACCGGTGCTGCTGCCTCCAGGGGGGTGGCTCCCACTGTATCTCCCCTTGCACAGGCAGTGGGCGCAGTGATATGGGGCCGGGGGCGCTGTGGCAAGGCAGAGGAGGAGATAGGGTTTTGCAACAGAGCTTCGACCTTCTCAACAGCACTCCACAGTGACAATCTATTGGCCCAATGTTATATACATATACATAATATAGCCTGGTTACAGAGTATAGGCAAGTGATTTCAAGTAACAGAACATTTTGAATGCTTGTGGATGAAGTTCAGGTAAGTTGGATTATTGTTACAGTTACAGTATTTTCCACTATACTGTACATACAGCTTTTTGTAGATTTTTTTCTCCTCTGCCATTTTTATCTTATGGCCACCATTTTCTTTATTTGGAACACACTGTATGTGTGTAATGAATTTGATTAAATAATCCTTGATTTACAGCATATGTGTAATGAAGGCATTATGTATGTGCTATGTGCATTAGTGGTTACTTCTATTATATGGAGATTTGATGATGATTTTTTTCATCTGATTGTGGTTACTGTGGTGTAATGATCACATATGACCCTAGTAGATGCTATGCATCATTATTATTATACAGTATTACCTTGACCCCTTTAGATTTGGTCTTTTTTTTTTGCCCCTTGTCCTTTTGGATTGACACCCATGATATGAATGCGCAGTCGGATATATGTTTATGACTGTACTCTGTGTATACAATAAAATATATTATTGTTATAACATTATCCATGTTTCTCAAGCTAATAGAGCCATAGGGGTTGGAGGCTATGGTCTCTCAGAGTAATTCGTTATCTATAGACAGTGTGAAAAGTCAATTGAAAAGTTATTGGATTCCGGCAGTGACTCGTAGCAGTTCTCTCGCAATGTTTTAGGGGTGGGTGATTAACATAGCTAGTGCTACGGAATATGTTGGCGCGTTACAAATAAACGATAATAATAATAATAGGTAGAATATTTTGTGCCACTACGGCACTCACAATTGATTTTTCAGGGATTAGCATAGGGCCCTAAGTCTATATGCATCATAATGTAGACTTGGAAATAAATCAGGAACAATAAAAGACACCAAGTTTAAATGGTATGACATTGTAGATTCCTGTAGCAAACACTTCAAAATAAACTTGTCACAAATAGTGAAACTAAGTAACTGAGCTCACACAGTGGGGTTATAGTTGTGGTAGAATAGTCCTTACAAGCGTGTGTCCTTTGAATAGGCCTTAGGAACCACTAGTTTGGAATTTAGACCTTTTAGTATATATGGACTACATTATGTAACATATATTTAACACATGAGCCTGGAAGGACACCCTAATGAGAGGCATCTCAGCACATAATATAAACACCTTGCAGAATAAAGCCCCCTTTTAGGGTGGGCCCCTCACAAAAGTATTCTCTTTTAGCCTTATCAATGGCCCACTACTTACCATTTGACCACAATGTGTCTGTACATGTGCTTTCTCATATAAGTAGACTGTATGCTCCTCAGGGGAGGGACTATGTAACCCCTTGGCTGTCTTTATGTTAAATACCTATATAATGTTGTTTAATTGTTTTGTACCTTGTCTCTTTAACATGCTGTGCACATCGATACAACAATAAAAAATACACACGTACCTAAGTATTTACACCATATCTTATGCAAATACTGAAAAGTGATACCAAGGGTCTAAATCTTACATTTAATGTCCAACATTATTTATTGGTGAGCTTTTTCAAACTTGTTTTTATTAATAGGGCCACAGTAGTCTCAAGTTCGCATATTCATTTTTATATCATGCAAGTTCATAGATTGTAGAAAAATACAGTGTGTTAAATGTATTAACTATTACATCAAATTATTCTGCAGTGGGATTGTGCTTTTTTGCTTTGTTTTATTTGCAACTTCTAACACACAGCATGTCTGTTTGGTAGTGAAAATCCCCTCAGTAGGAGGGGAGCGCTGAGTGCTGAGTGTCAGAGGTGAGAAAGATGGCAGCCTGCAGGAGAATATACAGGGAGAAAGGGACGGATACAGAAACTAAGAAACTGATGCTCTATGGATCCCTTACAAGCAAATGACATGTAGATTTTATATGAAAATGACATTGCGAACAATCATATATTTTAATCAAACTTTGTTAAAAAATAATAAGGAACAAAAAATGGCAAAAGTGTCCCTTTAATCAAACAGGGGCTCAGGTGTAGATTTTCCTTTAATGTGCTCTATTCCTTTAATCTTAGACTGTCTGAAAGATTGGTCTCTGGATAATCACCTCCCCAAGACACAAGCTCTAGATGAGACCTCTAGGTATGTTATACCTCTAGGGGCCCATAAGAAATCTTATAAAACCTCTACAGTGATCGTGATGTAAAGTCACTGGATGACTGTACTGGCCCCAGGTAAGTGAGGACAATCATTACTGAGCACTATAGATGGGATATTACTGTTTAGCTCTTTTGTACAGATTTAAAGGACATCTTTAGTAATAACAACATGTAGGAGTAGGGCAAGACAGGAACATACTATCATCTATTCCAAAAAAACTGGTCTCAATAAATTCTCATGCTTTTCACAGGCTTTAAATTCTTAAATATGTTGGCTCTACCACTTCCACTGGAAAGTTGTTACATTTCTTTACTACAATTTCTGTAAAACAAGACTTTCTCACATTACACCTAAATCTTTTATCATACAATTTCAAATTATGACCTCTTGTTCTTTTGCACTCCTCCTTTTCTTGAAGATACTTTATTACACCATTTGACTTATTTGATGGTTTCAGTCACATCACACGTCTTCCTTCTGTCCTTTAAGCCAGTGGTGCCAGTCCCTGAGACCTTATCAGTCAAGATGAGGACAGCCTAACACTTTAAGCATAGCCCTACCATCACCTACAGTATTAGAGGGTTTATTGGTGTAGATAAAATTGTAATCTATTTATATAAGTGCAAAAATATTGAGATTTATTGGTCTAATCTATATACAATAAAGTCATGGAGTCCCCTTATAAGTTCTCTCTTTTAGACCTGCACCATTTGAATTGTCTCTAATTTATTAATATTGTTTTGGAGATCTAGTCTCTAGAAATGGATAGGGCCTCTAGGTGGGGTCTGACCAGGGGTCTGTAGAGTGATATTAGCACCGATCTCATCCAATCAAATATGCTACTCACTTTTCCAACAGCTTTGTTGCTTTGTTTTTTTTTACTTTAAATAACCAATATAATCACATGTTATTCAAAAGCCCAGATAGAAAAAATGACCATAGCAGCCATATTATATTGATTTAACTATTTATTTTATTTAATTATATTTATATAAATATTTTTAATATTTATTTACAGCTGCACCTTCATACAACATTCATCACATTGGTATAAAGCAGTACATGCATATTTGAGATCAAGTGCATTACACTTTGCTGAATATAGTAGAGCACAGAGCGTATTAATCTAATCAGATGAAAGCTGTGAATTCAATTTAGTGTTTATTCAATGATTCTAAAATATTTATGTGTGTAACTCACAAGTCCATGATTAAAAAGCTTGTGTCTAGAAATACAAAGTGTGAGTTATGTTATTATCAAACCATTTAACTAATAATGGGGGGGGGGGGAATTCAGGTTGAACCAGCTAAAAACGGCAGCAGAAGTTCAATGTTGGCCAAGATGTACAAAGAGGAAGATCGGCTTATGTTCCTAGAGTAGAAATGGGTGAAATTTGAAGATAGACCATAGCATCCTTTGGTAATTTTAATCCTTTGAATACCAGATTAGTTGATACTTAAAATTACATTTTGTTTTCTAGAATGTTATCCAGTGCCAGTGGTACAGTATTACACAGTGTCCATGGTAGCATTAATGCTAAAACCATACTATTCCAGACATGTCTCGTAACCTTCTGAGTGCTTATAGACTGTGGAGTTGTAAGGTAAATTATGGTAACAGACATGGTGGTTGGGTCACTTAGAGAACAACTGCATTTATTTAAAACAACATGATAACTGTGGGATCCACTACTCCAAAGAAACACAGATGTTGAGAGAGATATGAACCAGTAGACCCATCTAATATGTCAATTATATCATCATACATATCTTTATGATTGTCTAAGAGAGCTAGACACACTTATACTCCTATACTTTATTTTTTCCTTTAGGCTCTAATAGAGGTTTTGGGTTCTAAGTCATCATTATGTATTTTATATTATTATTGTAGATAATACTTGATAATCACATACTTGATATTTAAACAATTTCTTATTTGCTTTACGTCTTAGACTTATTAGAATGTAGACATTGTTACAGATTTTACAGTAAACAGCAACATTTGTAAGCCCTTTCCATTAGTAATATAATTAATACAAATCTTACTCTGAACTCAGTTCTGATCTATGAGGCACTTCACTAGTAATGTACCATTCTGTATTGTTCTTCTACTTCTCTTTTCAGTGTCATAGATCCAGGTGACTTGATTGCATTGTGAAGAATATGGGTCTCATTAGGGACTTTGTACAAAGTGTCTTTTGGTTCATGCAGAGCACCACATTGTACAGTATGTGATAATTTGATGTGAATATTAGTGGCTCGGACAATATTGGCAAACATAGCTAAATCAATGGTCAAAGTAACAAAAAAAACACAGATATAATTAATTAATTATAATAATCAACCACTATAATTTTTATTCACAGCCCCTTACCCCTAAAGGCATGGACCATAGGAACCTGACCCTTTTGAGTTATTTTGTCATTAAAGGGATATCAGATATCCAAGAGCTACAGACTCCAATATTTATACTGGTTCTACTGATTTATCTTACCATTCTTGTTGGTAACATGACTATTCTTCTACTCATCTGCCTGGATCCCCACCTGCACACTCCCATGTACTTCTTCTTGGGGAACTTGTCCCTCCTTGACATGTCATCTACCACCGTCACGCTACACTCTACCCTTGTTGCATTTATAACTGGGGATAACACAGTGTCTTTTCTTGGTTGCATGTGTCAGATGTTTATATTTTCATGCATGGTGGAAAATGAACTACTACTACTTACAGCGATGAGCTATGATCGATATGTGGCCATCTGTAACCCATTACATTATCCAATGATCATGAGATATAGAGTCTGTGTTCTGTTGGTTGTTGCCTGTTTCTTGGTCTCATTGGTTCGTGTCACATCATATATTGTAATATTGTCACAATATTCCTGTTATGTATCCAACATTATCAACCATTTTTTCTGTGACCTAATTCCAGTTATGAAGCTCTCTTGCAGTGACACCTCTGTTTTAGAGATGCTGATCCTCACAGAAGGAATGCTCTTTACACTTCTCACTCCTTCTTCTCTAACATTCATCTCTTATGTTTTCATTATTGGCACCATCCTGAAGATCCGTTCCAGCACTGGGAGGAGTAAAGCCTTCTACACGTGTTCCTCCCACCTCACGGTCGTCCTTCTTCTCTATATGACTCTCTTCTGCCAATACATGAGACCAGTTTCTATAGACAGCTTGGAGTCCAACAAACTTTTCGCTCTCTTTAACACGGCCATTGTCCCAATGCTAAACCCTCTGATTTATAGCTTGAAAAATAAAGATGTTAAGTCAGCACTGAGGAGACAACTGAAATTATTCAAAACCATTGTCTAAAGCAGCATGGAAATAATTGTTATTACATCTGAAAGAGAATATTAAATAATAAACTGCTTTGAATGTATAATTGCTCTTTGGGGTTGTCCCTGTCAATGTGCTAGTGTAACTTTATGTGCCATGTTTATCTGCCAATCAGATCTACAGGGTTAACCCTATGAGAGATTTTACAGTCGTAATTTAAACATTGTGTTATATGTATTTTAAGACACAACTTTGGTGTTTTCTTTATAGAAATACTGTATATTGAAGCTATGTTATTTTCCACCTTTTTAGTGGTATGTTTGTTATTTTTGTATCTGATGCTTAAAAGATATAATGTAATATAATTATTAAAATTTAATATTTTTTTCTTTATTTAGTTTCTTTATTTTCACAAAGTAAACCCGTCTTTAAATGTAAAACCAATATTGAAAACTCCCTGAACCTTCTGAGCATGTGGATACCAAATATATGTAGATTTTTATACATTTGCAAAAAATAAAGAATAAACATGCGTACCCTAACTTACAAAGCCCTCAACAACAGCGCACCCCCTTACATCTCTGCTCTCATCTCCAAAAACGTCTCCACCCGTCCTCTTTGTTCTACTAGCAACCTTCTTCTTTCCTCCTTTCTTGTCACTTCCTCTCACTCCAGACTTCAGGACTTTTCTTGTGCTGCCCCTATTCTCTGGAACTCCTTGCCTCGCTTCACCAGACTATCCACCTGCCTCAAAACCTTCGAAACCTAACTAAAAACCAATCTGTTTAAAGAAGCCTATCACCTTCCTTCCTAACATGCACAACTCGTCTCTCACCCTCCTGAACCACACACAAAACCTTTAGATTGTAAGTCTGTGAGTTTTCAATCTTGCATGGCGTTTTGGGGAAATCTCTATGGACACTGGATTCAAAGCTCAAAGACAGAGTTTGTGTTAATATTGAATATGTCTTTGCCTGGAAATTAACTTATGTATAGCACTACGGAATATGCTGGCGCATTACAAATAAACTATAATAATAATAATACAATAAAATGATTCTTCTCACAGAATCTCATTCACACACTCAGCTTAACCAGGTTATATTATGTTGTGTAAAAAACAAAAAAACTATAACTAGTTGACAGATTCATTTAATATGTAAGTTGTTCTCTTTTCCCTGCCATATATTTATACATAGTATAAAGATTTTGAAAAACTAATCTGAATAATTACTTTACTTAGGTTCTTCAATGGTAAAGAAAAAAACAGTTTATTTGAACAAAAATGTAAACACATTTTATTTTCTCATAATGTATATAACATAAAACTAGCAAACAGAAGCTAGCAAAATGATCAAAACCATAAAGTGTGATGATATTGGTTTACATATATGTGTCAACTGCAGAAATCAATGTTTTGTGTTTTACCTTTTGACTTTCATTGTATTTTTGCCTCTCTTTATCCTTTATCCATAAGATCTATTAATAGCAATTTCATTAAAATACAAGCCAGATCACTGTAGCACAGAAAGACTGGAAGTTATGTATACCTTTATATGACCATTTTAATGATTTAACCCTATCTGGACCTCATAACATATTTAACCCCATCTAAGCTGATTTAACCCAATCACTTATGGGGATCTATACAGACCCCCATAAGCCTCCATCTAACCACATCACTTATGGGAGTCTACACAGACCCCCATAAGCCTTCATCTAACCCCATCACTTATGGGAGTCCATACAGACCCCCATAAGCCTCTATGTAACCCAATCAGTTCCATAAGGGTTTATGAGACCCTCATAGAACAATGACAACTCTATTATTAACCCCATAAGTATCATAAGGGTCCTCCAGGACTCTCATGACACTAAGTACAAACACTACACTACACTATCCCCCCAATAAACCACTAAATCTAAACTAACCCCCCTCTACCCTAACCTATTAACCCCTACCTACCTAACACTACCTACCTATCCCCCTATTAAACCCCCACCCCACTAATTACACAAAGTAAAAAAAAAGCTAAGATACAAAAACTAAAAAACCTGTTACCAAAAAAATAAAATGACATTACAAACCCTCATGACATAAAATAAAAAAAGAACATTACAACCCCCACTGCAAAAAATAAAAAAAGAACATCTTAAACCCCCCCACTACAAAAAAAATAATAATAATAATTATACACCTGCAAAGAAAAGACATACACAAATATACATAACATCACAGTACATCTTATCTACTAAAAAATACCCCCTATATATTAAACATCACCCCTATCTAATATATAATAAACCCTATCTATTAAACATAACCCCTATCTTTTAAACATTACCCCTATCTATTAAACATCACCCCTATCTGCAATCCATTAAACTTTATCTAGTAATCATAAGCCCTATCTATTAAACATTACCCCTATCTATTAAACATCACCTCTATCTACAATACATAAAACCCTCTCTACAATAGATTAAAAAGCCTACATCTAACCTAAAATAGAATAAATAAGACCAGTTACGTTGCTCAGATGTCCCTTTAGCAGGTCGCATTCCCTCGAAAAAAAACAAAACATGAATTTAGTCACAAATAAGCACAACCTAAAGAAATACACATTCTAAATATTATACTTACCTGTCCACAATGTCCCCTAGATAGTGTTAATATTAGATTTAATTGTTGATTGGGGGGATAGTGTAGTGTAGTGTTTGCCCTGGAGGACCCTCATGGCACTTATGGGGTTAATATTAGGGTTTTAATTGTCCCATGAGGGTCTTCATAGACCCTTATGGGCCTGATTGGGGTAAAGAGAGGCTTAGGGGGGTCTGTATAGACCCCTATAAGTGAAGGGGTTAGATGGAGGCTAATGGGGGTATGTATAGACCCCCATAAGTGATGGGGTTAAATAAGCTTGAATGGGGTTAGATAGGCCAAGATGGGGTTACATAGGCCTAAATAGTGTTAAATAGGCCCAGTTAGGGCTATTAGGTCCATATAGGGTTAAATAGGCCTATATAGGGTTCTTAGGTACAGTTAGGGTTAAATAAGGCCAGTTAGGGTTATTAGCTACAGTTAGGATTAAATAGGGACAGTTAGGGTTAAATTGGCTCAGTTAGGGATAAAAAAGCCCAACTAGTTATTAGGTACAGTTAGGGTTAAATAGGGACAGTTAGGGTTACTAGGTACAGTCAGGGTTAAATTGGGATAGTTAGGGTTAAATAGGGCCAGTTAGGGTTAAATAGTCCCAGTTAGGGTTATTAGGTACAGCTAGGGTTAAATAGGGACAGTTAGGGTTAAAAAGGCCCAGTTAAGGTTATTAGGTACAGTTATGGTTAAATAGACCCAGTTAGGGTTATTCAGTACAGTTATGGTTAAATAGGGACATTTAGAGTTACATAGGCCCAGTTAAGGTTATTAGGTACAGTTATGGTTAAAGGTACAGTTATGGTTATATGTACAGTTATGGTTAAATAGGCCCAGTTAGGGTTAAATATGGCCAATTAGGGTTATTTAAGCCCAGTTAGGGTTAAGTATGGGTTAATGGGGTATAGTTAGGGTTAAGGGGTTAATGGCGTATAGTTAGGGTTAATAGTGTAGTGTAGTGCTTAGACTTTGTCATGAGGGTCCCAGAGGACCCTCATGGCACTTATAGGGTTAACCTAGGATTAATAATGTCCTATAGGGGTCTATATAGACCCCTATTGGACTGAGGGGGTATTTTTAGTCTTATAGGGGTCTATATTGACCCCCATGTGTGATGGGGTTAATTTTAGGTGCCATGGGGGTACTTAAAGTGTTCTTAATAGTTTTATTGATCACAGATCCTTTGAGGACCTTTAAGGTGCTTTCAGGAACCGTGCAGGTGGGAAATTTTAATTTGTAATGCAACTGCCACTGCAAGGGTTAATATGGGGACCCTCCAGGGGTCCCAATGTAGCCCCGCAGCATGGGGGGTTATTGTTAGTTGCCACAGGAGTAGTTACAGCGGTCTGCGGCTGCAAATGACAGTATTGGCTAGCAGCAAAGTGCCAGCTAGCCAATGTACTACATGTCATCTTCATGTCCCCCAATGTGCCCCCCATCATTTATAGTGCTTTACAGTGCTTCCTTGAATTTAAATTGGACCTTTAAGTTTGGAGGGCTTGCAGCCGGATAAGGCCCAAGCCCGCCAAAGCTATCGGACGATTTCCTGCCTTGCGATCGGCCATAGGAAGGGGTGTGCTGCGACCCCTTTCCTTTGAATAGCAAAGGAGCTAAGGGGCCGCAGCATCCAGTAAGGGATTGCAGCGTTGCAGCCATTTTACGGCCATCATTAGAATGAGGCCATATGAATATACAAGTTTTAAATTATGATCGGTCCTATTTATTAAGATAACCAGCACAGTGGATTGAGAAATTAAAATGGTGTGCCACTGTTTCCTGAAACAAGACTAAAACCGCTTTGACCAATGTTGTTTTATTTTTCAAAAATTTGTATTGTCACAAGAGTCTGTTTCATTTAGATATAGCAATTTTCACACGCAGGTCAAAAAGTATGTTTATGTATTATATATAGTAAATCTGTAGGTCAAAGAGTCTCCAAATCCATTTTCCTTTTTCAACAAAATCTAAATAAACATAAACAATAGTAAATACACTTTTCCTCTGACTTATTGAATGCTTTTTACCTTTTCTTGGAATTGTACTTGAAAGGTTGTTATAAGGTTTGAGGTCTATGCTAGTTCTTGGAAGATGTTTATGTGAGAGGTGAGGTATTAGTTATTTTTCAAGTTATAGAGATTACATAGGTTGAATTTATCCAGTTTTCCCAGATTTCTAGAAAGGTTGGGTATGTGTTAAGGGTGTGGGTCAATCTTTCGGAAATCATTATATTATTAAGTCTGTTAATTACCTTATGTCTTGTTTTTCTTATGTCTTGATATTCCTTGAAAAGGAAATGAAGACATTTTTTTTAAATCAATGACCAAATAGGCACATCTAGCGGTATATTGTGCGGTGCGTTTAAAGCATTTACCCAGGGAATATTGATTAAAATGAAAATACAACAAATGAAACAAAGAGGCTTGCCATTACGTAAATTGTTAATACAATTGTATAAATTAGATCAAAGCAACACAATAAAGCCAAATGATAGTACTACCAGAGAAATGAAAAAAAAATCAAAACCAAATAAATAAAATTAACCAAGGTCTCTCTGACAGAATGATTTGGAGGAGGCAACAGAGCTATTATTATCATGACAATAAAATCAGTAAAATCCTTGCAAATACGACTGAAAATAAAAATGTAAGAACCAGAATTGAATACCTTTGGAGTAATGGTAAATACATTCATAAACCAAATGAGTTTGCTAATATCTTTGCAAATTACTATCAAAAGCGTTATCATTTATTGAACGCGTCAACCTTTAAAAAACCTACAAGAGAAGATATAAATACATTTTTGAAGACTAGTGAAATACCAAAGATATCTTGCTCGAAGTTGGAGGAATTGAATAAACCAATTTCAGAGTTGGAAATTGAAAAAGCTATTAAGAACTTAAAAACATATACTTCACCTGGCCCTGATGGCTATACGAATGCTTTTTATAAAGCGTTTTATCCAACTTTGAGCAAATATATGAAAATAGTGTTTAACGATTTTGTTGAAAGAGGCTCTATTCCAAAAGAGATGCTGAAGGTAAATGTAATCAAGATACCTAAAATAAAGCAAGAACTACAGCTGTGTGAAAATTACAGACCGATCTCTCTAATGAATGTCGATCTGAAATTATACACGAAGATACTGGCGAGCAGAATGAAAAAGCTCTTGAATAAATTGATTCCGAATGATCAAACAGGTTTCATCCCAGGCAGATTTGGACAAGATAATGTTAGGAAACTAATGAATCTGATGTTGAGGGCAAAAAGCTCTGGTGCTCCATTAGATGCTGAGAAAGCTTTCGACAGGGTAGGATGGGAGTACATGGAAGCAACTCTGGACATAATAGGATTCGGTAAATTGGTTCACATGCCATTGGGGCCTTATATGATTCTCCATCGGTGGTAGTTACTAGCAATGGCTTTGTTTCAGATAGCTTTGTAGTCAGCAATGGCACAAGACAGGGATGCCCTCTATTCATCACTTTTTCCCTCTGCTCATAGAGCCACTGGTGGAAAGCATCAGAGGCTCACTGGGCATAGGGGGGGATAAAGGCTGGGGAGGGAGAGCATAAGATTACTATGTTCGCAGACGACACAGTATTGACCTTATCACGACCAATGGTCTCATTGCCATGTGTGATGAGAATAATTGAGGAATTTGGTTGAGTGTCTAATTACAAATTGAATCCCCAAAAAACTGAAATTATGACCTTTAATATCTCTGACAAAAATAAAAAATGGTTGCAGGAGCAATTTAAGTTTAAATGGGAAACTAACACTATAAAACACTTAGGGCCTCATTAAATTAGCCCTCGTAGTTCCCTCGGTCCTTGCAAAAGGCAGTTTTTTGCTTTCTTCGCAGCCTGCTTTGCGAGATGACTCTGAAAAATGGCAGAGAATAAGCTCCAAAGGGAGCTACGGAGTAACACGCAGCCTTAAATCTATGAGGTAAATCTCGCGCCTCGGAAGAATGCCTACGGGCACAAAAAAGTTCTTAGCAATGGCTCCTAAAACCTCTACGTGCTGCCTCGGAGCAGTCCGAGATAACCGTGTGATGCTCCCCCCTGCTCCCTAAACATATCCCTATGCTGCAGGGGTCCCTATCGGATCCCCTGCAGCCCCCCCCCCCCACATTAACCCCTTGCAGCGGTGGTCCCCTATCGGCACAGATCAGGACCCCGCTGCATTTAAAACGTTTAAATTCCCCACCACGGCTCCTTAAAGGGCCCACAGCACACTATTAGCAATCCCGGCCGCGGCACCTAAAATTAACCCCTCTCTATGCTGGGGGTCTCCATCAGGACCCCCGAAGTGTCCCCACATTAACCCCTTGCTGCAGGGGTCCATAGGGACCCCACCAGCCCCCCCACATTAACCCCTTGCAGCGGGGGTCCCCGATCGGCACTGATCGTGACCCCGCTGCATTTAAAATTTTAATTGTCCCGCCTCATGGGTCCTTAAAGGACCGTTAAGGACCTGAAAGGACTCGCGCTAAAAATTATTATCCCCAGGCAACTAAAATTAACCCTGTCACTCATGGGGGTTAATACAGACCCCGATAAGCCCTTAATTAACCCTGTCACTCATGGGGGTCAATACAGTCCCCTATAAGCCTTAATTAACCCTATAACTCATGGGGGTCAATACAGACCCCCATAAGCCCTTAATTAACCCTATAACTCATAGGGGTCAATACAGACCCCTATAAGCCTTAATTAACACTATAACTCATGGGGGTCAATACAGACCCCCTGTAAGCCCTTAATTAACCCTATAACTTATGGGGGTCAATACAGACCCCCATAAGCCTTAATTAACACTATAACTCATGGGGGTCAATACAGACCCCCATAAGCCCTTAATTAACCCCATAACTTATGGGGGTCAATACAGACCCCCATAAGCCTTAAATAACCCTATAACTCATGGGGGTTAATACAGACCCCCATAAGGCCTTAGTTAACCCTATAACTCATGGGGGTCAATACAGGCCCCCATAAGCCAATAAATAACCCTGTCATTCATGGGGGTCAATTACAGAAAATAAAGAAAACTAAAATAAAAAAGGGAACATTACAGAAAATAAAAAAATACATTACAACCCCCCTCCCCCACTACAGAAAAAAAAAATTACACACCTAAAAAGGAAATACAAACAGAATACATACAATACCATACAATACAAATAAAATAAAATACCCCCCTATGTATCTAACGTACAAATCCGATGGGGACCCCCCGCATAGAGGGGTCGTTGGAGTACAACCCACGGCAAGGCTTATGTGTGGGACTGCCGCGGAGGTCCCGTTTAGGACCCCTGCACTAATTGATGAGGTGTGGGAGCCTGTGAGATCATCTCGCAGGCTGTCACTCCTCATGTACATTTTCGCAGTGTTCATACAGATGGCCCTGCTGCGTAGCTCACACGTTGCTCGCAGCAGGGCTAATTAAATAGCGTTGTAACTTTTATAACTTTGCAGCACGTAGGGTTTAAGTAGAAGCCTCTTATCTACAAGGCAGGAATTTAATAAGGCTGATAGAAATTACTTTTAAGGAAGAAATAAATAAAATGATTTTGGATAATTGCAAGAATTTGTTCCATTAAATTCAGGAAATTTTAGATAGCTGGAAGGAACTAAAATTGTCCTTTTCAGGTAGAATTTCAAGCATTTTAAATGGTTACACTTCCGAGTGCCAATTATGTTTTTAGATGCATTCCATGTAAATTACCCTCATTTTGGGTTACAAAGATTCCATTAATAAATGAATTCACCTAAAAAAAATATTAGATAAAAAAATGAATATATGGCTAGAAAGTTTAGCCAAGGAGGGATTTCATACCCATTGTTAAGAGTGTATCAGGACGCAGTATTATTGACGCACGCTTTAAAATGGTTATACCCTCAAGTTAATTATCCATGATACCAAATAGAGAAATCAGCGGTTAAAAATGAGTTAAGAGCTTTAATGTATGTTCATAATTACCCTTCTGGATATAAAACTGAAGAAAATTATATAGTTAAGAATATCTTGAGATCCTGGAAAAAATGAAATAATAAATATAAATTACTTCCTTCTTTAAGTAGTATTATACCGCTTGGAATGTTGGCTAATTATTTTAATATATCATGGTCTAAAAGTTGGAGCAAGAAAGGAATAGTAATTATAAAAGATTTGTATATTGAAAAGGAATTAGCAAACTTTACCCAAATAAAAGAAAAGTTTGAAATTCAAACACAAAATTGGTTAATTTTCAAACAAATGAGGTATGCTATTAACTCTTTAAGATCTAGTGGAAGGTTTTTGGATAAAATGAACAGATATTAAATATAATAAAGCCTGATCTTACTCACATGATTTCGAAAATGTATAATATCATTTCATTAGAATTGGATAATGATCAACCTTATTGTATGAAATCATGGGAGAGGGATATGGGGAGATTGATATCTCCCTCTAATTGGGCAAAAGCTTTAAACAACACCAATAAAATCATTAAAAACGCTGCCCAAAGGGAAACTTACTTCAAAACAATCAATAAATGGTACGTGGTACCTGACAAATTATGTTGGAGATGATGCGGACATAGCAGCAATCATTTCCACATATGGTGGGACTGTCCTGGCATTAAACCACTTTGGTTAAAGTGTTTTGAATATGTTTCGGAGGTACTCAGAAGGTCAGTTACAACAGCTGCCTACAGCGGCATACTGCATATTTTTTTAGACAAATTCACCAAAGTTGAAATAGCTTTTATGATTCAGCTTTCCACGATTGTCAAATAGTTCATTGTTCCAAAATTTAAAAAAAAAAAAAAAACAGTATGGATGGATATATTATGCTAATTAGATCACTGTAGGGAATTGGAAAGACAGTTTATGTCAACCGGATTAACATCACAAACGAAAAGTAAATGGGTTATATGGGACAGGTTACAACAAAATTAAATGTAATTATTTTCCATCCCCCGAGCTATATATGGACTTTTTCTCCTCCCTAAATATAATATAATATCTAATTTTCCCCAGCTTCATCTAAAGGTTAAACTAAAGAATAATTGTGTGGATGTGGTATGAATGAATGTTGATGTTTTAAAAGTGTAAATGTTTAACTGTAAGATTGGAATATTTTTAAGAGCACATACAGTGGATATAAAAAGTCTACACACCCCAGTTAAAATGTCAGGTTTCTGTGCTGTAAAAATATTAGACAAAGATAAATCATTTCAGAACTTTTTCCACCTTTAATGTGACCTATAAACTGTACAACTCAATTGAAAAACAAACTGAAATCTTTTAGGTAGAGGGAAGAAAAAATATAAAAATAAAATATTATGGTTACATAAGTATGTACACCCTTAAACTAATACTTTGTTGAAGCACCTTTTGTTTTTATTACAGCACTCAGTCTTTTTGGGTATGAGTCTATCAGCATGGCACATTTTAACTTCGCAAGTTTTGCCCACTCTTCTTTGCAAAAACACTCCAAATCTGTCAGATTGCGAGGGCATCTCCTGTGCACAGCCCTCTTCAGATCACCCCACAGATTTTCAATCGGATTCAGGCCTGGGCTTCCGGCTGGGCCATTCCAAAACTTTAATCTTCTTCTGGTTTTGTACCAATATTAACTGGTATTTGGAACTGTTCATAATTCCCTCTATCTTAACAAAGGCCCCAGTTCCGGCTGAAGAAAAACAGCCCCAAAGCATGATGCTGCCACCACCATGCTTCACTGTGGGTATGGTGTTCTTTTGGTGATGTGCAGTGTTGTTTTTGCGCCAAACATATCTTTTGGAATTATGGCCAAAAAGTTCAACCATGGTTTCATCAGACCATAACACTTTTTCCCACATGCTTTTGGGAGACTTCAGATGTGTTTTTGCAAAATGTAGCCTGGCTTGGATGTTTTTCTTTGTAAGAAAAGGCTTTTGTCTTGCCACTCTACCCCATAGTCCAGACATTTGAAGAATACAGGAGATTGTTGTCACATGTACCACACAGCCAGTACTTGCCAGATATTCCTGCAGCTCCTTTAATGTTGCTGTAGGCCTCTTGGTAGCCTCCCAGACCAGTTTTCTTCTCGTCTTTTCATCAATTTTGGAGGGAGCTCCAGTTCTTGGGAATGTCACTGTTGTGCCATATTTTCTCCATTTGATGATGACTGTCTTCACTGTGTTCCATGGTATATCTAATGTCTTGGAAATTCATTTGTACCCTTCTCCTGACTGATACCTTTTAACAATGAGATCCCTCTGATGCTTTGGAAGCTCTCTGTGGACCATGGCTTTTGCAGTGGGATGCGACTAAGAAAATTTCAGGAAAGACCAACTAGAGCAGATGAACTTTATTTGGGGTTAATAAGAGGCACTTTAAATGATGGCAGGTGTATGCTGACTCCTATTTAACATGATTTGGAATGTGATTGCTTAATTCTGAACACAGCTACATCCCTAGTTATAAGAGGGTGTGCAGACTTATGCAACCACATTATTTTTCTTTTTTTTTTCTTCCCTCCAACTAAAAGATTTCAGTTTGTTTTTCAATTGAGTTGTACAGTTTATAGGTCACATTAAAGGTGGAAAAAGTTCTGAAATGATTTATCTGTGTCTTATTTTTTTACAGCACAGAAACCTGACATTTTAACAGGGGTGTGTAGACTTTTTATATCCACTGTATGTTATGCTATTATGTATGTTGTATTATGTATGTCTTATATTATAATAAAAATGCATATAAAATATTAAACAAAAAATAAACAACAACTCTCTAAAGTAAAATAGAGTAAATAATTCATGTAAATATAGAATTCCTATGTGTACTGGATCTACAGTGCCTTTCACCAGCACACCATAGAAACACAGACAAGACTCTATTTGGAAATTTTGTAGCAACAAATTAAAGGAAAAAAACAAAAAAAAATACTTTATTAATTATAGAAAAAACTTTAAAAAATTGTGCAGTAGTGTAAATAAAAAAGATATACAGTACAGTATATCAAAAGCAGGCTTTACTCGGGGGATAAGCTGTCATGAGTTACCCCTCCTAAATAACATGAAATACCCCACATAAGATAATGTTATCATAAACTAAAACAGCACCTGTCTAGTTGAAAAGACAGATGACAGTTTAAAGTTGCTTGTATTGCTTGGTAAAGTGGATCTCTATATATTCCCTAGGGAATTTGACCAGTTAACTCATGGTTTCTAGAGCTTTATCTATGTATGGTCTTACTTGGTCAAAATAGAGAATTACCAAAAGTCAAGTTGACTGATTGTTTTGATGAGCAGCACAATGCTGTAATCAAATCTAAACTAACCCTGCTGTTATAATTACTAGTTCAATAATACAGATATGTTATGTCCCATTTGACCAAGTGTACTTGAAAATGAATAAAGGGAACTGGTTAACTTATAGTAGTAAAAGATTAGCACAGCACCGGGCATATTGGGTATCATAAAACGGAGTGGGAAAGCTTACCCCTGCAGCCTGCTTACTCCCGAGGCACGTTTCCTCGTAGTTTTATCTCGGATTCATCAGGGGACTGATACTTAATGTGAAACGCAGGTTTTTAAAGGCTCCCGCGACTTGCGGAACGCCGCGACGTCATCGCGCACCGCATATTCACGTTTCTTGCGAGACTGGCAGTCTGAAACCGCGAACTCACGTTAATCGCGAGATTTCTAATTAATGATGCTTCCACAGCTAATAACTGTGATTACAGTAATACGTTTTTTGTCCACTTTGGCTGCTAGGTTGGATTTTAGGATGTTTAATGTATTTATGTTACAATGAACTTATAAATAAAAATATAGAAACATCAACTGAGAATAATACCTATTGATTTAAGTCTAAAGATTTTAAGAGAAGGTTTATTTTTTATTTTTAACAAATGGCTAGCAGTATATTAATAGCTGTCCTTCTCAAAAAGATACCAAAGTGGAAAAGTAAGGGTCATACACTAAGACACACACGGACCCCAATCAGTAACCTCTATAAGTGAACAATACTGAAAAGTGTAAGCTAAAGATAATGGAAAATAGCCTAAAAGTAATGAAAAGGAGGGGAGGGTGATTAAGGCTAACATAGAAGGGAAAGGGGGACAGATAAAGGACAAAGCCTGCAAATGAAACCTTAACCCTACTCAAGAGGTAAGTATTTTTTAGGCTACTGAATCCGTGTTAAGAATCAGGGAGTAAAAATCAGTTCTAGTGCACTGCTAAATTATCTTTTACTGGAAGATGTAAAATAGGATGTACTAAGTGAGCTAATGAGAATGCTATACTGAAATTAGAAATATCAAATGACTAGGGACTAGTTTATCTGTGTGTCCTATTCTAAAGAAATGAGGGGAGGGAGGCAATTGATCAAATAAATGGAGTGAAGGTAAATCCTTCATTTAGGCCATTGGATGTTAATGTTTTTAGATGAAAAATCCACCAGGCTTCTCGTTGTAGTAATTTGATTTCCATGTTACCCCTTCTGGGGGAGGTATTTACTTTTTCGATACCCATAAATTGTAGACACATTACATTTCCATCATGGATAGCGTTAATGTGTCTTGCGACAGCTACATCTTGTTTATTGATTATGGAATTAATATGTTCCAGAGTACGGCGGCAAAACTGACGTTTAGTTTTTCCTACATATTGTAGGCCACATCTACATGAGATGAGATAAATGACTGATGTTGTTCTACAGTTAATATGGTCTCGAACCGTAAATTCCTTCTGACAGGAGAAACTGGTAAATTTTGTTGTAGTACACATGTGTAAGCAGGCTTTACAATTTCCATATGGTTTGGATCCGGCTGTCTGTTCTTGGAGCCAATGGCAACACATGCTTTTCTGTGCTTCAAAATATGTATGAACTAGTTTGTCCTTCAGACTTGGTGCTCGACGAAAGGTAATTGAAGCTACATCAGATAATCTTGATTTTAATTCATTGTCAGCCAGTAAAACATGCCAATGATTTTGTAATATGGAGCAAATACTGTCTCCAAATTTGTTATACGTGCCAATAATTCTGACTGGTTGTAACTCAGTAGATTTTAAGTCGTAGAGTTACACAGCAAATCAGCCTGAGAGCATTGTCTAGCTCTGGCATAAGCTTTTTTTAGAACATTATGAGAATATCCTTTTTGCTTGAAGCGGTTATATAGATCTTTGGCTTGCTTTTCAAAATCAATTTCTGTTGTACAATTGCGGCGTATCCTAAGATACTGACCGAATGGAATGCTCCGTATCAGATGTCGTGCTTGGTGACTGGATGCCAACAGTAAACTATTTGACACTGTGTCTTTTCGATGTGTAGTCGTGGTAATAGAATTATTCTCTGTCTTTGAGATTAACAAATCCAAGAATTCGATCTGATTCGTATTAATGGTATATGTTAATTTCAGACCTATAGAATTTCTATTAAGCGTGGAGATAAAATCCATTAAACTAGATCTGCTACCATTCCAAGTTAAAAACACTTTGTCAATATAGCGGATCCAAAGACCGATCTGATCTGTGTATTTGGACAGTTCTTCTCCAAAGACTATAGTTTCTTCCCATATGCCAAGATGTAGATTGGCATATGAAGGGGCACATAGTGTGCACATAGCTGTTCCTTTAATTTGTTTATAAAAGCTGTTGTTGTACATGAAGTAATTCTTTGTTAATACAAATTCTAATAGCTTTAGAACAAACTCGCTATGTTTCGAATGCTGTAGTCCACGGTTTGTAGATATTTTCTTACTGCTCGCATGCCTACTTCATGTGGGATTGAAGTATATAAGCCTTCCACATCCAAACAAACAAGTAAGGATTTAGCATCCAGTCGTAGACTATACAACCTTTTTAGGATACTTTTGGTGTCTTGGGCATGTGATGCCAATGTTGCCACAAACGGTCTTAAGATCTGATCTATGTACGTGCTTGCATGTTCTGATAGGCTGTTTTTGCCAGAGACAATTGGACGTCCCGGAGGTGTCTTTAGATTCTTGTGAACCTTCGGTAATGAATAAAAGGTTGTTATAGTAGGGTGTTTGTTAAGCAGATAGTTGTACTCTTGTCTTGAGATGGTATTGTTCCAAAGGCCCTCCGTAAGGATTAAATTCAATTCCTTTTTGAAGTCCAATGTTGGGTCAGTTTTCAATTTTTGATACGTACTCCTGACGCTTAATAAGCGCAGATTTTCTTGATGATAGTCAGTTTGCCGCAATATAACCGTATTGCCTCCTTTATCTGAAGGTTTTACTACTATCCGGTTATTTTGTTGTAATTTGGTCAATGATCTCCATTCCATTGTTGTAAGGTTGGTTTCTTTTGTGTGGTTATTTGCCAGAGTTTCCAGATCTTTTGTTATCAATTTGACGAAGACTTGAACTTCGGGAGATATGCAGAAATTCGGTGTGAATCTGCTTTTAGGTTTCAGGTTTGTGTAAGGTCCCTCCCCAGGAGAGGGTTCATCAGGATCTTCATCCCAAATGATTATCATCTCTCTGAGTACTTGTTCTTCAGAAGCGCTTAATTTTAGGGAAACAAGTTCAGCATCCGTTGTCTTCTTGTGCTGTTTCATCAACACTAGTTTTCGGGCAAACAAGTGGATATCTTTTTACCCACTCGAAAAGATTGAAATTATTTGTGGGAGAAAAGGACAGACCTCTGTTAAGTAACATCAAATCTCCTTCAGTCAATGTCAGGTCCGATAGGTTGATAACTTGATTATTGATATTCATATTTCTCATTTGTATCCCGGTTGAGCTCTCTGATTGCAATCCAGTAACCGTCTCTGTTCTGGATGTTGTTGGCGCAGGTCTAAAAAAGTCGGGCTCGATTGTGTTGTGGAGCCATCTACCTTTTGGCAATGATATTTTCTAGTGCCTCTATTCGCAAAAAGGTTACGGCCTTCGTCCAGATATTAAGCATCTGAGGTGTCATACTCTGAAGAAGACAGAGGCTCTACCTGCGGAGTTTTCTGTTGTTGAGAATGACGATAAACCTGTTTTTGGAGTCTCTCATATATTTACAGTGTTTCCGTTGTTTTAGTATGTTCTTACATTTTTCAATCTCATTCTGAAGTTTTAACTCGTAATCTTTAAATTTATCAATGGTACGGAATGTCTCAATGTCCACTAAGTGGAGTGCTAGTTCCACTTTTGTTGCCTCCAAAATATTTTCCTCCTCACTAATTATTAACTTCATAAGTTCTGCTGAACAAGTGTTGAGTATTTTATCCCATGATTCAATAAATGCCTCATTCCATAAATGGGAGGTCGGGTTTAAGTTGACCCTCAATCCCCTTGGGATAAGATGTTCTATATAATTCTGTAAACTCTTGATCTCCCACCATGCCCTAGTCTGGCTTTTTTAAATTTTGGTGAGACTGAAGAAGAACTTATGAATATTTTTAGCCTCACTTTGTGAGGCTATTTCACCCTCTCCCCCTATGGAGAAAACACTACCCACCTCACCAAGCCACTGATTGGGATCCGTGTGCATGTGTAAAAAACCCTCCATGGACATATAATAATTTGAATGTAAGAAAGGGGGATAACCCCTATTGATAAATATTAAACAAAAAATAAACAACAACTCTCTAAGTAAAATAGAGTAAATAATTAATGTAAATGTAAATATGTGATCGGCCGTAGGAAGGGGTGTGCTGCGATCCCTTTCCTTTGAATAGCAAAGTAGGTAAGGGGCCGCAGCACCCAGTAAGGGATTGTAGCGTTGCAGCCATTTTACGGCCATCATTAGAATGAGGCCCTATGAATATACAAGTTTTAAATTATGATCGGTCCTATTTATTAAGATAACCAGCACAGTGGATTAAGATATAAAAATGGTGTGCCACTGTTTCCTGAAACAAGACTAAAACAGCTTTGACCAATGTTGTTTTATTTTTCAAAAATTTGTATTGTCACAAGAGTCTGTTTCATTTAGATATAGCAATTTTCACACGCAGGTCAAAAAGTATGTTTATGTATTATATATAGTAAATCTGTAGGTCAAAGAGTCTCCAAATCCATTTTCCTTTTTCAACAAAATCTAAATAAACATAAACAATAGTAAATACACTTTTCCTCTGGCTTATTGAATGCTTTTTACCTTTTCTTGGAATTGTACTTGAAAGGTTGTTAAAAGGTTTGAGGTCTACACCGAAGCCTGAGGTATGCTAGTTCTTGGAAGATGTTTATGTGAGAGGTGAGGTATTAGTTATTTTTCAAGTTATAGAGCTTACATAGGTTGAATTTATCCAGTTTCCCCAGATTTCTAGAAAGGTTGGGTATGTGTTAAGGGTGTGGGTCAATCTTTCGGAAATCATTATATTATTTAGTCTGTTAATTACCTTATGTCTTGTTTTTCTTATGTCTTGATATTCCTTGAAAAGGAAATGGAGACATTTTTTTTAAATCAATGACCAAATAGGCACATCTAGCGGTATATTGTGGGGTGCGTTTAAAGCATTTACCCAGGGAATATTGATTAAAATGAAAATACAACAAACGAAACAAAGAGGCTTGCCATTACGTAAATTGTTAATACAATTGTATACATTAGATCAAAGCAACACAATAAAGCCAAATGATAGTACTACCAGAGAAATGAAAAAAAAATCAAAACCAAATAAATAAAATTAACCAAGGTCTCTCTGACAGAATGATTTGGAGGAGGCAACAGAGCTATTATTATCATGACAATAAAATCAGTAAAATCCTTGCAAATACAACTAAAAATACAAATGTAAGAACCAGAATTGAATACCTTTGGAGTGATGGTAAATACATTCATAAACCAAATGAGATTGCTAATACCTTTGCAAATTACTATCACAAGCTTTATCATTTATTGAACGCGTCGACCTTTAAAAAACGTACAAGAGAAGATATAAATCCATTTTTGAAGAATAGTCAAATACCAAAGATATCTTGCTCGGAGTTGGAGGAATTGAGTAAACCAATTTCAGAGTTGGAAATTAAAAAAGCTATTAAGAACTTAAAAACATATACTTCACCTAGCCATGATGGCTATACGAATGCTTTTTATAAAGCGTTTTATCCAGCTTTGAGCAAATATATGAAAATAGTGTTTAACGATTTTGTTGAAAGAGGCTCTATTCCAAAGGAGATGCTGAAGGTAAATGTAATCAACATACCTAAAATAAAGCAAGAACTACAGCTGTGTGAAAATTACAGACCAATCTCTCTAATGAATGTCGATTTAAAATTATACACGAAGATGGCAATGGCTTTGTTTCAGAGAGCTTTGTAGTCAGCAATGGCACAAGACAGGGATGCCCTCTATCCATCACTTTTTTCCCTTTGCTCATGGAGCCACTGGTGGAAAGCATCAGAGGCTCACTGGGCATAGGAGGGATAAAGGTGGGGGAGGGAGAGCATAAGATTACTATGTTCGCAGACGACACAGTATAGACCTTATCACGACCAATGGTCTCATTGCCATGTGTGATGAGAATAATTGAGGAATTTGATTGAGTGTCTAATTACAAATTGAATCCCCAAAAAACTGAAATTATGACCTTTAATATCTCTGACAAAAATAAAAAATGGTTGCAGGAGCAATTTAAGTTTAAATGTGAAACTAACACTATAAAACACTTAGGGCCTCATTAAATTAGCCCTCGTAGTTCCCTCGGTCCTCGCAAAAGGCAGTTTTTTGCTTTCCTCGCAGCCTGCTTTGCAAGATGACTCCGAAAAATGGCAGAGAATAAGCTCCGAGAGAGCTACGGAGTAACGGTTGCAGGAGCAATTTAAGTTTAAATAGGAAATGAACACTATAAAACACTTAGGGCCTCATTAAATTAGCCCTCGTAGTTCCTTCGGTCCTCGCAAAAGGCAGTTTTTGCTTTCCTCGCAGCCTGCTTTGCGAGATGACGCCGAAAAATGGCAGAGAATAAGCTCCGAGAGAGCTACGGAGTAACACGCAGCCTTAAATCTATGAGGCAAATCTCACGCCTAGGAATAATCGCTACGGACACAAAAAAGTGCTAGGAAGGGCTCCTAAAGCCTCTACGTGCTGCCTCGGAGCAGCCCGAGATAGCCGTGTGATGCTCCCCCCTAAACACATCCCAATCCCCCCCACATTAACCCCTTGCAGCGGTGGTCCCCGATCGGCACCGATCAGGACCCCGCATTTAAAACGTTTAAATTCCCCGCCACGGCTCCTTAAAGGGCCCACAGCACACTATTAGCAATCCCGGCCATGGCACCTAAAATTAACCCCCCTCAATGCTGGGGGTTCCCATCGGGACCCCTCGAAGTGTCCCCACATTAACCCCTTGCTGCAGGGATCCGTAGGGACCCCACCAGCCCCCCCACATTATCCCCTTGCAGCGGGGGTCCCTGATCGGCACCGATCGTGACCCCGCTGCATTTAAAATTTTAAATGTCCCGCCTCGCGGGTCCTTAAAGGACCTGAAAGCACTTGCGCTAACAATTATTAACCCCAGGCAACTAAAATTAACCCTGTCACTCATGGGGGTCAATACAGACCCCGATAAGCCCTTAATTAACCCTGTCACTCATGGGGGTCAATACAGTCCCCTATAAGCCTTAATTAACCCTATATCTCATGGAGGTTAATACAGACCCCCATAAGTCCTTAATTAACCCTATAACTCATGGGGGTCAATACAGACCCCTATAAGCCTTAATTAACACTATAACTCATGGGGGTCAATACAGACCCCCTGTAAGCCCTTAATAAACCCTATAACTCATGGGGGTCAATACAGACCCCCATAAGCCTTAATTAACCCTGTCACTCATGAGGGTCAATACAGACCCCCATAAGCCCTTAATTAACCCCATAACTTATGGGGGTCAATACAGACCCCCATAAGCCTTAATTAACCCTATAACTCATGGGGGTTAATACAGACCCCCATAAGCCCTTAATTAACCCTATAACTCATGGGGGTCAATACAGACCCCTATGAGCCTTAATTAACACTATAACTCATGGGGGTCAATACAGACCCCCATAAGCCCTTAATTAACCCTATAACTCATGGGGGTCAATACAGACCCCCATGAGCCCTTAATTAGCCCCATAACTTATGGGGGTCAATACAGACCCCCATAAGCCTTAATTAACCCTATAATTTATGGGGGTTAATACAGACCCCCATAAGGCCTTAGTTAACCCTATAACTCATGGGGGTCAATACAGGCCCCCATAAGCCAATAAATAACCCTGTCACTCATGGGGGTCAATTACAGAAAATAAAAAAACCTAAGTCACAAAAAATAAAAAAGGGAACATTACAGAAAATAAAAAAATACATTACAACCCCCCTCCCGCCACTACAGAAAAAAAAAATTACACACCTGAAAAGGAAATACAAACAGAATACATACAATACCATACAATACAAATAAAATAAAATACCCCCCTATGTATCTAACGTACAAATCCTATCTAATATATCCCGATTGCGGGCCCTTTAAGGAGACGCGGTGGGGAATTTAAATGCCGATCAGGGACCCCCGCTGCAATGGCTTAATGTGGGCGGGCTGCGGGGATCCCTATGGGCTCCTGCAGCAAGGGGTTAATGTGGGGACATTTCGGGTGTCCCGATGGGGACCCCCCGCATAGAGGGGTAGTTAGAGTACCCCCCACGGCAAGGCTTATGTGTGGGACTGCCGCGGAGGTCCCGTTTAGGACCCCTGAACTAAATGATGAGGTGTGGGAGCCTGTGAGATCATCTCGCAGGCTGTCACTCCTCGTGTACATTTTCGCAGTGTTCATACAGATGGCACCGCTGCGTAGCTCACACTTTGCTCGCAGCAGGGCTAATTAAATAGCGTCATAACTTTTATAAATTTGCAGCACGTAGGGTTTAAGTAGAAGCCTCTTATCTACAAGGCAGGAATTTAATAAGGCTGATAGGAATTACTTTTAAGGAAGAAATAAATAAAATGATTTTGGATAATTGCAAGAATTTGTTCCATTAAATTCAGGAAATTTTAGATAGCTGGAAGGAACTAAAATTGTCCTTTTCAGGTAGAATTTCAAGCATTTTAAATGGTTATACTTCCGAGTGCCAATTATGTTTTTAGATGCATTCCATGTAAATTACCCTCATTTTGGGTTACAAAGATTCAAAGTTCCATTAATAAATGAATTCACCTAAAAAAAAATATTAGATAAAAAAATGAATATATGGCTAGAAAGTTTAGCCAAGGAGGGATTTCATACCCATTGTTAAGAGTGTATCAGGACGCAGTATTATTGACGCACGCTTTAAAATGGTTATACCCTCAAGTTAATTATCCATGATACCAAATAGAGAAATCAGCGGTTAAAAATGAGTTAAGAGCTTTAATGTATGTTCATAATTACCCTTCTGGATATAAAACTGAAGAAAATTATATAGTTAAGAATATCTTGAGATCCTGGAAAAAATGAAATAATAAATATAAATTACTTCCTTCTTTAAGTAGTATTATACCGCTTGGAATGTTGGCTAATTATTTTAATATATCATGGTCTAAAAGTTGGAGCAAGAAAGGAATAGTAATTATAAAAGATTTGTATATTGAAAAGGAATTAGCAAACTTTACCCAAATAAAAGAAAAGTTTGAAATTCAAACACAAAATTGGTTAATTTTCAAACAAATGAGGTATGCTATTAACTCTTTAAGATCTAGTGGAAGGTTTTTGGATAAAATGAACAGTTTGGAATTAAATATAATAAAGCCTGATCTTACTCACATGATTTCGAAAATGTATAACATCATTTCATTAGAATTGGATAATGATCAACCTTATTGTATGAAATCATGGGAGAGGGATATGGGGAGATTGATATCTCCCTCTAATTGAGCAAAAGCTTTAAACAACACCAATAAAATCATTAAAAACGCTGCCCAAAGGGAAACTTACTTCAAAACAATCAATAAATGATACGTGGTACCTGCGAAATTATATCAGATTACTCATAAGACTGAGGACAAATTATGTTGGAGATGATGCGGACATAGTGGCAATCATTTCCACATATGGTGGGACTGTCCTGGCATTAAACCACTTTGGTTAAAGTGTTTTGAATATGTTTCGGAGGTACTCAGAAGGTCAGTTACAACAGCTGCCTACAGCGGCATACTGCATATTTTTTTAGACAAATTCACCAAAGTTGAAATAGCTTTTATGATTCAGCTTTCCACGATTGTCAAATAGTTCATTGTTCCAAAATTTAAAAAAAAACAAAAAACAGTATGGATGGATATATTATGCTAATTAGATCACTGTAGGGAATTGGAAAGACAGTTTATGTCAACCGGATTAACATCACAAACGAAAAGTAAATGGGTTATATGGGACAGGTTACAACAAAATTAAATGTAATTATTTTCCATCCCCCGAGCTATATATGGACTTTTTCTCCTCCCTAAATATAATATAATATCTAATTTTCCCCAGCTTCATCTAAAGGTTAAACTAAAGAATAATTGTGTGGATGTGGTATGAATGAATGTTGATGTTTTAAAAGTGTAAATGTTTAACTGTAAGATTGGAATATTTTTAAGAGCACATACAGTGGATATAAAAAGTCTACACACCCCAGTTAAAATGTCAGGTTTCTGTGCTGTAAAAATATTAGACAAAGATAAATCATTTCAGAACTTTTTCCACCTTTAATGTGACCTATAAACTGTACAACTCAATTGAAAAACAAACTGAAATCTTTTAGGTAGAGGGAAGAAAAAATATAAAAATAAAATATTATGGTTGCATAAGTATGCACACCCTTAAACTAATACTAGGTTGAAGCACCTTTTGATTTTATTACAGCACTCAGTCTTTTTGGGTATGAGTCTATCAGCATGGCACATTTTAACTTAGCAAGTTTTGCCCACTCTTCTTTGCAAAAACACTCCAAATCTGTCAGATTGCGAGGGCATCTCCTGTGCACAGCCCTCTTCAGTTCACCCCACAGATTTTCAATCGGATTCAGGCCTGGGCTTCCGGCTGGGCCATTCCAAAACTTTAATCTTCTTCTGGTTTTGTACCAATATTAACTGGTATTTGGAACTGTTCATAATTACCTCTATCTTAACTAAGGCCCCAGTTCCGGCTGAAGAAAAACAGCCCCAAAGCATGATGCTGCCACCACCATGTGGGTATGGTATTCTTTTAGTGATGTGCAGTGTTGTTTTTGCGCCAAACATATCTTTTGGAATTATGGCCAAAAAGTTTAACCTTGGTTTCATCAGACCATAAAAAAATTTCCCACATGCTTTTGGGAGACTTCAGATGTGTTTTTGCAAAATGTAGCCTGACTTGGATGTTTTTCTTTGTAAGAAAAGGCTTTTGTCTTGCCACTCTACCCCATAGTCCAGACATTTGAAGAATACAGGAGATTGTTGTCACATGTACCACACAGCCAGTACTTGCCAGATATTCCTGCAGCTCCTTTAATGTTGCTGTAGGCCTCTTGGTAGCCTCCCAGACCAGTTTTCTTCTCGTCTTTTCATCAATTTTGGAGGGAGCTCCAGTTCTTGGGAATGTCACTGTTGTGCCATATTTTCTCCATTTGATGATGACTGTCTTCACTGTGTTCCATGGTATATCTAATGTCTTGGAAATTCTTTTGTACCCTTCTCCTGACTGATACCTTTTAACAATGAGTTCCCTCTGATACTTTGGAAGCTCTCTGTGGACCATGGCTTTTGCTGTGGGATGCGACTAAGAAAATTTCAGGAAAGACCAACTAGAGCGGCTGAACTTTATTTGGGGTTAATCAGAGGCACTTTAAATGATGGCAGGTGTATGCTGACTCCTATTTAACATGATTTGGAATGTGATTGCTTAATTCTGAACACAGCTACATCCCCAGTTATAAGAGGGTGTGCAGACTTATGCAACCACATTATTTTTTTTTTATTTTTTTCTTCCCTCCAATTAAAAGATTTCAGTTTGTTTTTCAATTGAGTTGTACAGTTTATAGGTCACATTAAAGGTGGAAAAAGTTCTGAAATGATTTATCTTTGTCGTATTTTTTTACAGCACAGAAACCTGACATTTTAACAGGGTTGTGTAGACTTTTTATATCCACTGTATGTTATGCTATTATGTATGTTGTATTATGTATGTCTTATATTATAAGAAAAATGCATATAAAAAAAAATATTAAACAAAAAATAAACAACAACTCTCTAAAGTAAAATAGAGTAAATAATTAATGTAAATATAGAATTCCTATGTGTACTGGATCAACAGTGCCTTTCACCAGCACACCATAGAAACACAGACAAGACTCTATTTGGAAATTTTGTAGCAACAAATTAAAGAAAAAAAAACAAAAAAAAATACTTTATTAGTTATAGAAAAAACTTTCAAAAATTGTGCAGTAGTGTAAATAAAAAAGATATACAGTACAGTATATCAAAAGCAGGCTTTACTCGGGGGATAAGCTGTTATGAGTTACCCCTCCTAAATAACATGAAATACCCCACATAAGATAATGTTATCATAAACTAAAAAAGCACCTGTCTAGTTGAAAAGACAGATGAAAGTTTAAAGTTGAGTGTATTGCTTGGTAAAGTGGATCTCTATATATTCCCTAGGGAATTTGACCAGTTAACTCATGGTTTCTAGAGCTTTATCTATGTATGGTCTTACTTGGTCAAAATAGAGAATTACCACAAGTCAAGTTGATTGATTGTTTTGATGAGCAGCACAATGCTGTAATCAAATCTAAACTAACCCTGCTGTTATAATTGCTAGTTCAATAATACAGATATGTTATGTCCCATTTGACCAAGTGTACTTGAAAATGAATAAAGGGAACTGGTTAACTTATAGTAGTAAAAGATTAGCACAGCACCGGGCATATTGGGTATCATAAAATGGAGTGGGAAAGCTTACCCCTGCAGCCTGCTTACTCCCGACGCGCGTTTCCCCGTAGTTTTATTTCGAATTCATCAGGGAACTGATACTTAATGTAAAACGCAGGTTTTTAAAGGCTCCCGCGACTTGCGTAACGCGGTGACATCATAGGGCCACGTCGACGCTGCAAAGTCATCGTGTACCGCGTATTCACGTTTCTTGCGAGACTGGCAACTTTTTGTCCACTTTGGCTGCTAGGTTGGATTTTAAGATGTTTAATGTATTTATGTTACAATGAATTTATAAATAAAAATATAGAAACATCAACTGGGAATAATACCTATTGATTTAAGTCTAAAGATTTTAAGAGAAGGTTTATTTTTAATTTTTAACAAATGGCTAGCAGTATATTAATAGCTGTCCTTCTCAAAAAGATACCAAAGTGGAAAAGTAAGGGTCATACACTAAGACACACACGGACCCCAATCAGTAAAGTGAACAATACTGAAATGTGTAAGCTAAAGATAATGGAAAATAGCCTAAAAGTAATGAAAAGGAGGGGAGGGTGATTAAGGCTAACATAGGAGGGAAAGGGGGACAGATAAAGGACAAAGCCTGCAAATGAAACCTTTACCCTACTCAAGAGGTAAGTATTTTTTAGGCTACTGAATCCGTGTTAAGAATCAGGGAGTAAAAATCAGTTCTAGTGCACTGGTAAATTATCTTTTACTGGAAGATGTAAAATAGGATATGCTAAGTGAGCTAATGAGAATGCTATACTGAAATTAGAAATATCAAATGACTAGGGACTAGTTTATCTGTGTGTCCTATTCTAAAGAAATGAGGGGAGGGAGGCAATTGATCAAATAAATGGAGTGAAGGTAAATTGTTGTAGTAATTTGATTTCCATGTTACCCCTTCTGGGGGAGGTATTTACTTTTTCGATACATATAAATTGTAGACACATTACATTTCCATCATCGATGGCGTTAATGTGTCTTGCGACAGCTACATCTTGTTTATTGATGATGGAATTAATATGTTCCAGAGTACGGCGGCGAAGCTGACGTGTAGGTTTTCCTACATATTGTAGGCCACATCTAGATGAGATGAGATAAATGACTGATGTTGTTCTACAGTTAATATGGTCGTTGTTCTACAGTTAATATGGTCTTGAACCGTAAATTCCTTCTGACAGGAGAAACTGGTAAATTTTGTTGTAGTACACATGTGTTAGCAGGCTTTACAATTTCCACATGGTTTGGATCCGGCTGTCCGTTCTTGGAGCCAATGGCAACCCGTGCTTTTCTGTGCTTCAAAATGAGTATGAACTAGTTTGTCCTTCAGACTTGGTGCTCGACGAAAGGTAATTGAAGCTACATCAGATAATATTGATTTTAATTCATTGTCAGCCAGTAAAACATGCCAATGATTTTGTAATATGGAGTGTGGAGATAAAATCCATTAAACTAGATCTGCTACCATTTCAGGTTAAAAACACTTTGTCAATATAGCGGATCCAAAGACCGATCTGATCTGTGTATTTGGACAGTTCTTCTCCAAAGACTATAGTTTCTTCCCATATGCCAAGATGTAGATTGGCATATGAAGGGGCACATAGTGTGCACATAGCTGTTCCTTTAATTTGTTTATAAAAGCTGTTGTTGTACATGAAGTAATTCTTTGTTAATACAAATTCTAATAGCTTTAGAACAAACTCGCTATGTTTCGAATGCTGTAGTCCACGGTTTGTAGATATTTTCTTACTGCTCGCATGCCTACTTCATGTGGGAGTGAAGTATATAAGCCTTCCACATCCAAACAAACAAGTAAGGATTCAGCATCCAGTCGTAGACTATACAACCTTTTTAGGATACTTTTGGTGTCTTGGGCATATGATGCCAATGTTGCCACAAACGGTCTTAAGATCTGATCTATGTACGTGCATGCATGTTCTGATAGGCTGTTTTTGCCAGAGACAATTGGACGTCCCGGAGGTGTCTTTAGATTCTTGTGAACCTTCGGTAATGAATAAAAGGTTGGTATAGTAGGGTGTTTGTTAAGCAGATAGTTGTACTCTTGTCTTGAGATGGTATTGTTCCAAAGGCCCTCCGTAAGGATTAAATTCAATTCCTTTTTGAAGTCCAATGTTGGGTCAGTTTTCAATTTTTGATACGTACTCCTGACGCTTAATAAGCGCAGATTTTCTTGATGATAGTCAGTTTGTCGCAATATAACCGCATTGCCTCGTTTATCTAAAGGTTTTACTACTATCCGGTTATTTTGTTGTAATTTGGTCAATGATTTCCATTCCATTGCTGTAAGGTTGGTTTCTTTTGGCGCTCCATCCCAGGCAACTGAGGCCCTTGCCCGCGGCCCTCGCATAGCGAGGGACGCGGGCAAGGGTCTCAGTTGCTGGGGTGGAGCGCCGAAGGGCGCTCCACCCCAGCAACTGAGGCCCTTGCTCGCAGCGAGACCCTGCAGCCACCTCCTCCCCACAATACCCCGCCGCTGGAGAGAGGGAGCAGACCTCCATGCCCTTGCCCGCAGCGTACGGCCCGTTCCAACGCAAATAACACGGCACACACATTACGACACTCGCAAACAACATACCACACACGTTCACACACATTACGGACTCGCAACAGTCGGACGCAACTCGCGAACATTACAAAATTAAAAACACAATACATACACACAGCACATACATAAAAAACTTACCTACAGCACCAGGGAGCATCCAGGACCTCAAAAAGGCAACTTGCACCTTCATTTCACTCAAAATAAAAGAGTTTGGACAATAAAAAATTTGATATGCGAGAGAAAAAATGGCCGCCGAACAAAACGAAAACGAGGCTACACACGCAAACACCATACGAGACACGTTACGAGACATTACGACCTCGCAAACCTCGGACGCAACACGCCGACATACAAACAGTTCAAACACAATAAATACACACAACACACACATAAAAAGCTTACTTACAGCAAGAGGAACCATCCAGCACCTCAAAAAACCAAGTTACACCTTAATTTCAATAACAATAAAACACTTTAGACACTAATGAAATCGCTAAGCGAGAGAAAAAATGGCCGACAAAAAAAACGAAAACGAGGCTACAGCACTCTCAACACGTAACACCACAACACACTCGCAAAACAACACACGAAACTCGAAAACCACCATGAAGCACCGACGGATAATCCGCAAAGACTCATAACACAGATAAACCGCCATTTTACGCCAATGCGGAAGTACACCACTACGCTAACGGTTTAGTCTCGCGCACGCACACTCTTACACTGCACACATTCATCACGCTTACACAGTAGCTCCACACCACTAATGCTGCAGCAACATGAAAACAGATTGTCAGCTCTTCAACACAATGCTTCAAAATAGGTAAAGTATATTCATTTATTCATCTATTATATATTTTAGTATTACACACCAAACAGCATTAGCTACCTTAATATATAGATATATATTGATATATATTGATATATATATATATATATATTGATATATATTGATTTATATATATATCTATATATATATATATATATATATATATATATATATATATATATATATATATATATATATATATACATATTAATTAATTAATTATATATCTCAATATATATATATATATATATATTTTTTTTTTTTTTTTTTTTTTTCTTTAATGTACAGTTTGGGCCTTTATGGTTTTGATTGGTTATTTAATGTTTTTAAGGTGTGGTTGGGGCCTATATGGTCACACTTGGTTATTTAGGATTTTTAAGGTACGGTTGGGGCCTATATGGTCACACTTGGTCTTTTAATGTTTTTAAGGTGCGGTTGGGGCCTATATGGTCACACTTGGTTATTTAGGGTTTTTAAAGTGCGGTTGGGGCCTATATGGTCACACTAGGTTATTTAGGGTTTTTAAGGTGCGGTTGGGGCCTGTATGGTCACACTTGGTTATTTAAGGTTTTTAAGGTGCGGTTGGGGCCTATATGGTCACACTTAATCTTTTAAGGTTTCTAAGGTGCGGTTGGGGCCTATATGGTCACACTTGGTTATTTAGGGTTTTTAAGGTGCGGTTGGGGCCTGTATGGTCACACTTGGTTATTTAGGGTTTTTAAGGTGCGGTTGGGGCCTGTATGGTCACACTTGGTTATTTAGGGTTTTTAAGGTGCGGTTGGGGCCTATATGGTCACACTTGGTCTTTTAATGTTTTTACGGTGCGGTTGGGGCCTATATGGTCACACTTTGTTATTTAGGGGTTTTAAGGTGCGGTTGGGGCCTATATGGTCACACTTAGTCTTTTAAGGTTTTTAAGGTGCGGTTGGGGCCTATATGGTCACACTTGGTTATTTAGGGTTTTTAAGGTGCGGTTGGGGCTTGTATGGTCACACTTGGTTATTTAGGGTTTTTAAGGTGCGGTTGGGGCCTATATGGTCACACTTGGTTATTTAGGGTTTTTAAGGTGCGGTTAGGGCCTGTATGGTCACACTTGGTTATTTAGGGTTTTTAAGGTGCGGTTGGGGCCTATATGGTCACACTTGGTCTTTTAATGTTTTTAAGGTGAGGTTGGGGCTTATATGGTCACACTTTGTTATTTAGGGTTTTTAAGGTGCGGTTGTATCCTATATGGTCACACTTGGTTATTTAGGGTTTTTAAGGTGCGGTTGGGGCCTATATGGTCACACTTGGTCTTTTAATGTTTTTAAGGTGCGGTTGGGGCCTATATGGTCACACTTTGTTATTTAGGGTTTTTAAGGTGCGTTTGGGGCCTATATGGTCACACTTAGTCTTTTAAGGTTTTTAAGGTGCGGTTGGGGCCTGTATGGTCACACTTGGTTATTTAGGGTTTTTAAGGTGTGGTTGGGGCCTGTATGGTCACACTTGGTTATTTAGGGTTTTTAAGGTGCGGTTGGGGCCTATATGGTCACACTTGGTCTTTTAATGTTTTTACGGTGCGGTTGGGGCCTATATGGTCACACTTTGTTATTTAGGGTTTTTAAGGTGCGGTTGGGGCCTATATGGTCACACTTAGTCTTTTAAGGTTTTTAAGGTGCGGTTGGGGCCTATATGGTCACACTTGGTTATTTAGGGTTTTTAAGGTGCGGTTGGGGCTTGTATGGTCACACTTGGTTATTTAGGGTTTTTAAGGTGCGGTTGGGGCCTATATGGTCACACTTGGTTATTTAGGGTTTTTAAGGTGCGGTTAGGGCCTGTATGGTCACACTTGGTTATTTAGGGTTTTTAAGGTGCGGTTGGGGCCTATATGGTCACACTTGGTCTTTTAATGTTTTTAAGGTGAGGTTGGGGCTTATATGGTCACACTTTGTTATTTAGGGTTTTTAAGGTGCGGTTGTATCCTATATGGTCACACTTGGTTATTTAGGGTTTTTAAGGTGCGGTTGGGGCCTATATGGTCACACTTAGTCTTTTAAGGTTTTTAAGGTGCGGTTGGGGCCTATATGGTCACACTTGGTTATTTAGGGTTTTTAAGGTGAGGTTGGGGCCTATATGGTCACACTTAGTCTTTTAAGGTTTTTAAGGTGCGGTTGGGGCCTATATGGTCACACTTGGTTATTTAGGGTTTTTAAGGTGCGGTTGGGGCCTATATGGTCACACTTGGTTATTTAGGGTTTTTAAGGTGCGGTTGGGGCCTATATGGTCACACTTGGTTATTTAGGGTTTTTAAGGTGCGGTTGGGGCCTATATGGTCACACTTAGTCTTTTATAGTTTTTAAGGTGCGGTTGGGGCCTATATGGTCACACTTGGTTATTTAGGGTTTTTAATGTGCGGTTGGGGCCTATATGGTCACACTTGGTCTTTGAATGTTTTTAAGGTGCGGTTGTGGCCTATATGGTCACACTTGGTTATTTAGGGTTTTTAAGGTGCGGTTGGGGCCTATATGGTCACACTTGGTTATTTAGGGCTTTTAAGGTGCGGTTGGGGCCTTTATGGTCACACTTGGTTATTTTGGGTTTTTTTTAGGTGCGGTTGGGGCCTATATGGTCACACTTGGTCTTTTAATGTTTTTAAGGTGCGGTTGGGGCCTGTATGGTCACGCTTGGTTATTTAGGGTTTTTAAGGTGCGGTTGGGGCCTATATGGTCACACTTGGTTATTTAGGGTTTTTAAGGTGCGGTTGGGGCCTATATGGTCACACTTTGTTATTTAGGGTTTTTAAGGTGCGGTTGTGGCCTATATGGTCACACTTGGTTATTTAGGGTTTTTAAGGTGCGGTTGGGGCCTATATGGTCACACTTAGTCTTTTAAGGTTTTTAAGGTGCGGTTGGGGCCTATTTGGTCACACTTGGTTATTTAGGTTTTTTAAGGTGCGGTTGGGGCCTATATGGTCACACTTGGTCTTTTAATGTTTTTAAGGTGAGGTTGGGGCCTATATGGTCACACTTAGTCTTTTAAGGTTTTTAAGGTGCGGTTGGGGCCTATATGGTCACACTTGGTTATTTAGGGTTTTTAAGGTGCGGTTGGGGCCTATATGGTCACACTTGGTTATTTAGGGTTTTTAAGGTGCGGTTGGGGCCTATATGGTCACACTTGGTTATTTAGGGTTTTTAAGGTGCGGTTGGGGCCTATATGGTCACACTTAGTCTTTTATAGTTTTTAAGGTGCGGTTGGGGCCTATATGGTCACACTTGGTTATTTAGGGTTTTTAATGTGCGGTTGGGGCCTATATGGTCACACTTGGTCTTTGAATGTTTTTAAGGTGCGGTTGTGGCCTATATGGTCACACTTGGTTATTTAGGGTTTTTAAGGTGCGGTTGGGGCCTATATGGTCACACTTGGTTATTTAGGGCTTTTAAGGTGCGGTTGGGGCCTTTATGGTCACACTTGGTTATTTTGGGTTTTTTTTAGGTGCGGTTGGGGCCTATATGGTCACACTTGGTCTTTTAATGTTTTTAAGGTGCGGTTGGGGCCTGTATGGTCACGCTTGGTTATTTAGGGTTTTTAAGGTGCGGTTGGGGCCTATATGGTCACACTTGGTTATTTAGGGTTTTTAAGGTGCGGTTGGGGCCTATATGGTCACACTTTGTTATTTAGGGTTTTTAAGGTGCGGTTGGGGCCTATATGGTCACACTTGGTTATTTAGGGTTTTTAAGGTGCGGTTGGGGCCTATATGGTCACACTTAGTCTTTTAAGGTTTTTAAGGTGCGGTTGGGGCCTATTTGGTCACACTTGGTTATTTAGGTTTTTTAAGGTGCGGTTGGGGCCTATATGGTCACACTTGGTCTTTTAATGTTTTTAAGGTGCGGTTGGGCCTATATGGTCACACTTTGTTATTTAGGGTTTTTAAGGTGCGGTTGGGGCCTATATGGTCACACTTGGTTATTTAGGGTTTTTAAGGTGCGGTTGGGGCCTATATGGTCACACTTGGTTATTTAGGGTTTTTAAGGTTGCGGTTGGGGCCTATAGGGTCACACTTGGTCTTTTAATGTTTTTAAGGTGCGGTTGGGGCCTATATGGTCACAATTGGTCTTTTAATGTTTTTAAGGTGCGGTTGGGGCCTATATGGTCACACTTTGTTATTTAGGGTTTTTAAGGTGCGGTTGTGGCCTATATGGTCACACTTGGTTATTTAGGGTTTTTAAGGTGCGGTTGGGGCCTATATGGTCACACTTGGTCTTTTAATGTTTTTAAGGTGAGGTTGGGGCCTATATGGTCACACTTTGTTATTTAGGGTTTTTAAGGTGCGATTGTGGCCTATATGGTCACACTTGGTTATTTAGGGTTTTTAAGGTGCGGTTGGGGCCTATATGGTCACACTTGGTTATTTAGGGTTTTTAAGGTGCGGTTGGGGCCTATATGGTCACACTTGGTTATTTAGGGTTTTTAAGGTGCGGTTGGGGCCTATATGGTCACACTTTGTTATTTAGGGTTTTTAAGGTGCGGTTGTGGCCTATATGGTCACACTTGGTTATTTAGGGTTTTTAAGGTGCGGTTGGGGCCTATATGGTCACACTTAGTCTTTTAAGGTTTTTAAGGTGCGGTTGGGGCCTATTTGGTCACACTTGGTTATTTAGGTTTTTTAAGGTGCGGTTGGGGCCTATATGGTCACACTTGGTCTTTTAATGTTTTTAAGGTGCGGTTGGGCCTATATGGTCACACTTTGTTATTTAGGGTTTTTAAGGTGCGGTTGGGGCCTATATGGTCACACTTGGTCTTTTAGGGTTTTTAAGGTGCGGTTGGGGCCTATATGGTCACACTTGGTTATTTAGGGTTTTTAAGGTTGCGGTTGGGGCCTATAGGGTCACACTTGGTCTTTTAATGTTTTTAAGGTGCGGTTGGGGCCTATATGGTCACAATTGGTCTTTTAATGTTTTTAAGGTGCGGTTGGGGCCTATATGGTCACACTTTGTTATTTAGGGTTTTTAAGGTGCGGTTGTGGCCTATATGGTCACACTTGGTTATTTAGGGTTTTTAAGGTGCGGTTGGGGCCTATATGGTCACACTTGGTCTTTTAATGTTTTTAAGGTGAGGTTGGGGCCTATATGGTCACACTTTGTTATTTAGGGTTTTTAAGGTGCGATTGTGGCCTATATGGTCACACTTGGTTATTTAGGGTTTTTAAGGTGCGGTTGGGGCCTATATGGTCACACTTAGTCTTTTAAGGTTTTTAAGGTGCGGTTGGGGCCTATTTGGTCACACTTGGTTATTTAGGTTTTTTAAGGTGCGGTTGGGGCCTATATGGTCACACTTGGTCTTTTAATGTTTTTAAGGTGCGGTTGGGCCTATATGGTCACACTTTGTTATTTAGGGTTTTTAAGGTGCGGTTGGGGCCTATATGGTCACACTTGGTTATTTAGGGTTTTTAAGGTGCGGTTGGGGCCTATATGGTCACACCTGGTTATTTAGGGTTTTTAAGGTTGCGGTTGGGGCCTATAGGGTCACACTTGGTCTTTTAATGTTTTTAAGGTGCGGTTGGGGCCTATATGGTCACAATTGGTCTTTTAATGTTTTTAAGGTGCGGTTGGGGCCTATATGGTCACACTTTGTTATTTAGGGTTTTTAAGGTGCGGTTGGGGCCTATATGGTCACACTTGGTCTTTTAATGTTTTTAAAGTACGGTTGGGGCCTATATGGTCACACTTGGTTATTTAGGGTTTTTAAGGTGCGGTTGGGGCCTATATGGTAACACTTGGTCTTTTAATGTTTTTAAGGTGCGGTTGAGGCCTATATGGTCACACTTGGTTATTTAGGGTTTTTAAGGTGCGGTTGGGGCCTTTATGGTCACACTTGGATTTTTTAGGGTTTTTAAGGTGCGGTTGGGGCCTATATGGTCCCACTTAGTCTTTTAAGGTTTTTAAGGTGCGGTTGGGGCCTATATGGTCACACTTTGTTATTTAGGGTTTTTAAGGTGCGGTTGGGGCCTATATGGTCACACTTTGTTATTTAGGGTTTTTAAGGTGCGGTTGGGGCCTGTATGGTCACACTTGGTTATTTGGGGTTTTTAAGGTGCGGTTGGGGCCTATATGGTCACACGTGGTTATTTAGGGTTTTTAAGGTGCGGTTGGGGCCTATATGGTCACACGTGGTTATTTAGGGTTTTTAAGGTGCGGTTGGGGCCTATATGGTCACACTTGGCTATTTAGGGTTTTTAAGGTGCGGTTGGGGCCTATATGGTCACACTTGGTCTTTTAATGTTTTTAAGGTGCGGTTGGGGCCTATATGGTCACACTTTGTTATTTAGGGTTTTTAAGGTGCGGTTGGGGCCTATATGGTCACACTTTGTTATTTAGGGTTTTTAAGGTGCGGTTGGGGCCTGTATGGTCACACTTGGCTATTTAGGGTTTTTAAGGTGCGGTTGGGGCCTATATGGTCACACGTGGTTATTTAGGGTTTTTAAGGTGCGGTTGGGGCCTATATGGTCACACGTGGTTATTTAGGGTTTTTAAGGTGCGGTTGGGGCCTATATGGTCACACTTGGCTATTTAGGGTTTTTAAGGTGCGGTTGGGGCCTATATGGTCACACTTGGTCTTTTAATGTTTTTAAGGTGCGGTTGGGGCCTATATGGTCACACTTTGTTTTTTAGGGTTTTTAAGGTGCGGTTGTGGCCTATATGGTCACACTTGGTTATTTAGGGTTTTTAAGGTGCAGTTGGGGCCTATATGGTCACACTTGGTTATTTAGGGTTTTTAAGGTGCGGTTGGGGCCTGTATGGTCACACTTGGTTATTTAGGGTTTTTAAGGTGCGGTTGGGGCCTATATGGTCACACTTGGTTATTTAGGGTTTTTAAGGTGCGGTTGTGGCCTATATGGTCACACTTGGTTATTTAGGGTTTTTAAGGTGCAGTTGGGGCCTATATGGTCACACTTGGTTATTTAGGGTTTTTAAGGTGCGGTTGGGGCCTGTATGGTCACACTTGGTTATTTAGGGTTTTTAAGGTGCGGTTGGGGCCTATATGGTCACACTTGGTTATTTAGGGTTTTTAAGGTGCGGTTGGGGCCTATATGGTCACACTTGGTCTTTTAAGGTTTTAAAAGTTACGGTTTGGGTCTTGAACGTTCTAATTTTTTTGTTGTTGTTTTCTATCACCCCCCAGGTGCAAACTATCTTTGGAAGCAGATTTGTTTTGACTCGTTGGTTGACTTACTGAACGTGAATACCCCGAGAAGGAGAGTCAACTGTTGGTGAGTATCATTGCTTTTAATTTTCTGTCCATGCGTAGAGGTGCAAATTTGATGTTGATGTAGTCTTGTCACATGAGGGTTTGCAATCTGTAATGTATACCAATGAATTCAACACACTGTTATTTTAAAGTAATTTTGTGACATAATATAAATTAATATACCGTGATCTCTTTCTTCTATTGGTATCAGAAATTAATATTATTGACTCTCTACTTGTGAAGCCTTTCGGCACCCTAACCTATAAGGAGAAGGTGGAAGTAAAACTGTTAGGACCTGACCAACCAGAGATAAATCTGCAGCAAATCGCAAGAGATAGAGGGAAGCAATATATCCGTACTTTCAATACTGAATGGTACAAGAAGAACAACTGGCTTTGTGGAAGCGTTTCTAGGAAGTCCTTATATTGTTTCCCATGCATCCTATTTGGTGGTGACGCTGCTTGGACCAAAACTGGAGTGACTGATGTCAAACATCTAGCTGATAAATTGACGAAACACAAATGTTCTAAAGCTCACTTGGATAACAGGATCAAGTTTGAGATGCTTGGACAGGTGAACATTGCAGTTCAATTGGACCAAGGATACCAAGTCAGTATTCAAAAACACAACGAAGAAGTGGCTAAGAACCGGTACATCCTTTCCAAGATAATTGATTGTGTTCGCTTTTGTGGCGCTTTTGAACTGGCATTAAGAGGACACGACGAAAGTGAAACATCGCTAAATCCAGGAGTGTTTCGAGGCCTGGTGGATTTGGTTGGCAGTATCGATAGTGCAATGGAACAGCATTTGAAGACTGCAACTGTGTTTAAGGGCACGTCCAAAACCGTGCAGAATGAGCTACTGGACTGCATGCATGAAGTTATTAAGGAAGTGATTCACCAAGAGCTTAAGGAAGCCCAGTTTGTGGCAATCCAAGCGGATGAAACAAACGATATTTCCGCTAGGACACAGTGCGTTGTAGTCTATCGCTACATTGACAAGAAGCATCAAGTGGTGGAAAGATTTGATGGCTTCACGGAAATGAAAGCAACAGATGTAGACTCGATTGCTGCTGTTGTGCTGGAAAGTCTGAATACTGTTCTCCCATAGCCAGAAGACAAGATCAAACTCATAGCTCAAAGCTACGATGGTGCCAGTGTGATGCGTGGAGATCAAGGAGGAATTCAAAGAAAAATAAAAGACGTGTACCCGAACGCACACTACGTCCATTGCTATGCTCACCAACTGAACCTAATAATGAAGAAAGCAGTTTCAAGGATTGGAAGAGTACGAGTTTTTTTTTCCAACATAGGCGGCATACCATCTTTTTTTTCACACTCTCCAAAAAGGACTGGAGTTCTGGATGAGGTAGTTGGTAGAAGACTTCCAAGAGGTGCACCGACACGATGGAACTTCAACGTTAGGACCGTGAACGTCATGTACGAGAACATTAGCTAATTGAGTGTTTCCAGACAATTGAAGCATGTCTAAACTTTGATCAAACATCTATACGTGAAGCCGCAGGTTTCATTGGATTGCTGGAAGACAGGGAGTTCCTTTACTTCCTTAAATTATTTCATTTAATAATGCCACATGTTGACATCCTCTATAGTCAGCTTCAAAAGCGAGACACGGATACTGTTTATATCCAAAAAGTCACAGAAGACTTTGTCAGCAGCATCCAGAAAATCTTTTTGATGAGATAGAAGCAAGTTTGCCTAGCGATGTAACATTACACAGACGGAGTACGGAGATCTCAACCTTGAGACAACTTTCAAGAGAGGTATGTGACATAGTGGTGGTTCATGCAAAAGAACGTTTTTCATTTTCAAATCACCTAGTCAGTGCCAAACTTGTTCAAAGTGACTTGTATACAACCCATGACACTTGCTTTCCAACCCAAGCTCTGGAAGACACCGTGCAAGCATATCCAATACTGAAGAAGGAACAATTACGCACTGAGCTGTCACTTCTGTATGGGAAGACAGATTTTCATGCTTGTACAAGTACTGTTGCTCTGCACAAACTTTTACATCAATTTAATCTGCAGAATGATTTCACAGAGACAGTGAAATTATTAAGAATCCTGATGACAATCCTGATACAACACTGATGACCACTGCAGAATCAGAAAGATGCTTCTCCACATTGAAGAGGATAAAAAACTTTTTAAGAAGCACCATGTCCCTGGAGCGGTTGAATGCATTGGCAATGCTCTCAATGGAAAAGCAACTGATTTCCGAGATCCCAGACTTCAATGAAAAAAACATTGAGAAGTTTAGTTCTTTGAAAGATCGCCGTGCAAAATGTAAATACAAGTGATTGAAGCAAAAAAGAATGCATACCCCCAGGGTGTGCTAAGATAAACTGCGTTAAGCAGCACCACCTCACTACCAAACATAACTAGTGGTAAGTAAAGTATGAACGGTGTGTGGGTGTGCATATGGAAGGAGCTATGAAAGGTGTGTGCATGGTCAGTAACAATTATTGAAGCCTTGGCGTGGTTTGAAGGAATTGGAGGCACTTCCAAGGGTAGCTGTCACTTCTGTACGGGAAGCCAGAATTTCATGTCTGTATGAGTGCTGTTGCTCTGCACCAGCTTTACCATCAATTTAATCTGCATAATGATTTCACAGAGACAGTGAAGCTATAAGGAATCCTACTTACAACACCGAAGACTACTGCAGAATCAGAAAGATGCTTCTCCACATTGAAGAGGATAAAAAGGTATTTAAGAAGCACCATGGCCCTGGAGCGGTTGAATGCATTGGTTTGAAGGAATTGGAGGCACTTCCAAGGGTAGCTGTCACTTCTGTACGGTAAGCCAGAATTTCATGTCTGTACGAGTGCTGTTGCTCTGCACCAACTTTACCATCAATTTAATCTGCATAATGATTTCACAGAGACAGTGAAGCTATAAGGAATCCTGCTTACAACACCGAAGACTACTGCAGAATCAGAAAGATGCTTCTCCACATTGAAGAGGATAAAAAGGTATTTAAGAAGCACCATGGCCCTGAATGCATTGGTTTGAAGGAATTGGAGGCACCTTCAAGGGTAAGTACAGTTCTCAGAAATGGCACCACCGAACTTCTGGTCAGTAACAATTGTTGAAGCCTTGGCGTGGCGTTACTTCTCATATGGTTATCCATATGCTAATTCAACGTGTTTGTTTGACATTGATTATTGTGTTGTCTAAACAGAAGTGAAATGTTGTTGTTTTCTTGAATCCCAAGATCCACTGGTTTGGGCCTATACAGGTCAACTTACTGAACGTGAATACCCTGAGAAGAAGAGCCGACTAATGGTAAGTGTCACTGCTTTAATTTTTCTGTTAATGCATATAGGTGCAATTATGATATTGCTGTAGTCTTGTCACATGAGTTTTTTCAATCTATATTGTATACCAATGAATTTAACACATTGTTACTTTACTTCTTGACATTGCTGCATTGCTGATCATGTATTTCAATGGGCTTTACAAGTATAAGGCCATTGGGCGGGGCTTATAAAGGTCATTATGATACCAGGGGGAGGAGTTATAAAAATAGGTGTGGTTTGAAAAAAGGAGGGGCTGTTTCCCCGGGCGCCCCTCCAACTTGAAAGTTCACCAGCCGCCACTGCAAACGTCTATTGAGGGCTTGACTGTGGTGTTTAGGGTTTCGGATGATACTTTGGTGATATTAGACAACAAGTTTTGAGCTAACCCACAATCCCCCCAAATATGGCGGAAGTTTCTGAAGCATTCAGGGGAGATTTGTGGGTTGAGTTTATGCAGTGTGTCTGGGGTAAAATATGCTCTTTTGTAGGACTTTAGTTGCTGTTTCTAAATAGCTAAACTGATCATTTAGTTAAGTTTGAACATATCTTTCCCACTTTTGGTTGTCCCATGTGACTCCTGGATCTAATTTCCATTGTCTAATAAATTTTAGTTTTTGGTTAGTTGGAGGGTGATTTAGAATTGAATAAAGGATCCCCAAGATTCCTTTGGTTAGTGGGGCTTCATTGCAAATATGAGATAGCCAGGAAGATTGAGGTATTCCCCAAGTCCGGATCATAGAGATGATATGATGTCTGATTTTGTTAAAGATGAAGAATTCTTTTGGGGGCAATTTAAATTTGGTTTTACATTGGTTTAATGAGAGTAGTTGTTCATCTAGGAGCCAAAAAACTAACAAAGTTTAATGGAGGGTCTAGTCTAAAATCAGTTATAGATTCCATCATCAGCCATAAGTTTATGGAGACAGATGATTTAACTTTGAGTGATCTGATTGAACATAGTAATCCAAATTTGTCAATGTTCGAGAATGAAACCTTTTTTTGTTTAAAGAACATTCTGTTGATTTAAGGTGTATTATATTTAAGTCCATATTTAAGTACAGCAATTATTATGTAAAACTTTGTACGGAAGATGTACATTCTGATTATGAAGGTTTTCATTCAAAATTGTAACTTAATGGGGGACATTGGCTTTTTCATTTTTTCACTCCACTATCCAAACAAGCGCCATATCATCTTTCTATCCAAACCCAAGTATCTCTTCTCTACTTTTAATTCCTCTTCCCCTGCTCTTATGTACTCCCTAAACAACCAACATAAAAGTCCAATGTCTTGTTGACCATTTTAAAATTTAAATATACACTATCGAACAAAAGATTACCCTACATCATACGAGGAACACTCTACCTCTACTTGGTTGCACTCTTATAACCACCCCTAGTTTCTGTTTTGCCACATAGTTTGCCATTGTGACCCTTTCTAAGCAAAATACAATATACTGATTGTTATTATCCTTTATTTGTAACACCTCAACATATTCTGTAACACTATACAGGGGTTAAGTGCAAGGTAAAAACTATTTTAATACATTAAAAAAAAATGGAGGGCCCTGTCTTTGAGCTAAAAATCAAATGTACATAGTGCTCTCCCTAAAGCTCCTTACATGATTGACAACTCACATACTTGCAATCTAAAGGAGTTGGTGTGATACAGGAAGGTGATATATTGGCATTGTGCATATTAAGGCTGAAGGTGATAAACTTCTTTAAACAGATACGTTTTAGTGAGGCTTTGAAGCTTTTGAGGTGAACGATAACCTAATGGAGCAAGGCAAGAAGTTCCAAAGAATAGGGTCAGCATGAGAAAAGTCTTAAAGGAGAAAGTGTGAGGTGATAAGAGAGGAGGAAAAAAGAAGGTCATTAGCAGAACAAAGAAGGCAGGTGGGGAAGTATTTTGAGAAATGAGCAGAGATATAAGTGGGTGCACTGTTGTTGAGGACATTGTAAGTTAGGGTCTTGATTTTATATTTTATTCTGGTCTCTACTGGAAACAGTGCAACGACTGACAGGGAGGAGCCGGAGTCACTGGGCGGTGATTATGATAGATGAGTCTAGCGGAGGCGTTCATTATGGAGTGGAGTGGGGACAGATCGGGGATGGGAAGGCCAAGAAAGAGCGAGTTGCAGCAGTCAAGATGAAATATGATGAAAGAATGTATTAACATTTTAGTTGTGTCTTTTGATGAATTTTAGAGATTTTTTTTAGGTGAAAAAGTGATTGTATGTGAGGAATGAGAGAAAGAGAGAACAGGGTCCAGTGGAAAATCAAGACAAAAGGCCTGGGAGGTGGGAGCGATGACTGAGATATATTTGTGTAGTATTTGGGCAGGGGGATAGAGCTGGTGATAAGGGGTAGATTTGAGTGTTGTCTGCATAGATGATACTGAAATCCAAAAGATTTTATTAGGGTGAGGATGTATAGATAGAGAAGAGGAGGGGCCTAGGACTGAACTTTGGGGTACACCAACAGAGGGAGGGGCGAAAAAGAGGTGCCAAAGAAGGAGATAATAGATGTTCACTCTTGAAGGAATAATGTGAACCATGAGAGAGCAATGTCACGAATACCAAGAGAGGGGAGATTTTGAATTAAAAGAGGGTGGTCAACTGTGTCAAAGACAGCAGAGAGATCCAAGAGCATTTTAATAGAGAAGTGACCCTTTGACTTGGAGGTGAGCAAGTCATTTTTGACTTTTGTGAGAGCTGTCTCTGTTGAGTGTTGGGGCCGGAAGTCGGATTGTAAGGTGTCACAAAGCGAGTTGGAGGAAATAAATTTGTTAAGGTGATTATAAAAATAGTTACATAGTTACATAGTAATTAAGGTTAAAAAAAGACTTTCAGTCCATCAAGTTCAACCTTTTAAGATCTCCTCTTATCTGCAATATGCGGATTAAATATTAATTTATTAGTTGTTAATTAATTATTAATCAATTATTTTTATTTTTTTATTTTTTTTAATTATTAATTAATCCAAAGGAAGGCAAACAGAAAAAAAAAAACAAGTAAGCCAATCGTCTCAAAGGGAAAAAAAATGAATTCCTTCCTGACCCCAGATACTGGCGATCCGATTTCTCCCTGGATCAATACCGTCTCCCTAATTATCCATGTTAACCCTGAATTCCCTTTTTAACTAGAAATAAATCCAGTCCCCTTTTAAAGTTATATATATCAAATCCGCTGTCACCTCCTCCTCTGGTAGAGAATTCCACAGATTACCCACCCTTACTGTGAAGAACCCTTTTCTTTCTTTAAGGTGGAATCTTTTTACTTCTAACCTCAAGGGATGTCCTCTTTTCAGTTGAAAACCTCTTGGCACAAAAAGCTCCCTTGACAAATCGTTATACTGACCCTGGATGTATTTATATAAGGTAATCATATCTCCTCTTAGATGCCTTTTTTCTAGAGAAAATAAGTTTAATTTGGTTAGTCTTTCTTCATAACTTAGCCCCTCCATTCCCCTTATTAGTTTTGTTACCCTCCTCTGTACATTTTCCAGCTCTAAAATGTCCTTTTTATGAAGTGGTGCCCAAAATTGTACTCCATATTCCAACTGAGGGCGTACTAGAGATTTGTATAGTGGCAGAATTATATTTGCTTCCCTTGCTTCTATACCCTTCTTAATACATGCTAATATTTTATTTGCCTTTGCAGCTGCTGCTTGGCTTTGAGCACTTTTACCTAGGTGGTTGTGCACAAGCACTCTCAAATCCCTTATCTGATACATCTAGATTTGCTCCATTAAGATGATAAATTGTATGGCTATTTTTCCTTCCCAGATGCACAACTTTACATTTATTCGTATTAAATCTCATCTGCCATTTAGATGCCCATTCTCGATTGTATGTAAATCCCTTTGGAGGGAAAGCACATCATTATTTGATGTAATTACCTTGCACAACTTCATCAGCGAAAATGGAGACACCACACTCCAATCCCACCTCTAAGTCATTAATAAATATGTTAAAAAGGAGAGGACCTAATACTGAACTCTGAGGAACCCCACTTACCACATTAGTCCAAGGGGAGTATGTTCCATTTACAACAACCCTTTGCTTCCCGTCTTTTAGCCAGCTCTCAATCCATGAGCAGATATTTACTGCAATTCCTGTATCTCTTAGTTTGCACAATAGTCTCCTATGTGGCACTGTATCAAAAGCCTTTGCAAAATCCAAAAAGACTACATCCACTGAGTTGCCTTGATCCAGTTTCCTACTAACCTCCTCATAAAAACTAATTAGATTTGTTTGACATGACATATCCCTTATAAATCCATGTTGACTTCTACTTATAATCCTGTTCAAATAGACATATTATTGTATATTATCCCTTATTAACCCTTCTAAAAGCTTCCCCACTACAGAAGTGAGGCTCACTGGTCTATAATTCCCCGGATTTGCTCTTGCTCCCTTTTTAAATATAGGTATCACATCTGCTTTTCTCCAGTCATCTGGTAGAGACCCTGTGTTGAGTGAATCTTGAAAATGTAAATATAATGGTTTGGATATTAAAGAACCCAGTTCTCTCAGTACCCGTGGATGTATTCCATCAGGACTCTGGACTTTATTAACATTTATTTTTTCCAACGTCTTTTGGATTACTTCCTGTGTTAACCAATTATTTGGCAAAGGTAGTGTAGCCCCATTTTGTTGCAGTGTCCCAACCACTTGTACCTCCCTTGTGTATAACGAAGAAAATAACCTATTTAGCTCATCTGCCTTTTCCTGGTCACTAATTTTAAGATGGCCTGTTTCACATTCTAATGTTCCTATAGCTTCCTTCCTCACCTTCTTCCCGTTAATATACTTAAAAAAATATTTTAGGGTTAGTCTTACTCTCTTTGGAAATTAATTTTTCATTTTGTTTTTTAGCCAGTCTAATAGCCCTTTTGCTGCCTTGGTGATTTCCTTGTACTCCCGTAAAGCAGTCTCTGTCCCTCTTGTTTGTAATATTTAAATGCCTGTTTTTTACTCTGTATCTTGATCTTTAAATCATTGTTAAGCCACATTGGATGGGATTTACTCCTTTTACTTTTATTCCCACATGGTATATGCCGGTGTGTATGTATATAAAGTAAGGATTTAAATGTAGTCCATTTATGTTCAGTTTTTTACCTATCAGTTCTCTGTCCCAGTCTATACTTTGTATTGCTGCCCTTTTAAAATTAAGAGTCTTTGTTGGCCCATTAAAATTTAGTTTTTTTTAAATTCAATCTCAAATGAGACTGTGTTGTGATCACTGTTTCCCAAAGGTTGCCCTATTCCAACATTTGATACTATATCAATATTATTTGTGATGACTAAATCTAAGATAGCTTCATTTCTAGTAGGTTCTTGTATAACCTGGGCCAGATAATGACCCCTGAGTGTACTCAAGAACCTGCTCCCCTTAGCTGAACTGCTGGTCTCATTTATCCAGTTTATTTCTGGATAATTAAAATCTCCCATTATTAGAACTTGCCCATACTTAGATGCATTTCCAATAATTGTATTTCCTCACTATTAGCTATATTTGGGGGTTTATAGCATACTCCTACCAATATTCTTTTGGAATGTGCTGCTCTGCTATTTAACTCTACCCACAAACATTCATCATTACCGCTAGTTCCAGCATAAATATCTCTCTCGGACTATAGGCTTAAATTCAGGCTTAACATACAGACAAATCCCTCATCTTTTACCATTATCACTATCTTTCCTAAATAGGTTATAACCACCCAGATTAAAAGTCCAGTCATGAGAGTCATCCCACCATGTTTCAGTAATGCCTATTAAATCCCATTTCTCATTTACTGCTAATAATTCTAACTCTCCCATTTTTCCTGGCAAGCTTCAGGCATTAGAGAGCATACACCTTATGTTATGAGTCTGTAGTTCTGGAGTGCCTGCCACTATACTTGAGTTACTTAGCAGTATCGACCTATTGACTATACTAACCCTCCCCCTTCTCCTCCCCAATGAGTAGTTAATTAATTCCTTACCCCCTCTACACTTTCTACCCCATGACTTTCTAACTAGTTTCTGCCCCCACCTACTAGTTTAAAAACGCTTTCAACCATCCTATCCACTAGCACAACAGCTCCCTCATCATTAAGGTGCAATCCATCCCTGCTATAGAGATTGTACCCAAGTGAGCCCAATGCTCCAAAATCCCAAAGCCCTCCTTAATGCACCACATTTTTAACCACGCATTAACCTCCCTAAGCTCCTTCTGTCTCCCTGGGCTAGCACATGACACAGGTAGTATATTTGAAAATGCTACTTTGGAGGTCCTTGCTTTAAGTTTATTCCCTAGTTCTCTTAGTTCTCTAAAATCATTCTTTAGGACACTCTATCTTCCACTAACTTTGTCTTTGGTAACAATATGTACCAAGACCACCGGTTCATTTCCAGGCCCTCCCAATAATTTATCTACCCGATCCACAACATGCCGAACCCGAAGAAAACTCAACAATGGCCAATAGACTGGAAAAGGTCAGTCTACATTCTAATCCCAAAAAAGGCATTGCCAAAGAGTGCTCCAATTATCGAACAATTGCACTCACTTGACATGCCAGCAAGGTGATACTTAAGATTCTACAAGCTCGACTCCAACAATATATGAACCAGGAACTACAAGATGTGCAAGCCGGGTCTGTAGAGGAAGAGGCACAAGAGATCAAATTGCCAATGTCCACTGGATAATAGAGAAAGCAAAAGAGTTCTAGAAAAACATTTACTTCTGCTTCATATACTATTCTAAAGCCTTTGACAGTGTGGATCACAACAAAATGGTGCATGCCCTTAAAGAGATGGGAGTACCAGATAATCTCATTGTCCTCCTAAATAATCTGTAAGTCGACCAAGAAGCCATTTATACCTCAGAGATTTTCTTTAGTCTGTACTGGTTCCTCACACTCAGACTCAGTCGGGGCTTTGAGCTGCTCATGGTCTGGAAATTCATCATCGTCTTGAGGTGACTCCTGAGCTACATCCAATGAGTGGCCACAGTCTTTATCCTTTACTATTGTCAGGTTTCGGGGAGATGGTCTATTTCTGTCTGGAATCCAGTCTGGATGTGAAGCATTAGAGCAAATCTCTGGAAGAAGAAAAGATGTTAAGATAGTGAGTAAAAATATATTCATACAATTAATTATAACAAAAGCCTTGTAGAATCATCTTTTCACTTCCACTCAATAGAAGCTATTTAATGAAACATACACTTTGATAGGCTGAAAATAATTTATGGAAATCTATCTATTATTTCAGAAAAAGACAATTATGTATCTGCGAAAAAGACCAGTTTAGTATCCTGACAATAGGATCTAATTTGTTTATTTATTATGTGCTTAAAAATAATATCCATAAAGCCAACAATATGTATATGTATTTGACCTTTACAGTTGGTGGTTTTGGCAAATATACTTCTCTCTACCACCAGTGAAATATCTAGCTGTTACTTACCTGTGTGGTTACTTGATATATGATGTGTTAGATACTCCAAGGGGTCGCCGTCCATCTCCATGGCTGATGCCCCTTAGTCTGCTATAGCCCAGCTTTGACCTGAACATACTGGATCTGCCCTCCTATGTTTCTACATCTATTGTCTGTAAAATATTTTATATTTCAAACTGTTTCCTGATTGGCTAAGAAGGCTAGATGCTCAGTCAATCAAAGTATGCAAGACTTGATTATTTATTTGTCTTAACCCCTTTACTAATTAATTTGAGAGACAGTCAAATATATTCCATCTCTAAGTCAGATCATGGACCTAGTGAAATAATAACAACACAACCCAAAGCCCATTTTCATGGAGACGTAATGATTCCATAATATCTCAACAACTCAAAGCAAACAGAATCATGGGGCCCTTTGTTTACCAAAAGCTCATAGGATCCTAGTCTTAGACAGTAATAAGTAACACTTGTAAAATTACATTTCTGCCATTGTTGAATTGCATTCTTCAGGTGATCCTTCCCATCTTAAATGTTTTTAGATAAAGAAATAAATATTGACTTTGCGTTCTAATTACCTAATTGTGCTTTTCTCATGAGTTCCATGTCCCTTTACTAATAAGGAGGTCATTTCTAACCACTTAAATAAGGTAATTATTCTATAGCATTAAGTGATCAAGACCATAGAAATGTTTGTACATTCTATGTTCGTATGCAAAGATGACCAGTGACCAATAAACATAACTTTACTGCAGGACTTCATGTTCTCTTGTGTGACACATTTGGAGGTATGGAGTTTGTGGTCCTGTGGATACCTGAGATAAGGTTATGGTCCCAGATTTCCACCCAGTGATTTACTTGTTGTCGTATTATAACACATAATAGGATTATAACATACTCACCAGTGACAGATGTTTTATTCCTCTTTGTGGGCAGATGATGCTCAATGCCTGACTCTCCTTTCACCTCTAGCCTCTCTAGTACAACAACTGGATAACCTATAAACAAGGTTCCAATTCTGTGATATTGGTATAAGAAATATATTTTGTGAGGGATTCCTACTTGTCAGGAAATAAATATTTAAATTTACTTGATGTGCTATTGAGAAGTGAGATCATTTATTGCTGACATTGTTCCATTTAAGGTCCTCTGTATATTTTATAACTAATGTGGTAAATTCTGGAGAATTATATGATGTCCTAAGATCTAATATAAGACCCACAGATAGGATCAGATTAGTGAGTAATCATGTATTCTGATGTGTGTATATATTATATCTAGGTACCAAGATATAATGAGAGAAAATAATGCACAGAAGTCAGAGTGTCATCAGAATAATCTCTGAGTTTATTTGGGCGGCAGAACCTTATATAGCATAACACACGTCACAGCTAATAGCATAGTTGAAAATAGGGTTAAATACATATTTGCAAGCAAGTGTCTTTTTCTGTCTAACTCAGCAAAACAATCTTTATCTAATCACGACTTCCTATAGATATTTTGTCTCATTAGTTGCTGAAACAAAGAAAGGATACAGGAAACAGATGTTTTAAGGAACATTAACTTAAACATGTCTACAGATGACGCACTTAAACATTCTAGTAAGATACAAGATAAAAAACAAGCTGATATACTTTTTATAATCATGATATTCTTAGCTAATTAAGAAATTAAAATACCTAACACCCACACAATTAGTCTCAACAAGTCTTGATAATATTACAGACAATACATTTATGTGACTTTTAATAAGATACAGAGTTGTGTTGTTTTCCCAAGTAAATTGTACTGTAAATGTGTATATCACATATATAGTTGTCAGTGTTGGGAACGTTTGTGATGTCGGTCAAGCTTTTGCGTCCCTCACACAGCATTGGATGAAACTGTGAGCCTCGCAAAGCGAGGCGAGCCATTGATGCAGGCACGATTTAGGCTGCAATGAGCGCTGAATGCACTCATTGGACTGCGAGCCTTGCAAAGTGAGGCGAGCAGTTCAGGCACGCGTGACTTAGGCTCCAATGAGCACCAAAGGTGCTCAATGCACTGCGAGCCTCGCGAAGTGATGCGAGCAATTAAAGCCCCTAGTTTGTTCAAACTCGTAACTAGAAAACACCCAAAACCCACCAAAATAATTCTAATAAAATAATAACACACTCACACACAGCACAGGGGGAGAGCCAGGAAGCCTAGGAGTGAAGTTGCAAAAGAATTAGAGCCATATTTGCCGTTTTCCTCCGCTCAAAAATCGGCTAAGCAAAGGAAAAAATGGCGGACAAAAAAATTCTGAAACAGGATTTAAAAAAAAATAAAAGTCTCAGCAACGCCAGGCACGCAGAAGTTAGAAAATACACAATGGCGCAAACAGTAGCACTTTAATGCCAGGCACGTGGGACTTGAAAATAAAACCAACGAGGACCAAAAGCCGCACATATAGTATATTTATATTTTTTACTTTCTAAATGCGGTTAGGTTGCAGTGAAATATTTTACAAGGTAATTAAGATAGAAAAAAAAAACTTTTTTTACTTCATCAAGTTCAACCTTTTTACATCTTATTGATTTTTTTATATTTTTTGAATTGTTCATTGATCCAGAGGGAGGCAAACAAAAAAACACCCATTGAGACCCTGACAATTGTCTCATTTGGGCAAAACTTGCCTCCTTATTCTAAACAGTGGTAATTGGACTGCACCTGCATTTATATCTTACATATTATAGCTACTTACCGTTACCCTGAAATAATTTTTAAAGAAAAGTTCATCCAACCCCTTTTTAAAGCTATCTACTGAATAAGTGTAGCTGCTGCTGTACCCGGTTCTCTCATCAGCTGCTGATAGCGCTAATCTGACAGGCTTCCCCAGCATTGCTCTGTCCCATTGCCACACTCTGGTTCACAGTGCAGCATCTTCTGGAGCCAATCAAACAACCCCAGGCTGATGTAGGGATGCCATCAACATAACATACGTATCAAGATCATTATATCACTATTCCAGCATGATCCCCTCCTTTATAAGCACCTTCAGTCAGATGTCTAGGGACGTCATCTGCTTGCACTGCTTGCTGGCAGTTTATGGTAGTATTTCTTCTCCCTTGTTGTTTTTTCATCCAGGAGACCATATTCAGTATCTCACAATTACCTCTGTGAGATGCACATTCAGGAATTTGAGGGGAAGCTAAATTCCTCACCCTGTCATGGTTCTATATTCCCTTCTTTCTCTTGCCATCCTCTCACCCAATAGAGAAGACAAGGATCCAAGCAGTGACCAAATGAAAATGAGTAAAAACACTACATGAGGAGTAATACTGCTCTACAGTAAACATGCAAACAGAAAGAGGGTAAAGGTTTGTCTGCTCTGAAGTAAAGATGTGTAAATGGAGGCCAAGAGTGGTACAGCATTTTATTAGAATATGATATTTATCTATGACAAAGGCAAAAATATACAGCTGGGGAATCTGAAATCTCAAATAACAAACAAGAATTAGAAACTCCAATGTAAGTATAATGGAAGCTATATAATTAAAACAAATGTAAACCTCTCTCTCTCTCTCTCTCTCTCTCTCTCTCTCTCTATATATATATATATATATATATATATATATATATATATATATATATATATATATGGCAGGGACTTAGCAGAAACAGATCAGATAAAGAAGAGGTAACAGGAATACACTGAAGCTACAGAAGTTGATGGATCCCAGTTTAACTATTCAAACTCCTACAAGATGATTCTGTGAAAATGTTGCTTGCCTTATGCCAACACATTTACAAAATTTTGCAGTGGCCGCTACAATTTAAAAGGTCAGTCTACATTTCAATCCCCAAAAAATCCAGTACCAAGGAGTGCTCCAATTATCAAACAATTACATTAATTTTGCATGCCAGAAAGGTAATGCTTAAGATCCTACAAGCTCAACTCCAACAATATATGGACTGGGAACTACTGGATGTACAAGCCGGGCTCTGCAGAGGAAGAGGCACAAGAGATCAAATTGCCAATGTCTGACAGATAATAGAGAAAGCAAGAGAGTTCCAGAAAAACATTTACTTCTGCTGCATAGATTAATCTAAAGCCTTTGACTGGGACTACCAGATCATCTAATCTGCCTCCTAAAGAATCTGTATGTGGACCAAGAACCCACTGTCAGAACCAAATATGGGACAACAGAATGGTTTAAGTTCAGGAAAACAGTTTGACAAGGTTAGACTTTTTCACCTTATTTATTCAACCTATACATGCAGTACATCTTGTGTAAATCAAGGCTGGATGAATCCAAAGCCAGAATCAATATTGCTGGAAGAAATATGGACAACCTCAGTACCTGGATGATACTACTCTGATGGCTGAAAGTGAGGAGGAACTAAAGGACATATTGATGAGGGTGAAAGAAGAAAGTGCAAAAGCTAGCCTGCTGCACAGTGTAAAAACACAAAGATTAGAGCAAAACTGTAATCTTAACTCCTGGCAAATATATTGGGGAAAAGTGGAGGCAGTGACAGATTTCTCTTTGGGTGGTGACTACAGCGATGAATTTAAAAATACATTTGTTTATGTGGAGGAAAGCCATGGGCAAGTGGAGACAAGCTAGTAAAAAGTAAAGACACTATCAACAGATACACATAGTTTGAACTATGGTATTCCCAGTAGTTACATACATATGTGAGAGCTGGATCATAAAGTAGTTTTAGTGCCATGGAAGTGATAAAAAATATAAAAGTTGGTGCCTTCTCCAGTTCCTATGGCCCTGCTCTCACCGTCCTCTCTTTCTACTTCTCATTCACTACATTTATCTCCCTTTTTCTCTCAATAACCTAGCACTTTCTCTCCCTTTTCCCCAGATTTCCACACATTTCTCCTTATTTACCCCCTCACCTTTTCCCTCTCTTTTCTACCCTTCCCCCTCTCCATTCAGGAGTCTGGTTTGTTACTCACAGAACCACAAGCTCCCCAGATATTTCCTCCTTGCAGATCTCAGGCAGTATAATATCTGCTCTCCTCACATGACAAGAGTGGGTCCATGATGGCAATGGCTGGGCTCCTCTAGTGGCTGCAGATAGAAGCTTCCTTGCTCCACATTAACAGGATCAGTTGTACCTGAGACCCATCAAATAAGGAAACAAGGAATAAGTGTCTGTGTAATCTCCCAAGGTCTGTATCTAAACTCTGAGTATTATTTCCTCCAGATCCAATAAGATTACAGTAGTATAATTTAGACTAGAGGCAATTGTACCTGAGGTGTCTGTGACTCAGCCCCATTTGTGTCATGTGATCTCACTGATTAGAGGCCACCTATCACAACCTTTATACAGTACATAGTGGTTTAACTTTATATTGATAACATACAATTTATATCACATATAATAGTTGTCAAACTGCGAGTCGTCGTCACTCGGTGGAAGGCAGTTCTGGCTGCAAATGCGCACCTCGCCATGCGAGGGCCACATTTGCGGAGGTGGAGGCTCCAACATCGGCTGCAATGAGCCTAAGACTCATTGCAGGCTGCAAATGCGGACCCTCATGAAGCGAGGGGCTGCATTTGCGGAGGTGGAGCCTCTACGGCGCCTCACTCGTGGTAAAAAACAGCCCAGAAAAGCGGGACTTAGATAAATATGACCCGCAGGACTTAGATAAAAAACAATAACGCATAAAGAGGAAATACGGACTTAAGAGAAAAAAATTATGACCCGCGGGTCCTAGAAAAATAAAAAAATGCGAGGTCACAAAAATACGAAGCTAACGACCAAAACGCGTATAACAAAACACACCAAAACCACTGAAAAATAAAAAAACATAAAAATAATCACGCACAGCAGGGGGGGCAGCCAGGATGTCTGGGTTTGAGGTTGCACGCAAATGAAAGTCGAATTTAAGGAGTTTCGCCATTTGAAAATCAGCTAAGCGAGAAAAAAAATGGCGGCCGAAAAAAAATGAAAACGAGGGTACAGAAACCCGTAGCGCAGAAAACACTGACAAGGACATACGACTTTTAATTACGACCTGCAGAATTTATTAAAAAATATGAAGACGCAAAAATACGAAGTTAACGGCTGAAATGCTCACATCCAAAAACAACAAAAACACTACAAAATACAAACAAAACATTTTAAAAAATCACACACAGCATGAAGGGACAACCAAGACATCTGCCAGTGAGGTTGCACGCTAATAAAAGTGGAATTTAAGGAAGTTTGAAACGTGAAAATCGGCTAAGCAAGAAAAAAAATGGCAGCCGAAAAAATGACAACGTAGCTACACGACCCTAAAATGCGCAGGCACATAGGACTTTTGCCAGGGACAAAAAAACTATTAGGAAGCACAGAAAGTGCTAACGAGTCGCGTAGCACATAGACAAACAACGACCTTTTACAACACTAACCTGCAACTAATAACATTACGAATCTAAAATGGCACTTTACACAACTAAACCAACGGTTTGCCCTCGCGCACGCAGCCTATTTCTAATGCACCGTTGGGACACTGATGACACTTTCTCCTCAGGCCAGTAACAGTGCAACCGTACATTGTATGCTGCAGGAAAATAAAAAGAGATACTTAGCTCTTCAGGCTATTCATTGCTGGATATATCAATTACAAATAGGTAAAGTATATTCATTTATTAAGTAACTAATTAATTAATTATTATTTTAAAAAAATAGACATATTTATCTGTTTTTATGATGAGCACCAAAGGTGTTCAGAGGAGCAAAAGTAAACGAGAGGAGAGGCTCGCAATGAGCGCCAAAGGTCCTCAGAGTAGAAAAAGCTTTACATTGCGTGTCACCAGCATTGCCATGTCTTAAAATGTTATTGCTAGTACTTTCATATTATTTATATATATATATATATATATATATTTATATATATATATATATAAAATCACTGTTTATCGGCGTATAACACGCACCGGCGTATAACAGGCACCTCATTTTAAGAAGGAAATTTCAGGAAAAATAACTTAAATTTCAAATAAAGAACTTTGAAGCAAAATAAGGGTAGCTCAGAACTTTTTTTAATTAATATTATTAACACTTATAAGGTAAATAACGTAAAATGACAGTAAAAGCAACTGTTTTAACAAAGAAACTTGGCTATTATATGTTTTCAGAAAAGTTTACTCAGAAATTGCTGCTATCTGGAAAACCAAGAAACTCCCCCCCATCCTCAACCCCCTCCTCATCCTCAACCCCCTCCTCAACCTCAACCCGCCTCCTCAACCTCCCCCCACCTTCTCAACCTCCCTCCTCATCCTCAACCCCCCCATCCTCAACCCCCCTCCTCATCCTCAACCTCCCTCCTCATCCTCAACCCCCTCCTCAACTTCCTTCCTAAACCTCCCTCCTCAACCCCCCTCCTCAACCTAAACCCACTAAATACCTCCCCCTCTCCCTTTCCCCTCACTTACCTGCTTCTGCTCCGGAGCAGAAACAGGTAAGTGAGGGGAAAGGGAGGGGGGTCGGTATTTAGGGGGGTTTAGAATGAGGAGGGGCGTTTAGAATGAGGAGGGGGGGTTGAGGATGAGGAGGGGGGAGGGAAAGAGACACGGGGGGTTAGAGAGACACAGGGGGTAGAGAGACACGGAGGGGGGGTGATAGCGAGACACAGGTTCTTTACATTATATCGGCGTATAACACGCACACATCATTTGCCCCCTATTTTCAGGGAGAAAAGGTGTGTGTTATATGCCGATAAATACGGTATATATATATAGATATTAGAACATAAATCTATGAGTGTATATATATCTATGTTACCTATGCTGCTGGGGGCTATGCAGATAGAAACTTCCTGAATATTTATAGTCTCCTCACACCTCAGGCAGCTGAGCTACAGAACACAAAATGGCCGACTGAACACAAAATGGCCGACTGAACACAAAATGGTGACTGAACACAAAATGGCCAATTCCACAGTAGCATAAATACAAATACAAATAATACATCAGAGGATTGTGTCCTATTTCTAGCCTAACATGATTATTTCTTCTTTAACATGAATATTTCTAGTGTAACTTGTTGCACATTTTCAAGTGAAGTTCTTCATAAAAGTAAATTATAAGAATATAAACAATAGCTCATCAGTAATATGACTGTAATTATCTGTTATAATTTACCTAATAGCACTGTTTATATATTACATATGACATATAATATCACATTTAAGTCATGAGATGTTGAGCTTCATTTGTGAGGAAAGAGAAGAAATCACCATCTAAACTGCCCTTATTGTGTGACACAGATCTGATTTATACACAACACAGATCTATACTATAAACTGTCTGTGTAAATGTGATGGAGAAATCTGTATAAATGTGACAGAACTCACCAGTGTGACTTATATGAGGTAAAGAGACACGTTATATAACACAAGATGGCCGACAGCTGGAGCTGAGGTATCACAGGCAGATAAAGGACTACAATTCATTAAAACTACAAAATCTTTATTTATACACAAACATCCCACTAGCTTACCAGGGGCTGCTGGTTATATAACAAAAGATGACTGACAGCTGGAGGTGAGATATCACAGGGAGATAAAATACTACAATTCATTGAAACTACACATTATTTATTTATACACAGACAGACAGACATCCCACCAGCTGTTTACAGCAGCCTCTTAATTATTGTAATTACTTCCCAGCAATTATACATTTCCCAGTAAAGATACTAATGATACAGACCTGCTTACACATATTACACAGGACAGGGCCCAGCCCAGAGGATAATAGATCATCACTAAGTCTAGTGCAGAGCCGCCATATTTCTTGTGCTTTTTTCTTTATTCTATATCATGTTCATCTCTAGAGGACAATTCCAGCCGATTAACTTCCAGTTACAGAAGTGAAGATCAGTGTTAATACTATCACTAAACATGACATTTATATCTGTATTTACCTGGTATTGTGTAACCTGGTGGTCATTGTCACCGCGTGTAACAGTAACTATATAATGTCTGTATGGTCAGGACACGGCCAGAGTGGCTAAACCAGCATCTAAATGGTTACAGGGCCACTGCAGTCCTGTAGTTATACTATTATATACATTTATACTGCAGTGAGGTCACCATTATGGTTTCTGCTGATCTACTTCCTGGGGTGGGAAGAGAATGAATGTGGAATAGGCTTTTATGTGCACAGTGGGAATGAGGCAGCTAAAACTACCAGTACTTTTAGTGGGTCTAATGGAAAGCTGATGAGTATACGTTTTTTAGGAAAGAAAATTAAAATCTACAATAAAGAATAATTATAATATTGTAGGATCATTTAGCCCATTACCCAGTTTGTCATTCTGAGCTGTCAGTAAGCCTTTCTGATCCACCTACAACCCAATATTATATATTTTTTTAAATTACAGATTATTGTCATTGAGAAATTAGGGCCAATGTTTTGGTGCAGCCATCTGCAGATGTCTAATGTTGGTTATTAACAAAATATCTGGATTGTGAGGGGATCAGAAAGGCTGACTGCCAGCCTGTTCAGGGTAGAATTGCCTGGTATTTTGGGGCTGGATCACTCAAACTCATATAGTACAGGATATTTCTCCCTGGGAAGGCCACAAGTGACTAAAACCAGACGCATATGACAAATTCATTCTTAGATTAGCACCTCTACTCTTTTTGATAGCTAAATATTACAAACTTTAAAAACATGCCTGACAGTAAAATAACATTTTGTAACATTTAGCTTTCAGGAATCTCACCTCCATCAAGGAGAATCATGGGTACATCTGGAAAGTCCCACACCATTACTGTTGTTCTTGTGGCAATATGTATACCAATAGTGATCATGTGACATGTAGTGCTCGTCTTAATGTATCAATTAATTATTAATTAGACATGTGATATGATTAACAACCCTTCAGTGGAATGATGAGCCACATCAGTGACACTATATATATATATATTTATATATATATATATATATATATATATATATATCAAAGTATTAACTCCCAATAATCAGCAATGATCTTATTCACCCATGCACTAGAAAATAGTGATGATAACCTTTCAAAAACTGTTTGAACTCATTTTGGAAATATTAAGATATATGATCACTTGTAAACCACATTTGTGTCACTGAAATGTTTTGGTATCATCCAATGCTTGATGAGATTGCACATTAATATCATGTATGTGGTGTGGGCAGACCTGAGAGGACAAGAAGTTGGAAAAAAGGGATAAACCTAAAGGGGTCAATGAAATAATTTATAAATAATAATGTAATGTATAATAATAATGATGCATAGCACCTACTAGAGTCACATGTGGTTATTACACCACAGAAACCACAATCAAATGAATAAAAAATTGTAAAGTACCACTCCATACAATAGATGCAACTAGTAACGCACATAGCGCTTACATCATGTCTTTATCTGCTCCATTATATAGGTGCATTAACTCATGGTGTGGTGTAAATCAATTTAATTACACACATACAGTGTGTTCAGAATATCAAAAATGGCAAAAAAGGTGGTCATATGCAAAAACAAAAGCATTATTATTAAAAACATATTATCCCGTAATGTTTGCTGGGCAAGATACTAGTAACTATATAACCTTCAACTCACCTCAACAAATTGACACCATCCAGCACCTTATAAGATCCAATTTCCCTTCAGGAATCCTTTTTGATCCAATAAAGTATCAGTACTGGTTACTAGGGACTGAAGGAGACCAGCCAATGGCCCCTGGGATAGTGGGCTTGTAGTCTTCAGAATCATGATGACATCACAATCTCTATGACATCTGCCATGTTTTATCTGTATATTAACTAGAGAGTGATCAGTGCTGACCTCAGAGCCTCTGTGTATCAGAGGATATATGTATAGAGAAGTGAGACTGCAGAAGAGATAGTCATAGTGATGTGAGACTGCAGAGGAGGTAAGAACAAGAATGTAATCCTTCCAGAAAATCCTCATATTATACCTGTAGTTTCTGAAATCTATATTACAATTACTTACCTTCTTTCATTTATAAATCATAGAAAGTTATCTTGGATGAGGAGTGTTACAACTGCCCATTTTGTTTACACCCTGAAGACCCCCATAGCTGATTGATTACCTTTGCAGCACTGTCAGGACATCTATCTAAATGATCACAACAGAACTGACTGCCCGATGCAGGGCTTGAACCAGCAGCTCCAGAGATTAGAGTCTGGAGCATTTACCCACAGAGCCACCCTTCAGGAATTCATGAAATAATGATAATATAAGAGAATATCCCTGAATTGCTTAAAATAGTGATTTGTAAACCATCTGGGCAATGGGCCTAATGAGCTTTAGTTGATTTAATTGCTATTGTAATTTCTTCTTCCATAATGGGGGCAATAAGGGAGTTTATTAGCCATTTATCTATTTGAGTGAAATATATATTGGACTAGCGATTTGCCCGTCAAAAAATGACGGTCCTAAAATTGTAAGGCAGGTAATGCCATTTGCTGCACAATGTAATGCTTTTGGTCCTTTGGTGCTCTTTGGAGCCTCTCCCCTTGTGTACTTTTGCTCCCCTGAATAAACTCAGCGCTCATTGCGAGCCTCTCCTCTGCTATTTTTATATTTGTTATATATATATATATATATATATATATATATATTAATAATAATTAATTAAATAATAAATGAATATACTTTACCTATTTCTAAGTAATATATCCAGCAATCAGTATGCTGAAGAGCTAACAATCCCTTTTGATTTTCCTGCAGCATACAATGTACATTTGGACTGTTGCTGACCCAAGGAGAAAGCAATGTGACAAGTGTGCAGTGTAAATAGGCTGCGTGCGCGAGGGGAAACCGTTTGTTTAGTTGGGTAAGGCAGCATTTTAGAAAGGTAATGTTATTAGTTGCAAGTTAGTGTTGTAAAATGGCGCCGATTGTCTATGTGTTACGCGGCTCTGGAGCATTTTCAGTCCTTCCTAATAGTGTATTTTGTACCTTGTACGTTCCTGGGTAAAAGTCTTATGTGCTTGGCGGTGTTTTGCGTGGTTAGGGTTCGGGTAGCTTTGTTTTATTTTTTTTTGGCCTCCATTTTTTTGTTGCTGAGGCGATTTTCGAGTGCCGAAATGCAGCAAATTCAGTTTAAATTTGCATGCAACCTCAGTCCCAAACATCTTGGCTGTTCCCCTTGCTGTGTATGATTTTTTTTATGACTGTTTTATTTTATTTATTTATTTTAGATGTGCGCGGTTTGGCCGTTAACGTCGTATTTTCTCGACCTCTGATTTTTTATGGGTTGTAAATTTTCCACGCAATTTTTTCAAACTGCTACTGGTGTCGCATTGTGACTTGTGTTGATCTGTAGTGCCGCGGTCGTAGGGATAAGGGCCTATAGCGCTCATCTCCACCAGCGCAGTGAGTGCCTTCTGCGTTCACTGCCTAAGTCATGCGGGGTTGCAGGGATGAGTGCCTCCAGCGCAATGAGCGCCTTTGGCGCACACTGTCTAAATCGTACAGGGTCATAGGGATGAGGGCCTATGGCGCTCATCCCCACAACTGCAAGCGCTCCTTGCCTGCAAATGCGGCCCTCGCTTCACCCGCATCGCTCACAACTATTTATGTGATAGGAATGAATAGAATGTATAATTGTTTTCAGTTCGATTTAGATCTCTCCAGACGTCAAATAAGAAATGTTTTTTGAGTAAAGATTTAAGTGCTCTAATTGCTGCTGGGACCAGAGGAGAAAAGACAGCCCTAGTCGTATCCTTCATGGGGTCTATAACATGTCTATTCATGTCTCCTCCAACCACCCATGTAGATGTCTGCCAGGAAACCATTAAGTTGGAAATTCTGTGGAAGAAGGCCGATTGACCCAAATTTGGGGCATATATATATGTAACAATGCAACTTGTCTTTCATCGATGGACCCTTGCACTAAAATATAACTTCCCTCATTGTCTCTATATGTTTTTGTATGCTGAAAATAAAGCCCTTTGTGTATCAGAATAGAGACATCTTTATTTTTATCAGTTAAGGTACCATGAAAAATCTGAGAAAAATGTACCACCCAATATTTCAGGACCAAAGTCCTTCTAAAGTTTGTTTCCTGCAAAAAAATGTTGTTGGCCCCAACCGGTGATATTCCTTGAGAGCAATCCCCCTCTTTACCAGCTCATTCAGGCCCTGGGCATTGTGGGAAACAATTTTGAGACTCACGACTCATGAGTTGCTGTGACCTTCAGTTACTCGCCTTCAGAGCAGAACTTGTGTCTTAAAGTAATATGCTGCAATATGGAGATTGTATCCTGTTGGGTACAAGAAGGGATATGGAGAGGGAAGAGGCTAATGGGAGAGGGAGGAGGCTAATGGGGGGGGGGATACAAAATAACATAAAACACAGCAAATGTACCAGCCAGAGCCTCAAGCTGTCTGGTTGAGATATAACATATGCACAAAACTAAGAATATTGTATGCAAAGCAGCTAATTATTTATATTCTGAGTTATCGCGCTCCTGAATTATCAAATGTATTAGAAAATGTAAAACCAATAATACAAAGGAGAGCAGTAGCGGTCCTCTAAGTGTAAAGGTGTGCCGCAACGTATCAAAAGGACCAGATATAATCATGGATGGCCTGACTAAACTACTAGATAAGCATCTTATCAGGGGCTGGGCATGAACAAGAGGATTCATAGTGGCATTACAAGTATTAATACTGGGGACAAAGTCCCATGTGGACAACGTAAGTAATAACCTTATGTCAAACCTGCCAGGTTACATATATACATACGTACATTTATATATAACTCCTAGAAATATCCAAAAACATTGTGAGGGTTGGACTTAGCAATACTAACAGGGAAGAGTCTGCCCCATGAAAAGGGAGCTTTAAATGGTTCTCCATCTTAAGTTACACCTGCCTTATTAGTTTTCCTGAGATCAAATAGATAACATAATAAAAAATAGCTTTCAATATGAGGTCTCATTGAAGCCATAACAGCATTACCAAGGTCCCACACCTGTAATATACAGCAAAGTATAGACTTATCAAAGGTATTTGTAAAAAGAGCAACTACACAAGGCTGGTAAAAGTCTTAAGTTTGCTCATAGGAGAAAAAGCAGAGCATAAAATATTATTGTTATAACTAGGACCCCTTCCTAGGTTGTAGATCCTGCAAATTGTAACCAAAGAACAACCAGAAGCAATAAACTATTTGGAAAATCAAATAAAGGGACCATAATTATGACAACTCGGGGTAAGTGTATTATATCTGTTATGCTTAGTCTCCAAACTGATTTCACTTTCTAGGAGATTGTTCTTGTGCCGGGACACGATAATCCGGAATTGAGATGTCCCAGGAATGGACCAGAACCACTCCTTCTTCAGTCATATAGATAGTGTATAGCTTTCCATCTTTATCTTTATTTAACCTGAAGGGAAATCCCATGTGTAGATATAATTGTGAACCATCAGGGTCTCCAAAATGGGATGTAGAGATCTTTATTTATAAAGGGTATCCAAAGACAGGTCAGACAATATGCTTGGAGTCATGCTCCTGATCTCAGGGTTTCCTGCCCTGGTCACCTTCATAAACAAGTCCTTTGTGGAGAAGTAGTGACATCTAATAATGTCTCCTCGCCTTTCTGTAGGAGATTGCTTTCTACCCAGGGGTCTGTGTATTCTGTCAAACCTGAAGTCTTCCTCCTCTAAGTTAGGTAAAAGAGCCCACAAAGCTCCTTAATCTATACAGGAAGATCAGCACTGTTGGGGGATTTATAGCATAAATATTAAAATTAATATTTATAATTTATAGTTCGAGTAACGTCAATTCATAGACAAATATCGCTTTAAGATAAGACAGCGTTTATTATCAAGAACACAATCTAATTTGTAATATAATAATTATTAGCAATGCTATGATTATTCACAAAAATTAGTGACTTAATCAAACCTATAGCAATTTTACAATATTTGGCAGAATCTATTTGCATACATCAATAAAAAACATAATAATAATATTGGATTAATATTTTTAGTATTCATCACTTAAAGGAATATTAGAAATATTATTAAAATAAAGACAATGTATATGATCAGGTGCTAAAATAATTTGGTATCTCCTTAGGTATATTAGCAATGATAACAGAGAAAATAGATATATAGAATAAAAGGTAATGATTGGAGTAATTTTATAATACAATTGATATAGAATGAAAATAAAATGAATATTATCTATATCTATAACTAAAAATAAAATACATTTGGGATAGACTAGATAAATGGATGAAGTCAATATAGCAACACCAAAATAATAACAATAAAGTGTATAGGATATTCCCTGATTAGGAGTTTTACCAGAAAATAGTCTCTCAGGGTGTCAGAGTGTGTCAATCTCTCTATTGCAAATAATACCCACTTAAATACTCCTGTTATCCAATGAAATTGCTTAACAAGATCTGAAGTATCTTTCCCTTGGCAAAGTGTATTTCCCGAGTAGGAAATGTAATTATTGAGACAATGGGAAGGTTTGCATAGCTGAATTTTAGAAGGATCAAAAGACACCTGTGTGTAAGTTTTGGGTAGATGTCTGATATTTGGGTTTCAGGATATAAAGCTTGTTTCCCATTGTTTCAATATGAGAACTTTTATAACTCAAACAGAGATATACGAATACTTTAATGACCAGCCATTGTCTGTCTCCACCATGTTTGTAGGAAACTTGAGCTGAGTTACAGCTATTGTTGAAATTGCAAATATACAAATACTTCTGTGTATCTCCATTGTCTTCTAATTAGCCCTACCTGAATACACAAGTTTCACAAAGGCAGGTACTAAAACTGGGAGATAGAAATATATATCTTTATGTAAAATTTTAAAATCAAATTAAAAGGATTATGTTGAATAAATGTCAAAAATAATATATTGATATGAAAAGCTTAAAACATATCCTATCCGATGATATGAAGCACCGCTATATTCTAGGAATATGTATAGATGTATTAATTAAAATATTAAGAAGGATATTAATAAGAAGTAATATATTTAATATATTTATGTATGTAAAAACCCTGACAACACAGACGCTAGAAAATGATGGATTTGCACATTTTGCTTCCTAGATCTATTCTCTGGGTCTTCTTGGAGGGACTGGTGGTGTCTCTGCTCCTCCGTTACATAGCCACTTCTCCCTCCACATGCTCATGCTTCTTAAGTAGATTATTGTATTTCTCCTCTAATTGGTGACTTTGGAGTCCACTGCCTTAATATCTGCAGACAGATAAATTGGTACTTTTGCTCTTCAGCTTTATTTTCAGATCTAAATCAGCTCTTTTAGCTCTTGAATGTCCACTTTCATGCTTAGAGAAGTTATCTCCATATTTGTATCCAGAGAGTGCCCGACATTGGCAGAAGATTGCTGAGATTGCATGTTGGGTTTTGATGTACAGTAATCTTGGATGCCCTTTGTCACGACCCACTCTCTGGCTGGGGTCTGCTGACCGGATTTGGGTTACTCTGGACCGGAGCCGTTTTGATTACAGGAACATCATGTCTCAGCCCTTGGTTTAGACTGAGCAATATTGACAGTAAGTCTGACAAATCTTACTGCAAGCCTATGTCCCCGGGTAAATAATACATCTACACACCTTGTCTTGATGAAAATTATGAACAACGTTTTATTTTGGAACAACATATTTAAAACATTTCACACACATACAGTGGAGGGAGTGGATCAACCTTTCCCCTTTCTCTGGCCAATAGGGTAACCTCTAGAGTACCCTAATTACCTCTGTCCAATGTAACAGAGGTAGGCTATGGGAACCACCAGACCCCTCCCCTGGGCCAACCCCAGGTGTGGCCACCAAGCTCATTCTGACCCAGACTGTCCCAGGGGAAACTTCCTGTTTGAGCTCCTAGGCCCCCCATTGTTATCTAGGTGCCTGGCTGTCTGTCAAATCTCTTTGTTCTGCTATCTCCTTTGTTTACACTAAGGACCATATGGCCAACTCCTGACTGAGAGTTTATACAATGGGGATGGTTAACTAAATACAATCACTCCATGATACTATAAACAAGCTTATACTGTAATTAATCATTACAACCCAAACCATATTTCCCCATTCCCACATGGTATCAGGGTGGGGCAAGTTTTCCACATCAATCCATTTTATGCAGTAATGCTGACTTTATTAAATGGTGACAGTGGAACCCCCTATTCATACCATTCACAAGCAGTAACTTTTTGAGCCCAAACCTTTTGTTCTTCCACATGGCAACAGCATGTGGAAGATAACCCAGCCCCAGATGGCCACTGCTGCCAGTCACAAAATGGCCCCAGCATAGTTCACACCAAATCCAATATGGCCCCTGGGTGATTCATGACAACACCTCCCCAAGCGTGGCAGGGAACATCCATGCCCCTAGGATTTTCCCAGCCACGCTGATAGTCATGACTCTTCTGGATTGGCTAGGCCCTCTGCACTCTCTCCACGTTCACGTCCTTTAGAAAACAGTCCCAAAGTGCAGAGTAACAACCTCCCCCAGCCCTTGGCCTTGCTCCCACTGTATAGAGCAAATTGCTCTTCCCATGCAACCCCCAACCAAATATTTCAGGATCCCATCTCTCTCTTTTTGGCAGCAGCATGGAAGTCACTGGGGACACAGAGGGTTGCACCCATACACTCTTCTGAGGCAACACAGTATTTTTTGGAACCCCATACAATCCCTGTCCCGTAGCAACCCCTTTCCCTCCAGCCAGTCCCCACAGCTGGGCTGGGGTTTCTAAAACAGTCTCTGGGCCTATGGGACTACAAAGGGACAGCTCCTCTTGGCCCCTGGTCCCGCTGTTTCCGTTGCAGCTTGGTGAGCTACGCTGCTCCCACCCAAGCTGTGCTTACACTCCTCTGACTTGGCTGGGAGGCTATGCTGCTCCCATCCAGCTGAAGTGCCGGACTCCTCCATTGCCGGGGTTGAGCAACTTTATCCCAGTCCTCTATGTTGAACTGGATCTTTGGAGTGGTGTCTGTTCCAGTGGGCCCATGGACAATGGTTATCCAGGGTATCTCCCCACTTGGTACACCCTCTTTCATGGTGCCACTCTGCACCCATAACGCTTTTGCCAAGGCTGGCATGCTTGCTGCCCCGGCCTGGCTCTTTGTGCCCCTGGCACTCTCTTGCTGTGTGAGGTCAGGTTCCCTGTAGCAAGAAATTAATTATTTTCCCTCCCCACAGTCTCTTAAAAAACCCTCCTGGGCTCTGTGCTTCACTAGCACCTCTGGGAACAACTCCCCTGTGGTGTCAGGGTACAGACAGTGGTTATCTGATGCAGGCTGGGGAATCTCATCATTCCCACCCAGCCTGGCCTCTAAGGCTTCCTTCCCACCATCCATTACATAATCATCCCGAGCCTCTGGCTCCATTAGCAGTTCTGGCCAACACACTTTGCCTAGAACTTCTGAGGGCAGACTTAACTTATCTGGCCCTAGCTTGTGGGCAGTTCGCACTTCCTCTGGGATTAAGTCTCTTGGGGTATCAGGGGGCAGACATGGATTATCTGACCACACCCAGGGAACATTCCACTGGGTCTCTGGCTCTTTGGGCTGGTGACTAGGCCCTGACACAGTCACTGCATGTTCTAGGGGCAAACATTCTCCATCCCCAGGAGTTGGCAAAGGAACAGTGTTTACCCGTTCCCACTCCTCACTTTGTTTACCGTCTATAAAAGCCTCTCCCCAGTTCCAGTGAACATACTCCCTCTGGTACATACCGTCTGAGTTGTAAAAATACTTCTTGGGTATCGCATCCCACAATTGAACATACTCAGCCTCCAATTGCTGCTCTTGCCGAACCAGGGGTTCTAGCAAAGGAGCCTCCGGGAACCATGGTTCCAGTCCCAGACCCCGGCAGCGTTCAACAAACAAGTTATTATGCCTCCTTGCAGTTCCCATGCCACATTCCGGATCACCATTCAGAATCTCACCGACCCCATATTCTAGATCCAAACGAAAATAGAGATCCTCTCTCCGGCCACCCAAGGACTCTATCCTGGCAAGGTACTGTTCCTCCAAGTCCATCTCTTTCTCTACCAGTTCCTCCAACCAGCTTGCCAGCTCATGGCCATGCCATAATTGCATGAATGCCATCCATTGTTTTAGCAGGAGTAGTCTGTAGTCCTCTGCTTCCCTCTGCTCCATTTTCTGGTCCTTCTCAGAGTACCCCACCACTATGCCACCAATTGTCATGACCCACTCTCTGGCTGGGGTCTGCTGACCGGATTTAGGTTACTCTGGACCTGAGCCGTTTTGATTACAGGAACATCATGTCTCAGCCCTTGGTTTAGACTGAGCAATATTGACAGTAAGTCTGACAAATCTTACTGCAAGCATATGTCCCTGGGTAAATAATACATCTACACACCACGTCTTGATGAAAATTATGAACAACGTTTTATTTTGGAACAACATATTTAAAACATTTCACACACACACAGTGGAGGGAGTGGATCAACCTTTCCCCTTTCTCTGGCCAATAGGGTAACCTCTAGAGTAACCTAATTACCTCTGTCCAATGTAACAGAGGTAGGCTATGGGAACCACCAGACCCCTCCCCTGGGCCAACCCCAGGCATGGCCACCAAGCTCATTCTGACCCAGGCTGTCCCAGGGGAAACTTTCTGTTTGAGCTCCTAGGCCCCCCATTGTTATCTAGGTGCCTGGCTGTCTGGCAAATCTCTTTGTTCTGCTATCTCCTTTGTTTACACTAAGGACCATATGGCCAACTCCTGACTGAGAGTTTATACAATGGGGATGGTTAACTAAATACAATCACTTCATGATACTATATACAAGCTTATACTGTAATTAATCATTACAACCCAAACCCAGCCCCAGAAGGCCACTGCTGCCAGTCACAAAATGGCCCCAGCATAGTTCACACCAAATCTAATATGGCCCCTGGGTGATTCATGACACCCTTTGTGTTACGTCTTGTGGAGCCACCAGCCACTCCCCCCTTTGACGTGTTTCACCCCTCTCCTTTTTTCTTCTCTTTCTGTTCCTCTTAATTTTTTTTTGTCTTCTCCTTTTTCCTCCTTTTCCTTTTATTTCCAAGAGTTATAGTCAATCCTTGCTGGCATGTCACTTGTGCTAATTCATGCCCGTATTTTGGGAGGGGTGGATATATTTACATGTTTAACAAATGTTCAGATAACCAGTCTTATTCACACCACCATGGGCACTCACCAACCACATGGACTCACTGCTGCCTGCTCCTCTCTTCTCTGCACCACTCTCCCACTCAACTTCAAGGCAACAGTGATCAAGAAGGAGGCAGCTACATGCGAAATCATCTCCAGCTGTACAGCACTCAGCACCCAGACCACACTCTGCAAATGCCATCACTTATATTGTAAAAAAAAATATTGGTATATTTCAGTTCTAGGCAGTGTCAGGAAACCCCCTGTCCAAATAATATTGCTGGATGACAGACGCTGATTTTAAGCAGATTATGAGCGGCCCTCTTGGAGCTCAGTGAAAACCGTCTATATATATATATATATATATATATATATATATATATATATATATATATATATATATATATATATATTGTATACATTCTAATGGACATTTATAACACAGTGTACACACATGTATTAATGGACTGAGTTTACAATATTGTACCCTGAGAGCTGTGGTGTTTTAGCTATACTATACTGAGTTTACCTACAGTGCCTTGAAAAAGTATTCACCCCCCTTGATGTTTTACCTATTTTGTTACATTACAGCCCTAAGTTCAATGTTTTGTTAATCTGAATTTTATGTGATGGATCAGAACACAATAGTCTAACTTGGTGAAGTAAAAAGAGTAAAATATAAACATAAAACTATTTCTTAGAAATAGAAAACAGAAAATTGGCATGTGCGTATGTATTAATTCCCTTTGTTATGAAGCCCATAAAAAGCTCTGGTGCAACCAATTACCTTCAGAAGTCACATAATTAGTGAAATGATCTCCACCGGTGTGCACATGATCTGTCATTACATATACACACCTTTTTTGAAAGGCCACAGAGGCTGCAACACCTAAGCAAGAGGCACCACTAAACAAATACTACCATGAAGACCAATGAACTCTCCAAACAAGGGACAATGTTGTTGAGAAGTACAAGTCAGGGTTAGTTTATAAAAAAATATCCAAATCTTTTATGACCCCAGGAGCACCATCAAATCTATCATAACCAAATGGAAAGAAAATGGTACAGCAAACCTGCCAAGAGACGGCCACCCACCAAAACTCACGGACTAGGCAAGGAGGGCATTAATCAGAGAGGCAGCACAGAGACCTCAGGTAACCCTGGAGGAGCTGTAGAGTTTCTCAGCAGAGCCTGGCGTATCTGTACATAGGATGACAATAAGCTGTACGCTCCATAGAGTTGGGCTTTATGGCAGAGTGGCCAGAAGAAGCCATTACTATCAGCAAAAAACAAAATGGCACGTTTTGAGTTTGTGAAAAGGCATGTCGGACTGCCAAAATTTATGAAGGAAGGTGCTGTGGTCTGATGAGACTAAAATTGAACTTTTTGGCCATCAAAAAAAACACTGTGTCTGGAGCAAACCCAACACATCACATCACCCAAAGAACACCATCCCCACAGTGAAACATGGTGGTGGCAGCATCATGCAGTGGGGATGTTTTTCAGCAGCCGGGACTGGGAAACTGGTTGAGGGAAAGATGGATGGTACTAAATACAGGGATATTCTTGAGTAAAACCTGTACCACTCTGTGCGTGATTTGAGGCTAGGACGGAGGTTCACCTTCCAGCAGGACAATGACCCCAAACTCACTGCTAAAGCAACACTTGAGTGGTCTAAGGGGAAACATGTAAATGTGTTGGAATGGCCTAGTCAAAGCCCAGACCTCAATCCCATAAAAAATATGTGGTCAGACTTAAAGATTGCTGTTCACAAGCGTAAACCATCCAACTTGAAGGAGCTGGAGCAGTTTTGCAGGAAGGAATGGGCAAAAATCCCAGTGGTAAGATGTGGCAAGCTCATAGAGACCTATCCATAGAGATTTGGAGCTGTGATTGCCGTAAAAGGTGGCTCTACAAAGTATTGACTTTAGGGGGGGGGAGTAGTTATGCACATTGACTTTTTCTGTTACTTTGTCCTATTTGTTGTTTAGTTCACAATAAAAAAAAAAACATCTTCAAAGTTGTTCTGTAAATTAAATGATGCAAATCCTCAAATAATCCATGTTTATTCAATTCTCTTAGAGTTGATCCTTTGTTTGGTTATAGCCAAAGTGTGAACACTTAGATAATAGATCATTTTGTTATCTGTGTCCTTGAAGATGGGCACAGAGAGAAATAACAAACAAAGGGGAACACTTTTATGTGGCTAAATATGTTATGAATTGCCACATACTAGATTTTAAAAAAAAACTATGTTTAATAAAAATTATTTTAAATAATTTTTATAATTAAAATCTGATCATTTAAAACAAAGAATATATACAAACAGATCTCAGAATTTTTTCTCCAGGGAATACAATGATGTCACTACAGTAATTGGTTTAGATATAATGTAATATATTTTTTATTTAAAAAAAATGGCTTATAACCAATATATGTTTGTCCCTTAAGATTTATACAATTTCTCTATAGCTGCTAAGTGAATGCAGCCGGTGATATTAGTGTTTTACAAATATTGGTTAGAGTTGCTCTATAGATTGCAACACCAACTATATTAGAACAAGCGACTTGCCCGTCAAAAATGACGGGGCAATAAAATTGTAAGCCAGGTAATGCCACAGACATAATTTTTTTGGGTGGTCTGAGATCCTTCGGCGCTCATTGCAAGGCTCTTGGTTGTTGTCCTTTTTTTATGAGAGGCGCTTTTGCTGTCATTGTAAGGTCGGCGCTGATCTCCTTTTTGTGCTTATTCTAAGGCTGTTCCCTGGTGTTGTTTGTCTGCTATGAGCAGCGTTGGCGCTCGTTGTGAATGGCTTTTTTGTTTATTGCGATAGTTTTTAATTATTTTTTTTGTGTATATGTACTTTTGTATGGTAATGAAATAATTAATAAATTAATAAATTAATATACTTTACCTATTTGTAAGTAATACATGCAGGAAGCATTGAGTTGAAGAGCTGACAATCTGTTTTGATGTTCCTGCAGCATATAATGTAGGTTTGCACTGTTGTGGAGCTGAGGTGTAAGTGTCAGCAATGTGTGCAGTGTGTAGTGTAAATAGGCTGCGTGCGCGAGGGGAAGCCGTTAGTGTAGCTGGGTACTTCCGCATTGTGTAAGTTAGTGTTGTAAAATGGCGGTGAATGTGTATGTGGTACCCGGGTGTGAATGATTTAGCGTCCTTGCTAAAAGTGTATCTTGTAGCTCGTACGGCTTTTGGGAAAAGTTTTATGTGCTTGGTGGTGTTTTGTGGCTTTAGGGTCATGTAGCCTCGTTTTCGGGTTTTTTTGGCAGCAATTTATTCTCTCGCTTAGGGGATTTTTCGTGTGTGTAAATTCAGTAATGTTTTCAAGTGTGCATGGTTTGGCTGTTAAGGTCTTATTTTTGCGAGTTCGTAGTGTTTTTTTTTCTAAGTTCTGCAGCTCGTATATTTTTGTGTAAGTCCATATTTAGTGATTGCATGTTAGATGTATTTTTTCAAAGTCCCGCTTCTGTGGGTGTTTGTAACCGCTTGTGAGGCAGCGTAGATCCTCCACCTCCGCAAATGTGGCCTTTTGCTTCGCGAGGGTCCGCATGTGCAGCCTGAACTGTGAGGGACCCAGTTCTTGCGAGCTTGCAAAGCGTGACAACAATTCGTAGTTTGACAACTATTATATGTGATAAGTGTCTAGTGAGACTTTAAATGTTGCTTTTAATATAGCAACATTGATATCTGTGTAAGATTTGATTTAGAAATTCACAAAGTATATTCTCATATATAGTTAGATAGTAATTAAGGTTGAAAAAAGACTCTCAGTCCATCAAGTTCAACCTGTTAAGATCTCCTCTGATCTGCAATATGCAGATTAGTTATAAATTAATTTGCTGATTAAATAATTATTAATAGTATAGTATTGGAGGATGAATAAAGAGTTAGTCCATCAAATTCAACCTTTTTAGATCTCTATTGATCTTTTTAATGTGGACTATTAATTATTAATTGTTAATTGATCCAGAGGAAGGCAAACAGAAAAAAAAAAAAAAAAACATTGAAACTTTGCTATTTGTCTCATAAGGGAAAAAAAAAAGCAAAATTCCTTCCTGACCCCAGAAACTGGCGATCAAATTTCTCCCTGGGTCAATACTCCTTCGCTAGTTATGTAGGATAGCCTTGAATGCCCTCTTTATTCAAAAATATATCTAACCCCTTTTTGAAGTTGTCTATCAAATTCGCTGTTACCACCTCCTTTGGTAGAGAATTCCACAGTTTAACCACCCTAACTGTGAAGAACCCTTTTCTTTGTTTAAGGTGAAATCCTTTTTCCTCTAACCTCAAAGGATGTCCTCTTGTCAGTTGAAAATCTCTTGCTACAAAAAGTTAACTTGACAAAGCCTTATACTGACCCTGGATGTATTTATATAAGGTAATCATATCGTAGACGCCTTTTTTCTAGCAAAAATACGTTTAATTTTGTTAGTCTTTCTTCATAACTTAGCCCCTCCATTCCCCTTATTAGTTTTGTAGCCCTTCTCTGTACTTTTTCCAGCTCTAAAATGTCTTTTTTATGAGGTGGTGCCCAAAATTGTACTCCATATTCGAAATGAGGACGTACTAGAGATTTGTATAGTGGCAGAATTATATCTTCTTCCCTGGCTTCTATACCCTTCCTAATACATGCTAATATTTTATTTGCCTTTGCAGCCGCTGCTTGGCTTTGAGCGCTGTTACCTAGGTGGTTGTCCACAAGCACTCCCAAATCCCTTTCAATATCTGATACACCTAGATTTGCTCCATTAAGATTATAGATTGCTTGGCTATTGTTCCTTCCCAAATGCATAACCTTACATTTATTTGTATTAAATCTCATCTGCCATTTAGCCGCCCATTTCTCTAATTTATGCAAATCCTTTTGTAGGGAAAGTACATCATTATCTGATTTTATTACCTTCCACAACTTAGTGTCATCAGCAAAAATGGAGACACTATTTTCGAGTCCTACTTCTACGTCATTAATAAATATGTTAAAAAGAAGAGGACCTAATACTGAACCTTGAGGAACCCCACTTATCACATAAGTCCAATCGGAGTATGTTCCATTTACAACAACCCTTTGCTTCGTGTCTTTATGCCAGCTCTTGATCCATGAGCAGATATTTACTGCAATTCCCGTATCCCTTAGTTTGCTCACTAGTCTTCCATGTGGCACTGTATCAAATGCCTTTGAAAAATCCAAAGAGACTACATCCAATGAGTTGCCCTGATCCAATTTCCTACTAGCTTCCTCATAGAAACTGCACTACAGATGTGAGGCTCACAGGGCTATATTTTCCCGGATTTGCTCTTGATCCCTTCTTAAATATAGGTATCACCTCTGCTTTTCTCCAGTCATCTGGTAGCCACCCTGTAGTGAGTGAGTCTTGAAAGATTAGATATAATGGTTTGGCTATTACAGAACCCAGCTCCCTCAGTACCCTTGGATGTATTCCATCAGGACGTGGGGCTTTATTAACATTTATTTTCTCCAATCTCTTTTGGATTTTTTCCTGCGTTAACCAATTATTTAGTGATGGTAGTGTAGCCCCATTATGTTGCGGTGTCCCAACCACTGGTAACTCCCTTGTATATACCGACAACAATAACCTATTTAGCTCATCTGCCTTTTCCTGGTCACTATTTATCAGATGGCCTGTGTCACATTGTAATGTTCCTATAGCTTCCTTCCTCACCTTCTTCCCATTAATATATTTAAAAAATATTTTAGGGTTAGTCTAACTTTCCTTTGCAACTGATTTCTCATTTTCTATTTTAGCCAGTCTAATAGCCCTTTTGCATCCATTGATTTCCTTATAGTCACATAAAGCTGCCTCTGTTCTCTCCTTCTTGTATAATTTAAATGCATGTTTCTTTTTCCTCATCATGATCTTTAAGTCATTGTTAAGCCACGTGGGATGTGATTTACTCCTATTCATTTTATTTCCACATGGTACATGCTGATGAGTATGTTTATTTAGTAAGGATTTGAATGTTGTCGATTTATTTTCAGTATTTATTCCTGTAAGTTCTTTGTCTCAGTCTATATGTTGTATTGCTGCCCTTAGCCCATTAAAGTTAGCCCTTTTAAAATTTAGAGTTTTTGTTGGCCCCTTACAACTCTGTTTTTTGTATTCCATCTTAAATGATACTGTGTTGTGATCACTGTTCCCCAAGGGTTCCCTTATTTTAACATTTGATATTATATTAATATTACTTGTGATGACTTAATCCAAGATGGCCCCATTTCTAGTAGGTTCTTGTATTACCTGGGCCAGATAATGATCCCCAAATTTACTCAAGAACCTGCTCCCCTTAGCTGAGCTGCTGGTCTCATTTATCCAGTTATTTCAGGGTAATTAAAGTCTCCTATTATTAGAACTTGCCCATGCTTAGCTGCATTTCCAATCTGTAACAATAATTGTATTTCCTCACTTTCAGCTATATTTGGGGGTTTATAGCATACTCCCACCAATATGCATTTAGAATTAGCTCCTCTACTATTTAGCTCAACCCACAAAGATTCAATGATGCCGTTAGTTCCAGCATAAATATCTTCTCTGACTATAGGCTTAAATTCAGGCTTAACATACAGACAAATCCCTCCTCCTCTTTTACCATTTCCCCTATCTTTCCTAAATAGGTTATAACCATCCAGATTAACAGTCCAGTCATGAGATTCATCCCACCATGTTTCAGTAATGCCTATTAAGCCCCATTTTTCTTTATGCATTAGCAAGCATATACTTTATGTTGCTTTTGCTCTGCTGTTGTGAAGTGCTTGCCACTGTAGTTGAGGCCCCTATTAATACCTCCCTACTGTCTATTTTAACTCTCCCCCTTCTCCTCCGCCATGGGTAACTAATTCATCCCTTTCCCTCTCTACCCTATTTACCCCAATACTTCTATATAGTCCCCCCCCCCCACTTACAATTTTAAAAACTCCCCCAGCTGTTCTGCCATCCTATCCCCTAGCACAAAAGCTCCCACATCATTAAGGTGCAATCCATCCCTGCTATAGAGATTGTACCCAAGTGAGAAGTCAGCCCAGTGTTCTAAAAACCCCAAACCCTCTGCACTGCACTACTTTTTTAGCCACGCATTAACCTCCCTAAGCTCCTTCTTCCTCCCTGGGCTAGCACGTGGCACTGGTAGTATCTCAGAAAATACTACCTTGGAGGTCCTTGCCTTCAGCTTATTACCTAATTCTCTAAAATCATTCTTTAGGACGCTCCATCTTCCACTAACTTTGTCATTGGTACCAATGTGTACCAAGACCGCCGGTTCATCACCAGCCCCTCCCAATAATTTATCCACCCGATCCACAACATGCCGAACCCGAGCACCCGGGAGACAGCACACTGTTCCATTGCTGGGATCTGGGTGACAAATTACCCTGTCTACCTTCCTAATAATAGAGTCCCCTACCACCAAAACATGTCTTTTTGCTCTGCCTATCCTGCCCTCCCTCTCCTCCAGTAGAACTTTTCTCCAGGCTGTTAGAGGGAACAGCTCTATCTGGCATTGCCATTCCTGAATGGACATGCCCAACAGTTTCACTCAATCTGGCAAATCTGTTGGTGTTTGCCAACTCAGAACTGGCCTGCCTCCTCCTGGTTCCCCTGATTCCCCTACTAACTGTAACCCAGCGATCTCCCTTGTCATCCTCACAAGCCCCAGCTCCTCCCTCCATACTAGGCCCAGCTAAACTGTGCTCCGTGAGCACCACATCCCTTTCCAGCGGAGCAATATCCCTAAGTGCTGCAATTATCCTCTCCAGATCTTCAATTTGAGCTTCCAGAGAGGCAACATGCTCACATGTCTCACAGAGGTATGGACCATGGATCATCTGTTCTAGTAGTGCATACATGTGACAGGAGGTACACTGAGTGAGGTTGCCACAAGGGGAGCAGGGGGGAGATGGTACACTTAATTCTATGCTCTTTGTGAGCTACAGCAGAACAACTATACCCCTGTGTGGTATTTCAAAAAACGCAAGTATACATGTATTGCTTTATGTCTTAAAGGGGAGACTTAAGATACTCCTATCCTTTTTTTCTCACACTTAAGCAGTAAAAGCCTCACTTTATGCAGTGGTTTGATAATGCTATAAGTGATACATATGTATATTTAAGGATTGATGGTGATATCTGCCTCCCCTCTATACTTCAAATTAAATTATAGTATACTGCGTTCATACTTATATTTATACTAGGTACCACTCTCTACCCCCTGCCTTTTTGTTGTTGTTTTTAAACCTTTCTTAGTTCAGTGCACTTTTTTACAAATAAACAGCGCCTATCCTCAAACTTTTCATCTATAATATATGTTGCTGCATCCCTATGATTAGCAAATACCTATTGCATATGAGGCTTGCATACCAGCATCACTTTATTATTATTATACCATTATGATGCTTATTTTTAAGCTCTAGAAATTAAATATTATACCACTTGATCTGTCATAATAAAGGTGGTCACTTATTTCTAATCCCACAGTATTATGGGACAGTGACACCCCATTTTTCTTGACTTACAGCCATTATTTCAGGATAGACGCATTTTAATTTTTTAGTTACTTATCTTTCTTTATCCTGGAGAACACTAAATTATCCTACTTTTTTCCTATTAAATTATTTCCCCCTTTTTTTGAATTTAGTGTTAAGCACTAGGAAATTGCTTAGGTCATACATTCATATATTTGACTGTAATACATTGAATAGCAGTTACTTGTCTGCAAGGGCACAGTGCCACTCATATCTGTTGTCACAGTAGCTTGGACGCATAGTACCAATCTGTCAAAACCTGTTATGATGAATGAGGTCTAGAGTAGCCTGGTTCCCTTATCCTCTACAGGTTGAGACCTAATGTTTGGGTGACTCCAGACCAACACATGAGTACAAGCAGCACACAAACTCAAAGCCACCATCCTCCTCCTGGTCCAGCATCATCAGCCACATACACCACTGCTGTCCTCCTTGCCCCCTCTCAACCATCCGCCATTCCGTCTCTCGCCTTGAGCAGTTCCTGCTCATCTGCCCATAGTCAGGTGCCTGTAAAGGACATGTTTGAGCGTAAGAAGCTAATGTCACAAAGTGCCCCAAATTTGAAGTGATACGACCAACCAAGCATCTTTTTCCATCTCCCGTTCCCAAAAATCCAGGCTTTATACACGTGCCCTGATAGGTGACGTAACAAGTATTAAACTGATAAGAGTAGTACTTACAAACACGCCACTCCTATATGGTGGCACCTTTGATTGCACGCGCCGTGCCCCAAATTTGAAGTGATACGACTAACCAAGTATCTTTTTCCATCTCCCGGTTCCAAAAATCCAGGCCTTATACACGCCCCCTGATAGTTGCTGTAACAGGTATTAAACTGATAAGAGTAGTACTACTTAACACACCTTATAATAATGCAGAGAGAGGCAACGCAGTGAGAGGAGTCTGAAGAAGAGGAGTCAGAGGAGGAAGGTGGCTTTGAGGAGGTGGAAGACCAAACACAGCAGGCGTCCCAGGGGGCTTGTTGTCAACTTTCGGGGACCCTTGGTGGCTGGGTGGAGGAAGAGACCTTCAATGACATCAGTGAGGACAAGGAACGGGACATGGCTAGCTTGGTATCCAACCTTGTGCAAATGGGGAGTTTGCGGTTGTGCAAATGGACTGTTTGCGGTTGTTTGCGGTGCGTTAAACGGGGAGTTTGGTCTGTCACTGTCAAGCGGGCCTAACCCTTACACTACCTGATCGATACAACATCATACCTGATGTTTTAAAGCACGTTATTCCAAACAATTTAGGAATGTTAGGTAATTTATGCCCTTTATGGCTTGAAACCATACTCTGCATCAACTATGTAATTTTCCGTGGGAGTTTTGCAATGGATCCCCCTCCGGCATGCCACAGTCCAGGTGTTAGTCCCGTTGAAACAACTTTCCCATCACTATTGTGGCCAGAAAGAGTCCCTGTGGGTTTTAAAATCCGCCTGGCTATTGAAGTCTATGGCGGTTCGCCGGGTTCGCCGGTTCGCGAACATTTGCGCCGGTTTGCGTTCGCGGTTCGCGAACCGAAAATTTTATGTTCCCGACATCACTAGTTGTGATCCTATTAAGACTTTAAGTCAGGAAGAAACTTGGCTGATGTTAAATTAAAATGTTGGTCTCTATTGGCTGAATAATGATATTGAGCTCTGTCATTTTTTGTAGATTATTTATGTAGGGATAAAGGAACCTGTACAACCTGCAGGTAGGGTCGGTCTTCTTGGTCTTTTCAAGCCCAACAAAGATCAGGTTGTGACAACCAACTTGTCCCTTAACATAATGGACTCAAACAAGTCAGTGACCACATCCGATACATGGGCCCTGCTGACTTACTGGGCTACAGACAAGAAACCTCCTTATCTTTTGTGACTAATACCCATAACCCACTTTCATTGTAAGCTCTTATGAGAGTAGGGCTACACCTTCTGTACCAGTAAGTGATTTATATGTACCCGCTGTATCCCCTGTACTTAGCACTATGGAATATGTTAATGCTTTTTATATAAAGGATAATAATAATAATATTATCTATTGTAATAATGTATGGATTAACCATTAATTACCTGTAATATATGAGGACTGTTTTTCTCTATAAAGGGTGAGGATAAGGACTGTGCTACAAGGGTGTACCCAGGGATATCTTATTTTGATAAAATAAATGTAATCTACGTTTATTAATTATTTGTATTAAATATTATTTAATAAAAGGTATATTTTAACTACCGGCGTCTCAATCATGTTTTCCAATTGTTATCAGCTGTGTTATACTGTAATGATGCCACACCAAAGGGATGTTAATACCATATACTAATAGTGTCTTTTTCAACATTTTTATATACACAATTCTGCTTACACTATTCTGGTGATTATACTGTCCATCATAGTATTGGTTAATATACTTCACAAAGGCTTATTGCTGAAATTACTATCAGCCCGATTCAATTGCTGCGATTTTGAGCTCCGAGGTCACAAGTGGAAATCGCAGGCTATCTTGCTATATAGTTGGCGTCTTTTTGTGAGCTCGGATTTAGTTCCGATTTTCGGCAGTGTGAAAATGACGTTCGTACTACTCGGAGCTTACACCACTCTGAAGCCTTTGATCTGTCAAGGACGCAAGACCTAGGATTGCGAAAATCGCAAATAGCTATTCAATTGACAAATCCGCTCAACAACGTTGCTGCAATCCAGCTCGTAAACACAAAATAGAGGCCCAAATCTCACGAGAGCTAAATTGGACTCGGAAAGGGTTTACACACCAGTTTTGAAAAAAAACATAAATTACCTTATAAAGACATCAATACATTTTACAGCATGGGGAAAGCAATGGAAGGCATTACAATGACATGCACAACAAGACCCACATATGAAATATTGCAAAATAAAACATTTTATTTCCACATAGGTTGTAATGGTCATACATATGTTAATCTGACAAGGAATGCTGATACATGCTGAGAGCTATTAAAGACACACTACACCATTACATTCTAACACAAAGAAATAAAAACGGCTGCCATATTAATCCCTTCACACTCATAGAGCCTATAATGTGGACCCTAAAAATACAAAGATCATCTCGTACACATCTCACTCATCACATCTACATTGGGACAACAAATAGTGGCCAAATATCAGCGCCACATCCCCTAGATCAAGTAACCGGGAACATTTTAATATCTGTTGTTCAGTCCTGCAGTTGTGTCTGACTCTCTGTGACCCTTTGGACTGCAGCACATTTAGCTAGGTCTCTGCCTGTGCTCTTACAGCAGGTTTGCATGCCAAAGATACTGGAGTGGGTTGCCTCTCTGCTATAACCCGCCCAACTACACTGGCTCTACATGGTATAGCTCACAGCTTCATTGAAGTCAACAAGCTCCCTCCCCAACACCACTTAGCAGATGTTGGAATGGTCATGCATATGCCAATATGAGAAATCATGCTGCAAGATGCTGGGAGCCATTACATATACACTACCTGATTAAATTGCAACTCATATACCTCAAATAGGCTGCCATTTTAACCCTTTTTCACTCACAGAGGCTCTAATGGGAACCCTGAAATCTCTATGTAATTGCATATACATCTCTCTCATCACATTTACATTTCATATATCAAGTACCAGGGGAACATTTGAATATCTCTTGTTCAGTCTTTCAGTCATGTTTGACTCTCTGTGACCCTATGGACTGCAGCACATGCAGCTAAGACTCTGACACTGCTTTTCTACAAGGTTTGCATGCTGATGATACTGGAGTGGACCATGATTTGTCTGACCTCTCTGCTTTTACCCGCCCACCTACATTGGCCCTGAATATTATAGCTCACAGCTTTATTCAAGACACAAGCCCCTTCACCACCACAATTTAGCAATCCACACGTCATTTGATGAATAGCAAAACAGAATTGGAGGTTACAAAATGGGTATGGCTACACATTTTGACACATGGCATGGGACTTTCCAGGATGGGTGTAGCAGAGATTACAACTGATGGAGGTGAGTTGGTTGTTGCTCCTCGAGCCACTGCACAGCCTCCATGTGTGTCTGTGGCCCCTCCTGATGGTTTAGAGTAGATTAGTGTGGTGTATGTTCCCCTGGTCCCCTTCAGCATTGCTAAGTGGTGTTGGTGAGGGGGCTTGTGGACCTCAATGAAGCTGTGAGCTATACCATTAAGGGCCAGTGTAGGTCGGCAGATGATAGCAAAGAGGTCGGACAAATCCCAATCCACTACAGAAGGAATTGACAACCCACTCCAGTATCTCTGACATGCAAACCTTGTAGAAAAGCACTGGCAGAGGCCTAGCTGCATGTGCTTCAGTCCATAGGGTCACAGAGAGTCAGACACGACTGAAAGACTGAACAACAGATATTAAAATATTCCCCTGGTACTTGATATATGAAATGTAGATGTGATGAGAGAGATGTATATGCAATGCTATAAATATTTCAGGGTCCACATTAGAGCCTCTGTGAGTGAGAAAGGGTTAATCTGGCAGCCATTTTGATGTATATGTTTTGCAATATCATGATGTTGTGTATCTATAATGGCTTCCTGCATCTTGCATCATGATTTCTCATATTGGCATATGCATGACCATTCCAAAATCTGCTAAATGGTGTTGGTGAGGGGGCTTGTGAACTTCAATGAAGCTGTGAGCTATACCATTAAGGGCCAGTGTAGGTGGGTGGGTGATAGAAGAGAGGTCGGACAAATCCCAATCCACTACAGAATGAACTGGCAACCCACTCCAGTATTACATGTCCTAATCCTGAGGAGCAGCCTGTAGTTTGGCGCCAAAACTCCCGGTCGTCGGCTGGCCATGAGAGTTGGAGGATCATCCAATGTATGCAGCCCTATGGTCCTGTGTACTGCAATGTGGGGCTGATGCTGCGCTGATGCGGTGATTAAAGAGTCCTGGGGGTCCAGAGAGCTAATGCTAGCATAGCTACCTTGAATAGGAGCCCTGCCGGTGTTGCTGGATTGGATGCTGGACGTGGACACAGGATCGGGTGTGCCAGATTTGTTCCAGACGAGGTGTGGAGTCTGCTGGAGGTGGCGGTGGGAGTTTAAAGCAGGAGATTATTACTGTAAGGGGCAGCCCGCTGGAGGTGAGCCTCTGCAGAGTGGCATTGCAGCTGAAGACCAGCAGCAGCACAATTGGGCTCCTATAGCCTGGAGACAGGGGACAAGTGGCTATACTAAAAACAGGTAACACTGTTGAATTGCTCAGCGTTGGTGGTTGCAGGTGATTTACAAGCCCCAGAGCAGGAATGATGAGCAGCTGAATACACCAGCCATACAAAGTACATAAAGCAGATATAGATGAGGTCTGTGACTTTGAATTTCCTTTTTATAGAGTACACATTTTGGAAACACACAGCAACATTTGACTTGAGTCTTATATTAAAAGAACATTGAGTATGAATACACTAAAGTGCACAAAGTGCATTAATAATGATGATTAACAACTGAGAAGGTATAATTCTATCCTGATCTAAAAAAACAACTAAGAGATCTTATCTAAACTCAGTATATTAATTGTTAACTGTACATATTGCTCATTGAGCATAAAAGTACATAAGACTTGATGTATCACTAAAATCAAGCCTTCTGTAACAATTGTAACAATTTCTATGTCGATTTTGTAATATCTTGATAATGATATTTTGTATATACACCTGGGAACTTAATTTTATACATCTGAGAAAAACAAAGAACAGTTAAAATATCAGCTTTGCCCAGGGAGTTTACCCATCATAGATTTTTTTTTAATTCTTCCTATAATATACAAGGTAACACCTGGGAGCACACTATACATTGTACAACGTTACACCTAACCCGGGAACTGGACAGTCTAAAACAACGTCTATTTGATTTTTATACTAAAAGATTTGGCACTCTTTACTTAAAGGAGCACATTGTGCACCAGCAGTCACAGTACTGCAATGGTTCTGGAAATTAGGCTCATATCCCTTAGTGTGTCCTGAAACTTTAAATTAGTACATTGTGCACTCAGAGTGTTGATTAACATATTGTATCTATTGTGAATACGTTCTAACATATCTGAGATAGGGAATTTAACTCATTTGATATATTATTTAATATATTATCTACTCTTTCTCTCCTTTGAGTAATCCCTTCTTAAATACTCTTATACTTATAAATTTATAACCATCAAAATTTGATTTCTCAAATGTTATATATCCATAGGATAAGGGTGTGAAATAGCATGTGAGTTCTCATTATTATATTGTAATGCTAACACGCTATATAAAAACCTAAAGAAACCTATTGGACTCATATAAACTTTATATTGAAGAAAGAAAAAGGGGACATTAAAGAGCAAAAGCACAATATAAAAGGAACATTGGAATAAGTGTAAAAATGAGCTTAAAAGAAAATAAGCAAACCACAATGAAGCAAAATCCAAAAAGTAAATCTAAAGAGGAGAAAAAACTTCAAACAAAAAATATTGCCTAATTTTTATCCCAAAAAGAGAAGGATGAGGATATAACATCAGGAATATCCTAACTAACTAATTCCTCACAATTAGAACTTTCCCCAATACAGATGAAACACATCGAAATTTCACAGTCCAAACCATCTGAAACGATAATTTTAAAAGAGCAAGAATTATTAACAGTGGACATTATTAATAAAATATTCTTAGAATTTCAAATATCACTAAGAGAAGAATTGTATCAAGGAATTAAGAACAATTCAAAAGAAATTAATTCTGTGAAAAGTCAAATGGATGAATTAGAGAATAAATATGAGGAATTTTGGTTAGATAACCAAACGCTGGGAACCAGGATTACAAAATTGGAAGAAGAAGCTAAACTATTAAAAATCAAATACAATATGCTTGAGAGTTACACTAGACAAAATAATTTAAGAATTCAAAGATGTCTCAGAGAAAATTTTGACGAAAGATCTAAATGATTATATTTCCATCTTTTTGGATATGCTTGTGAATTCAGAGGGAAATACTATAGAAAAAATATATAGAATCCCTCTTCCAGGATATATTTCAAAATAAACTCCAAGAGATATAATAGTAAGGCTTCAACAAACCTCCTATAAGAAGGCAATTTTGAAAGCATCAAGGGAAAAAAGAACATTCGATAATTCCTATGAAAAAATGATGATTTTTGCAGATCTTCCAAATGAGATTCTGAATAAAAGAAAACAGCTTAGACATAACGAAAATACCGAGGAATGAGAACATCATATACAGATGGTACTACCCAGCTAAATTACTTGTTATTCATAACAACCAAAGATTTATGATTACATCAATAAAAGAAGCACAGAAACTCATAGACGAATGGGCCATTCCATATGAAACATCCTCTCATTTAATTATGGAATCAATTCAAAAAAGATATCCATGGCAAACTATAAAATAATTTAAGATCTACTTCACTGTGATCTTGTTCACCTTAAATATTGACAGACCAGTAGACAATGGCTAATGATATTAGTGATAAGCTCATATTGTTTTGATCCTAAAAGATGATTAAATGGAGCTGACATAATTTAAAGATATTACATATATATAAAAAAGGAGGAAAAAGAAGAGGAATAAAGAAAAAAAAGAGAAGGAAAGAGGGGAGAAAAAGTAAGAAAATTTGGTAGAATGGAAGAAGGAAAGAAGTCAGGAAATGAAGGAGAAGATGATAAGGTTAACACTTACACATTTTGCACGATTTAACAAAAAAACATAGTAGATATTTTTAAATAAATAAATAAATTATTAATTAAAATGAAATATGCACCTAATCACTTTGAAGGAAGGAAGAAGAGAGGAGAAAGGAAGGGGAGGAAAGAAGAAGAAAGATTTTTTTTTCTCTTCCTTATCATGCTAACTTTAAGAAATAATGTCACAACTTATATTCATAATCAAAATAAGTAAAGAATTACTCAAGAAGAAATATTTATAAACAATTTAGATATAATGGAAAACTGAAAGGAAAATTAAGCACTTAATTCTAATATTATAGAAATACACTGAAAATAATATAATAAAATTAAAGAAAACAACATTTAGAATTTAGAGAATAATCCTTATTGAAAGATGCATTTTTTTTTCTTTTTCTCCTCTTTCCCCTCTCTCTTTTCCCCTAATAATTACTAAAATATTTAGACCCTCTCATCTACCTAAGACATTAATATTTGATGAATAATAAGAAAGATAGCAAGATACTGATAGTTCATCAGTAAACAAAAATGTGTATGGTCTAGCTGACGATCAGATTAAAACTACAAAAATGGTAGCAAATATAATTACCTTGCTACCACAATACTATTTTAACTTGTATGTATGTATTTATGTCTTTGTGTATTTATTTAAGTTTATTTTGTTTTATATAATTGGAACCGCCTTTTTTGTCTTAATCAAAGAAATGTTAAGGAAAATCATATACAATGTAATTATGAAATATCGTATGCTTTACACTGGAAAGGGGGGAAGCCTTGATAATGTGGATGTTTGGTGGATGAGAGGAGTAAGAGGTAATGAATCAGAACAACTAGAATATTATGGGACTTAAATTTATATCTCAGAATGTGAATGGGTTGAATATTCCATCTAAAAGAGCAATGATCATGAATTTTTTCCATGGATTAAATGTTGATGTTATATGTGTACAGGAGACTCATCTTAAAGACAAAAATATTCCTAAGCTATCAGATAAAAGGTACAATATAAAACTGATTTCCGATTATAAAACCAAGTCAAGAGGTGTTTGCATATTTTCCAACAATAGAAATAAAATAGTTGAAGAATTTATAGAAAAAGATATAGAAGGTCACTATATAATTTGGATAGGTTCAATAAATGATCAAATCTATACAATAGTGAACATCTATGCTCCCAATAAGAATCAATATAGATTTTTGAACAAAATAATAAAACACACTAGTGATAATAAAAAAGGTAATTTGGTTATATGTTGTGATTTAAATATCTGTTTAGATCCATCTGTGGATAGAAGATCAATGGTAAAGCCAGAACCAGACAAAATGATGATAAAAAATGCAAATAAATTTGAAAAAACTCTATTGAATCATAAACTGTATGATAGTTGGAGGGTTTTATACCCACTTGATAAAGAATATACGTATTTCTCTAATATATATAAAACATATACAGGATTGGATTATTTTTTTGTGAATTTGAATTTACTAAATAAAATCTAAAAAATGTAGATTAGTCCAATAACATGGTTGGACCATGCACTAATAACAATGATAGTAGAAGATGGTTATAGAACAAAATATAACAAATCACGTAATATAGATTCAACTCTTTTTAAAGTAATGGTAGATATGGAAACATTGAAAATAGAAATAGAAGCCTTTTTTGAGACTAATGAAAATTCTGTAACATCACAATCACTGCTTTGGAACACGCACAAGGCTTACTTGAGAGGTGTCCTTTGTGGTCCAAATATAGAACAAAACATAAAGAGACCTCATACAGAGATCTACTTATCAAACTTACACAATTACAACAACAAAAATAAAGTGTCACCAACAAATATTACTACTTTGGAAATATCTAAAACGCAATTAGCAATTAAAAAGATCCAATAAGAAAAAAATGATAATTTAATCTGGTTATACCAGTTAAAGCAATATCATTTAGGTAATAAACCAGGGAAATTAATTACTAATCAAATTAAAGGAATACATTCTAGTAAAAGAATCCATATGATATATGATGACAAGGGAGTAATCCATAGAAATTCAATAGACATAGGGAAATCTTTTCTTCAATACTATAAAACCTTATATAATCTTGAACAAACAGAAGGCTTTCAGAAGCCTACAATTAAACAAACTGAAGAATACTTAAAAAAAATAACACTACCAAAGATATCAGAAGCACAGTTAAAAGAATTGGAAACCGACATTACAGATGAGGACATTTATCAAAGTTTAAAATCTTTGAAAATTGGGAAATCGCCGGGCCCGGATGGATTCCCAAATATATATTATAAAATATTTTCCTCTTCTATAGTGAAATATTTAAAAAAAATGTATAATGAAATTTAAATAAATGGAAAAGCACCAGCAGAAACATTAGAACCAGCAATAACTTTTATTCCGAAACCCGATAAAGACCATTCAGAATGTTGTAACTATTGCCCAATATCACTTATCAATACAGATAAAAAGATTTATGCTAGTATACTGGCTGCTCGGCTAAATCCAATACTAAATGATTTAATTAATAAAGATCAAACAGGCTTTATTAAATCTAGACAATCAACTGATAATACTCGAAAACTTTTGAATATAATCGATTTTGCCAATAAAAGGAAAATACCATTAGTAGCTCTATTATCTGATGCTGAAAAAGCATTCGATAGAGTGAATTGGGATTTTATACACTTAGTGTTAGATAAATATGGTTTTGGACGGTTTGGATCACATGCAATAAAAACACTTTACACAGAAGCTAATGCATATATAACAGGAGTTGGCTTTAAAACCCATTTGTTTGATTTAAGAAATGGTACCCGACAGGGTTGCCCTATGTCACCACTTATATTTGCCCTAATTATAGAACTGTTACTCAAAATGATCAGAAGCTGTAAACAAATAAAAGGTATAGTTATTGTCTCTATTATAAAAAAGGTTACCATCTTTGCTGATGATTTATTGGTTACACTTTCGGATCCAATGAACTCAATACTTAATTTACTTCAGCTTATTGAAGAGTATGGTGATCTATCCTATTATAAAGTAAACATTACTAAAACAGAAGTATTATACTCTAATATACCTGATAAAGATAAACTTGCATTAAAAGAAAGATTCCTGTATAATTGGAGAAATAATCGAATAACACATTTAGGTATAATATTCAATCAAAACCTAAATAACACGGTTCAAAATAATATGGATAGGCTACTCTTTCAGGTCTCTTCTATATTATCAAGTTGAAGAGATTTGAATATGTCTTGTTTGGGAAGAATATCACTAATTAAAATGAATATTCTCCCCAAAATAACATATATCTTAAGAAGTCTCCCTTTAAAGATTTCAATAAAAAATTTAAAACAATTTAAAAAAATATTGGATACATTTATATATAGAAATAAAAGACCACGTATAAAACAAGAAATTATCTCGAGAAACTTTTCTAGAGGGAGGCCTGGCAGCACCAAACATTATTCAATACTCGAATGCTATTAATTTGGTTCATCTTTCAAAATTTACAATAAAAGAAAATAAACCTAAATTTTTACTTATAGAAAATTAGTTAGTTAAAAACATCAATTTACATTATATATTCTGGGATATGAAAATAGATAACAAGACTCTTAATAAACTGCCACTTATTCCCAAAATCTTAATAAAATGGTGGTCTAATTACAATTAAAAAAAATGAATTGGTAAAAATTCTGGCCCAAAATACTCCAATACATAAATTGTCACTGGAGCTAACTCCTTTCTTAAATATATCTTGGGAGAAATAAGGCATAAAAACTCTCAAGGACTTATTTCAGGGACAAATACTGAAATCATTTAAAATAATATCTGATGAATATCAAATACCATCCACTAAATGGTTGCTTTATGATATTTTATGTACATCGATAATAAATACAGACTATGGAAAATTACCTAATAGAGAATTGACCCAATTTGAAAAATCATTAAACGATACTGACAAGAAAAGTACAATATCAAGATATCATAAAATAATAAAATCTTGATTAGAAATAGAAAAAACAGAGAGGATGCAAAAATGGGAAGAAAATCTTGGGGTAATATGGTCTACAACCCAGTGGTATAAAGCATTTCTAATTACAGAGAAAAGCATAAAAAAATACGTCATTAAGAGAAACATATTTTAAATTAGTGCAGTGATGGTATATAACTCCAATTAAATAAAAAAAAATTGCCCCACAAAAAAAACATGGCTACTGTTGGAGATGTGGAAATCAAATAGGAACTCATGAACATATGTGGTGGAACTGTACCTATATTAAGGAATTTTGGATAATGTTTCTAATGTATATATCAAAAATAATTAATTTCCAACTAGAAATAACCCCATAGATTGTATTAATTCATATTTTTCCAAGTAAAATTAATTATAGGCAATGTAACGTTACGATTATAAATATTTTAATGGCGGCCAAGTGGCTTATTGTCAGAGGATGGAAAAAACAATCTTTACCGACTTGGACTGAACTTGTGACCATAATAGTGAGAAATAAACAAATAGAATTGGAATACTCAACACTTTCACACCTTCTGTCAAAAAAAAAATTAGTCTAAAATTGTCTCTTTGGAAGACACAGTAAGTTATGTAAGAAAGATAGAGCAAAATACTCCCATGAATTTCTAAAAACCTTTTGCTCCTCTCCCCCTAGAATTGAATTTTAACATGTTTTTGATATTATGAAAAATGTTATTTCTTGTGACTTATCCTGAATTATTTAAGCTCAGATATGGTTCCATTTTTTTTCTCTTTTTCTTCTTGTCTGATTGTTTGTAATTTTGATGTTTGGATTTTAATGATTGTAAATTTTGTAATCTTACGAAATTTGGAAATGAAAATAAAAGGAAGAAAAAAAAAGAATAAAAACACAAGAGAATAATTGTTTTCTCACCATTTTGCTTTTAGTTTCAAGCAAACATAAGAATACTCTTGATTCAAATATGTTTAAAATAAATAAACTAAAAAAAAAAAAAAATGTTTTTCAGGAGACCAAAATCCAAGAGGCTACGAAGGTGTGTACTAGCCTATGAGTTGAATGTAAGCCTGAAGTTGCCAAACAGCTGGAGACGTTCCAGCTAAATAAAACATCTGAGAGATCCTTCATGGCAGAGAAAGAGTAGCAGACCTTGTAGGATTGGAAACCCAGTGGTGCCTCATGTGAGCATGGAAAAAGATGAGGTACAGATCCAAGAGCAAGAAGCAGCCCTGAGAGCGGACATACCTTTGGAGTCTACAAAGTTTACTGTACCAGAACTGAAGCATCATGACCGTATTAAACTTATATATTTTGGTAATAGTTATCAGCCAGCCAATTGGAGCACCTTGAACAGAGAAAACCAGGACAGAAGGGAATTAAAGCAACACAAGAAGTTGCTGTTTCATCGGGAAGGTGGAAATGATGATGATGATGAACCTAATGAGGGAGTATTGGAGACCCTACAGAAAGGTCTGAAGGGAGCCCAACAAGCTCAAGGGGTCACAGAGGTTGACCAAAAGTTGTACAGATCGACAGCAGAGAACCAGCTGCTATCTGAGCCAGACACAAGTACCCAACTGGTTGAGTTGAAGGAGCAACTGAATGAAGTGAAAAAGTGTGCAAGAGGGAAAGCAGCCAAATTTCCTACAATGGAGAATACCCTCAGCAGTGTGAGACCAGAGGTGTCACATATGTCACAGAGTGAACGTAGAGATGTCACAATACAAGTTGAGGCGCCGAAGATTCACAGAGTGCTAGTGAACCAAGAGGTCACGATCACTAGCAGATCACAGGAGTTACAGAAGAGACATGATGATCGTGATGATTTACCCCCAGGGAAGAGACTGTATGTAGAAACACATTCTCATACAGAAGTACGAAAAGTACTTTTCAAGGGTCCCTGGGGGAGAACACTCAGAGAGACGGGCGTGCTGGTGTCCTACCCGTGATGTTTGGGCACCGACGATAAATGGCACAGTGAGGAAGCCAGAATTGTCACAGTGGAGTATGAAGAGATTGTAAAGACAAATTTTCGGACAAATTTTTGTTTGGAGACTGATCTGAGAAGCAGTAAAGATACAGAGCTGCAGATTGAAAGCTACTGTGATTTACAATACCCTGAAGGTGTTCACCCAGGAAGGGTGAGGTTCCAGAGTCGCCCTGGACTATACAAGGAAAGTGGATTTCTAAACCAGGCAAGTGTGCAGGCCTGTATTTTTGGACTATTTTCTTAGACTATTGTTTTGCAGTCAGGGAACTACACTCAAAGTCTAGTCAGTGCTTCAAGGAGAAGCTAGGTCTTTATTTTCAATGTTTATTCCTGTTGTATGCTGACAAATATATAGTAAAAGCTTGGTGAAACATTTAAAGGGCTCCTGCAACCTCCATCTTATTGAAAAACAAGGCATGGATCCTGAGCGTGACAGTGAATCTGTAACAATATATAGTATCCCCCTGCTCTGAAGGTTCATAGAGCTTTCCATATTGTTTTAACATTTACATATGGGATTATTTTTAAATTGAATTAAATCAAGAAATAAAATGTTTATTTACAGTTTATTAGTTATATTACATTATATATTTTATGCATCAAATACAATAACAATAGACATACCACATACCTTGTAGACCTCATTGGCAGATAAATATGGCTCAAAGCTATACTGGAACATTGGAAGGGACAACCCAAAAGGCAATTATACATTCAAATTATTTTACTATTTTATACCCTTTCTCAGATGTAATAATTATTTCCATGCTACTTTAAAAAATGTTCTTGAATAATTTCAGTTGTCTCCTCAGTGCTGACTTTACATCTTTATTTTTCAAGCTATAAATCAGAGGGTTTAGCATTGGGACAAGAGCCGTGTTAAAGAGAGAGAAAAGTTTATTGGACTCCAAGCTGTCTACAGAAACTGGTCTCATGTATTGGCAGAAGAGCGTCATATAGAGAAGAAGGACGACCGTGAGGTGTGAGGAACACGTGTAGAAGGCTTTACTCCTACCAGTGCTGGAACGGATCTTCAGGATGGTGCCAATAATGAAAACATAAGAGATGAATGTAAGAGAAGAAGGAGTAAGAAGTACAATGAGCATTCCTTGTGTGAGGATCAGCATCTCTAAAACAGAGGTGTCACTGCAAGAGAGCTTCATGAGTGGTACTAGGTCACAGAAAAAATGGTTGATTATGTTGGATAAATAACAGGAACATTGTAACAATAGTACAATATAAGGCGTGACAACAACCAAAGAGGTCAAGCAACAGGCAACAACCAACAGAACACAGACTCTATATCTCATGATCATTGGATAATGTAATGGGTTACAGATGGCAACATATCGATCATAGCTCATCGCTGTAAGTAGGAATAGGCCAATGTCCACCAAGCATGAAAATATAAACAGCTGTGACATGCAACCAAGAAAAGACACTGTGTTATCACCCGTTATAAATGCCACAAGGATAGGGTGTAGAGTGACGGTGGTAGATGACATGTCAAGGAGGGACAAGTTCCCCAAGAAGAAGTACATTGGAGTGTGCAGGTGAGGATCCAGGCAGATGAGTAGAAGAATAGTTATGTTACCACCAAGAATGATAAGATAAACAAGTAGAACTAGAAGGAAAATTGGAGTTTGTAGCTCTGGGATGTCTGATATCCCTTTAATAACAAAATAACTCAAAAGGGTCAGATTCTTCTGGCCCATGCCTTCAGGGGTAAGATGATGTGATTAAAAATGATAGGAGTGGTTAATTATTTTAATTAAAAATGCTAAAGAATTATTTGGGGTGCTTTTATACTTTGTCCTTTGCTTTAATTATGGTTTCTGATATTATCATAACAGCTAATATTAAAATAAAGCTACCAGATACTGTACAATATGGTGATCTGTGTCAACCAAAACACACTATGCACAAAGTCTCTATTAACATCCATTATTAACATTGACAATAAAAAATTGTTAAAAAACTGACAGATAAGCCAAGTGTCTGGTATCTACAATAATGCTGTCAGATACTAAATTATGCCTTAGGACCAAATATCTCATTTACATTATATTAACCTAATGGAAGGTAAAGAAAAAAGAATAACATATATGAGTTTACAGATTTATAGATATCTAAGACTATCTTAAATCTTTTATGTAGATATAATTGGCAGATTAGATGGGTCTACTGGTTCATATCTCCCCTCAACATATGTTTCTTTAGAGTAGTGAATTGCACTGTTTTCATGTTGTACAAACTAAATGCAGATATTTTTCTTAACAGGACAACCCACAACTTCTCAGTCTATAAGCACCAGAAGATCAAGAGGCATGTTGCGAATAGTATTGTTTTAGCATTAATGCTACCATTGACAACATATAATACTGTACCACTGGCACTGGATAAAATCCTAGAAAATTAAATTCAGTTTTAAGTGTCAACTCATCTGGTCTTCCAAAACAATGGAATAGACTTACCAAAGGATGCTATGGTTTCACCCATCAGGCTCTAGGTACATAAACCGATCTATCTCTTTGTTACACCTTGGCCAACATTGAACTTCAGCTGCTATTTTTAGCTGACTCAACCTGAAAAAAATTTTGTGTAGACATTGTAATCTAACTTTGTGCCAAGTCCAACGTAATATTGCCCAAATCATGCTTTTCGATTTGTATTTCTAATACTTAGTTTCTATTATGATTTAAATGGTTTAATAATAATAAAATTTACACTTGTTACAGAAGATCTGGACTTCTGAGTTGCAGCCAACACATAAATAATTTAGCATCATTGTAGTAACATTGCTTTGAATTCACAGCTTTCATCTGATTAGAATAATATGCTCTGTGCTCTACTATATTCAGCAAAGTGTAATCCACTGTATCTCACAACAAAGATGTACTGCTTTATAGCAATAAGATGAATATTGTATGAAGGTGCCATACACATAAGTAGATAAATAATTATTTAAATCAATAATAAATGTTTACTATGGTCAACTCATTCTATATGGGCTTATGAATACCAAAGTGTATTATTTATGGTGATGTAAAAGTAGGAATCAATGCAGCAAAGCTATTGAAAAGCCAGTAGGATACTTTGGTTGGAAGATGAATTTGCAGCAGATAAAAGTCACTCTATAGACCTCTGGTCAAACCTCACCTAGATATGGTGTCCAGCTATGGGGATAAGATCTCAAAATGGATATTAAGTTAGAGACAATTCAAAGAAAGGCATTTCAAATGGTGAAGGGTTTTACACAGAGAATGTATAAGGAGACTCCATGACTTTATTCTGTGTAGATTAGGTCAATGGCTATCAATTTTTTTGATCTAGGGAGTGCCTAGTTATCTTCCAATGCTTACGTAGTAAATGCTCATTTAGCTTTGCTCTTATATGAATAGAGAACATTTTATCTACATCAATACTCTAACTAGAACTGTAGATAATGTCGGTGTCGTGTAATGTTTTAGGATCTCCTCTTATTCTTCACACACAGGTTCTCAGGGATTGACACTGGTCCTAGGACAAGCTATGGAGAAGCACCGTCTTAGAGGAAAGAAGGAAGAGGTGGGATATGATAGAATCCTTCAAATATAACACATGGTGTAATAAAGTATCTTCAAGGAGGAGTGCAAAAGAACAAGAGGTCATGATCTGAAGTTGGAAGATATTAGATTTAGGTGTATGGTGACAAAATGTTGCTTTACAGAAAAGGTAATAAATCAATAAATATAACAGCGTTCCAGTGGAAGTGGTAAAGCAATCATAATTAGCCATGCCTGGGAAAATCCTGAGGTTTGATTAGCCAAGGTTTTTATGTGGATAGAACAGGTAGACTAGATTTTCTCTAAAAATGATTGTATGTTCTTGTCTTGCATCACTCCTACATGTTGCTGGTATGTCACATACATCACAAACATGTGGAGTTTTTGCTAAAGAGATCATCTCACTTGTACAAAAGAGCTAAACCTGGAGTGTACGTTATATCCCATCTATAGTGCTCAGTGATGATTGTCCTCACTTACCTGGGGCCAGTACAGTCATCCAGTGACTTTACATCACCGATCACTGTAGAGGTTTTATAAGATTTCTTATGGGCCCCTAGAGGTATAACATACCTAGAGGTCTCATCTAGAGCTTGTGTCTTGGGGAGGTGATTATCCAGACACCAATCTTTCGGTCAGTCTAAGATTAAAGGAATAGAGCACATTAAAGGGAAACATCACCTGAGCACCTGTCTGCTTAAAGGGAAACTGCATATTTTGTTTCTATATACATTTTTTAAACTAAGTTTAATTAACAAATGTGATTCTTCTCAATGCAACTTTCATATAAAATCTGCACCTCACCTACTTGTAAGAGATCCACAATGTAACCGTTTCTCAGTTTCCCTCCAATCCCCTTTCTCCCTGTGTATTCTCCTGCAGGCTGCCATTTTGTTGTAACACTGCATTTTATGAGATGAAGACCCTCCTCCCGCGGGGATTCTCACTTCCAGTGACATGTTGTGTGTTAGAAGCTGTAAATTAAACAAAATAAAACCAAATAGCCTTCACAAACTGCAGAATAATTTGATGTTAGTTAAGAAATGAAATACCGTATTTTGTTATGTTCCATGAACTTGGCCATTACATACATGAATATGTGAATGAGACTAAAGTGACCTTATAAACATAAACAGGTTTGAAAAAGCTCCGTAATAGATAATTTTGGACATTAGATTTAAAATTCAGATTCTTGATACGGCTTTTTTGTATGTCAAGATCGTCTCTTCCTTGGACTGGAAAAGGTCAGCTAGACCAATCCTTCTCATAGAGTCTTTTTGTTAATCTCCTCCCAAAGAATGGCTGATGCAGAGAAGGATAGAAAGCAACAATTCTTACTGTCCCTGAATAAAACAGTCCATCAGTATGTGTTATAAAGGAAACATAATCTTTATTACCCCCACTTTATACCCAAACACACAATAGAACAATGGCAAAACCTTTCTCACTTATCATCTTGAGAGCCAATCAGAGGCACCCCTGGTAGGCATAACTTAGATTGGCTATGTGGGTCAGTACCCAAACAAATAGGTGAAAGCTATCTCGATTGATAATTGGTGCATAGACCAAGTACAGGACCAGGGGACAAGCTACTGGTTTTCCTGAACGATAGCTGAGCGCGACCAAGTCCAACCTCTGGTTAACATTACCAGCTTATCATACACAACATGGCCTTCTTGCCAGACAGGGGAAGATACCTACTAGTGGGTGATCCAATATCACTTGCTCAGTGTGATGAGGAGGTTAATAGGTTGTTGCTGTTGTTGTGTAGTCGTTGAGTCGCATTCGACTCTCCTTGACTCTATGGACCACAGCACGCCAGTTGCATCTCTCAGTCACTGCCCCTCTGAACTCCATCAAGTTCATGTTCATTGCTTCAGTGACTTCATCTACAGTATTCATCTCCACCTCTGTCATCCCCTTCTTCTTGTGCCTTAATTTTTTTCCAGCATTAGAGTCTTTTCTAGAAAATCCTGCTGTCTCATGATATGGCCAAAATATTTCAGCCTCATGATCATACCTTCTAGTGAACTGTTTTATTGATTTCCTGAAGTATTAATTTATTGGATCTTCTTGCAGTCCAAGGGACTCTAAACAGTCTTATCCAACACCACAATTCAAAGGTGTCAATTCTATGGTGCTCAGCCTTTTTTTATGGTTCAGCCCTCACATCCGTACGTTAATACTGGGAATACCATAGTTCAAACTATGCAGGCCTTTATTTTTAGTGTAATGTCTTTACTTTTTACTAGCTTATCCTTGCTTGCCATAGCTTTCCACTTTGCACTCTATTCTTTTACCCTCATCAATAAGTTCTTTACTTCCTCCTCACTTTCAGCCATCAGAGTAGTATCATCGGCTTATCTGAGGTTGTTGATATTTCTTCCAGCAATATTGATTCTGTCTTTGGATTCATCCAGTCCAGCCTTACGCATGATGTACTCTGCATATAAGTTGAATAAAAAAGGTAACAATGTACAACCTTGTCGTACTCCTTTTCCGATCTGGAACCATTCTGTTGTCCCATGTTCGGTTCTGACCGTGGCTTCTTGTTCGATATTGGTTAATAGGTAGAAATGGGTTAATGTAGACGTGACACACTATGAGTAGGAGAGAGTCAACTTACTTTTAATTGTAGACAAGTTAAAATAAGGGGTTTCTGTCCCTTTTAGTGGTTACGTTAAGCTCCATTCACTTTTTATAAATGGGCCCCGGTGAGTGTGTGTGGGAAGTCTACACTATACAGTGTGTGTGTGTGTGTGTGTGTGTGGGGGGGGGGGGGGGGGTATTTGATCCCCTGCTGACTTTGAACGCTTGTCCATTGACAAAAAAATGATAAGTCTATAATTTTAATGGTAGGTGTATTTTAACAGTAAGAGACAGAATAACAAAAAAAAACAAACAAGAAAAACGCAAGTCAAAAAAGTTATAAATTGATTTGCAGGTCAATGAGGGAAATAAGTATTTGACACCTTCGTCTTAGTACTTGGTGGCAAAACCCCTGTGGGAAATAACAGAGGTCAGACATTTCTTGTAGATGGCCACCAAGTTTGCACACATCTCAGGAGGGACTTTGTCCCACTCCTCTTTGTAGATCCTCTGCAAGTCATTAGCGTTTCGAGGCTGATTTTGGCAACTCAAACCTTCAGCTTCCTCCACAGATTTTCTATGCGATTAAGGTCTGGAGACTGGTCGGTAAGTGTCGATGCTGAACTTTTAGTCCTGTGTTTGGATTGTTTTGAGCACATATTAAGCAGTGTGACAACTGCTGTTCTATTAGAGTAGAAACATCCTTAATCACAAATATCTTGCTCAGGTTGTATTTCTCTTGCTCAAGTGTCTAAAACCATGAAAGTGTGCGATAAAAATTGGGGCACTAGACTGTGGGACTGTGGAAGAGGAGCATGTATGGCAGCATTCTTTGCAGCAAAGTCAGCAAGGTTATTACCCTGAGACACAGAGGAAGAATCAGTAGAACGTCTCTAACATTTGACCACAGCAACAACAGAGGGTATCGGTATAGCATCAACTAGCTGGCAAACAAGATTAGAGTGAGAAAAACCTTTTCCATCTGCTGAAACAAATCAATGTATATAATCCCAAATATGGCCAAAATTGTGCACTAGGCCAAAAGTGTATCTATAATCTGTGTAACTGGTGACAGGGCGATCCTTAAAGAGGCGGCATGCCTCAATCAATACAACTAGTTCTGCAGCTTGAGCCGATATGAAGGGTAGGGAGTAGGCTGCATGAACCAAATCAGGGAGTTGTACAACTGCAAAACAAGTGGGAAATTGACCATCAGAAGGGCGAAAACGAGAACCATCTACAAAAACAATTTATTCATCTGGGAGATGTCTCAATATGCATGTTCTCAATACAATCATGTGCTTCATGTGGAAGGACAGAATCTGAATGTACTGATAATAGCTTCCACATTAGTTGTGCAGGGCCTTTAATGGTCAGGTGTATATTTGATAACAAGGTTGGAAGTGGCAGTGAGGATTGCCTCATAACCAGACCTTCTTTGGGCACTCATGTGTTGTGTGGTGGAATTGTGTAGAAGTGTGAGTACCTGGTGGGTGTTGTGTAGAATGAGTGTGTGTGAGAGTACAAGAGATTGGGATGTTTCTACCGTCACTGCTGCAGCAGCAACGGCCTACAAGCAAGCAGGCATACCTCGGACCACAAGGGGTAGGACTTTAGATAAAAAGGCCACAGGTCTACATCCTGACACATGTTCCTGTGCTAGGACCCCTGCTGCTGTGTCCCTATCCTCCTTAACATAGAGATGAAAAGGCAGTTGGTAGTTTGGACCACCTAACGCAGGTGCTTGGCAAAGAGATCACTTGAGATACTTGTTTGTCTTTTTCAACAGTCCATGATAGCACATCAGGAGCTTGTTATAAGTTGCTGTGTGAAGAATGTGATCATAATAGAAACAGTCTGGAATCCATTGATGGCAATAAGTGATTATACCCAGGAAAGAGAGCAATGTATCCTTAGTCTTAGGTTTGGGTAAACGTGTGAGAGCAGAAACACGTTCAGGAGACAATAGTCTTTGTCCATGGGAGAGGAGAAATCCCAAATAGTGGATGTTGTCTGACAGGACTGCATCTTACCAGGAGAGACTTTGTGGCCTGTAAGAGTGAGCTGTGTGTGGAAAGAGAATAAATCTTCCTGACAGGCTTCAAGTCTTGGACTACATAGTTATAGATCATCTACATACTGGTGGAGGACTCAACCTGTTGGGCGGGGGGGGGGGGCAAGGTTGCAGTGTGGCATAGATTGCAGCAGAATAGGCTGTGGATGAGGGACGCGTGTCCATGTAAATTGTTGATGCCCACAATTAAAGGCGAACAAGGGCTGGGTACTGGGGTCAACTGGAATACTAAAAAATACTGAATTAACAAGTAAAATAAATGGCATTTGGTGATATGGCAGTGATGATAGAATTAACATCCGGGACTAAAGGATCAACCAAATAATTAATGGCCCTAAGGTCCTGTGTGAGACACTGTGTCTGTCTACCTGGTTTAGGGACAGGGTTAATGGGAGTGTTGTAGAGAGAGGTAGTATGAATAATAATTCTCTAGCTAACAGATCCTCAATAATGGGCAAAATACCCTCCTCCTTTTCTTTGACAATGGGTATTGTTTAGCATACACAGGAGATGCAACGAGCGGAGCTTGGCCTTGTATGGTGTACAATGAACATAACCTGGGTCAGTGGGGGAGATGGACCACAATGTAGGTGGTAAATCCTGTAAAGGGGGAGGTAACTGATCAAGAAGAGTGGCCTGTGTATTACAACAAGGAACATCATCTAGGGGAACGTATCTTGACCGTGTTCACATGTCTTCATCTACTAACCAAGTAAACATTTGCATAATGCTGTCAACTCGGTAAGCAACAGTAGGAGTTAGCAAAATGACTACCTCTGGGAAATCTTCAAAACATTTCTCAATACGATCTTGTGGAGAGCATGGCAAAGGATTATGCAGAGGAGTGAGAGAGACAGTATCAGTAAGAGAGAGAGAGATAGCCTTTCATAAGCTGTCAGTAGAGGAAGTAGTAAGGAGGATAGAGGGAGTGGTGGGTGCCTCTTCATAGATTGAAAGTGGTTCCTTAGGAGGGTATAAGATGTAAGGAGAATCACAAGTAATGCCTCCATTAGTGTCTGCAAAAAGATTAGGCTGTGTCTTTGAAATCAAATCTCTACCTAGAAGATTGAAAGGGCAATTAGATGTGAACAAGACGTTCCACATGCCCTTCTTCTTTTGGCATAAGTGTTACAAGCAAGGGGGAAGTAATGGGACACATAGCAGATACCCCTTCAACACCAACTGATGATTCGCCTGATTCAAAAGTTTCCCCATTCTAACATTTTCTGGATAAGGATGAGCGAGCTGCTCCATTATCAATAAGAAAATCATATTCCTGATTATTTACTGAGCGTGATATTAATGGCAACTTATCCCACTGACTAGACAATTGGGAAAGATAACAGGTGAAAGGGTCTATCCTCTGGCATCCCTATGGATGTTGGAAACTAGGGGAGGGCTGGTTGTTATTTCCACCCCAAGTAATGGGAAACTGCCCTGAGTTATCATTCTGTGTGCCTCTGACACTGCGAGGAGCCCTAAATCCCTCTGCCAGTGTCCTGTCTTACCACAATTACAACATGGACCTTGTCCATTAGCTCTGCCTCCAGAGTTATGTCTATTTCCATGAGGGTTTCTCAAATCTCCATGGTTTTTAATCTGTGAGTCATTGTAATTATTTATTTTATCGTTGTTACCATATCTCTGTCTTCCTCTTTTATTATTATTATTATTATGGTACATAGAAGTAGAGGGTGTTTTCTTTTTCAATGGTGCTGTAAAATCTCCACCTTCATCTTTAACTCTGACTGCCATCCGGCATTTGCCCACGCAAGTACTTTAACTTTTCCATTATCTCCTTCCACATTCCTTCAAGTTTTCTTGAATCACTCCATGGATTGCTATCAGTATCAGGGCGGTTATCAAATCTCCCATCTAAGAACTGAATATCCTTCTAATCTATCTCAAAACCTTTAGTACATCTGTCCAACAAAAATGTATAATCTGCACCATTCATGCAGAGTCCCTTAGTGGAGCTCTTTAAATACGCTACATCATTATACACTAGGACATCACCTGATTACCCACAGTCATACATGGCATTGGTATCTATGGTAGTACTTTCAGGTGAGGTCAATATGATATTGACCTAGTTCTGAGGGGAGATATACCTCTGATGCATGAGAAGATGAGTCTGGAGACTCCTCTATGGTGCGGGTGAGATGTGGCTGTGGGTATATGGTGGCTGCAATTTGCATTAATTCATCATCAGGGTCATTCTTAATCATGTTAAAGGGGTTGTTGTCTTTAGTGTTAATCAAGGGGTTATCATTGATAAAGGGATTAACCTTTAGCAATTCGGGGTACATATGATAAGTGTTCACATCCTCATATGGGCCCTCATTGAATTCCAATTTGGCCAATTAGATAGGGCTCTAAATAAGCACATATATTTTTTAAAGAAGTTTTTAGTTAGTAAACATCTATCCAAAAGCAAGTTTTTCACTAACTAAAAACTTATTTAGAGTCCTGTTCAATTAGCCAAATCGCAATTGAATGAGGCCCAGCCACATTATCTACAAATGAATCACAGTAGTAATGTCCACAGGTTCTAGCTACATATTGCTTAGCGGTTTCCTCTGGCATAGGGCCAGATAATTTGTTCAGTAACATTTCATTTGATGATTTTCTCTTTTTTAATATTCCCTTCTTACGGGGAGTATTAGTTTTGAAAGGGATAATGGTCTTACCAATCTTATTTTTATGGCCGCCATCTGGTATCACTGATTATTGATTTCAATATTTTGTTACCCATATCTTATCACAGTAAAAGCAGTCTTAAAATAGCCTTACATGCAAAAAGAGGAAGCTTGTGGTTTACAGACATTCTTCTGAACAGCCAGTAATAAAAAATGGGAACAATATTTGCAATGAGCTTAAATGCAGCTTAGTAAGAAATAAAGCTTATTACAGCGTTAGCAATATATTTATATAACCTTCATATTTAGCTTTAGAAGAGAGAGTATAGGAAGTTGTAAATCACAAATAAGGACTAGGGACTCGAACCCTCCTTATTTTACTACCCTTAATCACCAGGACTTGAATCTGTGATAAAAAGTACTTTCATAATAATTTATGCTAGACACTCTGCAGAGATGGTGAGCACAAACAAAATATGTTATATAATTACTCACTGTACTTCTGGAGAATTTCCCGGGCGAGACTCTTAAATTGTTAATAGCAGTATATACTCTACTGCCAAGAAAGTGCTCAATCCCGGGATCAACCTTCCTTTCAGTCTCTCTGTTCACAGCTGCAGAGCTCTGGGAAATCAAATGTTAATAAATTGCAGACACAATGAAGCATCATTTAACCAATGGCTTCAGAGATTTATTTGAAATGGCACTCATATATATATATATATACCAAATGGGATATTACACATAACAAATCACATTAGAACCGGCCCACAGTGTCATATACCAGGATTCAGTGGTAAACAACAAATGAGGAAGTTATATGTGTATCAGTTAGTGATGTCCGCGAACGGGCAAACCCGGCAAACCGCCATAGACTTCAATGGGCAGGCAAATTTCAAAACCCACAGGGACACTTTCTCCCCACAATAGTGATGGGAAATTTGTTTCAAGGGGACTAGCACCTGGACTGTGGCATGCCGGACGGGGATCCATGGCAAAACTCCCACGGAAAATTACATAGTTGATGCAGAGTCTGGTTTTAAGCCATAAAGGGGATAAATCACCTAACATTCCTAAATTGTTTGGAATAACATGCTTTAAAACATCAGGTATGATGCTGTATTGATCAGGTAGTGTAAGGGTTACACCCGCTTCACAGTAACAGACCAATCTCCCCGTTTAATGCATCGCAAACAACCGCAAACAGTCCCTTTGCACAACCGCAAACTCCCCATTTGCACAAGGTTGGATACCAAGCTAGCCATGTCCCGTTCCTTGTCCTCACTGATGTCATTGAAGGTCTCTTCCTCCACCCAGCCACCAAGGGTCCCCGAAAGGTGACAACAAGCCCCCTGGGACGCCTGCTGTGTTTGGTCTTCCACCTCCTTAAAGCCACCTTCCTCCTCTGACTCCTCTTCTTCAGACTCCTCTCTCTGCGTTGCCTCTGTCTGCGTTATTATAAGGTGTGTACTGTTAAGTAGTACTATTCCTATCGGTTTAATCCCTGTTACGTCCACTATTAGGGGACGTGTATATGGCATTGATTTCTGGAACAGGGAGATGGAAAAAGATGCTTGGTCGGACCTCCTACTTCAAATTTGGAGCACTGCACGTGCAATGTAATGTGCCACCAGATAGGAGTGGTGTATTAAGTTGTACTATTTATTCCTATCAGTTTGATACCTGTTACGTCACCTATCAGGGGACGTGTATATGGCATGGATTTTTGGAACAGGGATAGGAAAAAGATGCTTGGTCGGTCCTCCCACTTCAAATTTGGGGCACTGCGCATGCAATCTAAGGTGCCACCAGATAGAAGTGGTGTGTTCAGTTGTACTATTTATTCCTATCAGTTTAATACCTGTTACGTCACCTATCAGGGGACGTGTATATGGCATGGATTTTTGGAACAGGGAGATGGAAAAAGATGCTTGGTCGGTCCTCCCACTTCAAATTTGGGGCACTGCGAGTGCAATCTAAGGTGCCACCAGATAGGAGTGGTGTGTTCAGTTGTACTATTTATTCCTATCGGATTCAAAAAAGCTAATAAACCTGGCCCGTTACTAGCCAGGAAACTACAAACCAAAACAACACAAAATAGGATACTTCAAAATAAGACCTCGAAGGGAGAAAAAACAACGAACCCAAATAAGATCCAGAAGATTTTTAAAAATTTTTACAATACCCTTTATACGGCAACAAAACACATAGATCTACACAAAAGGAGGGGATTTCTTAATTCCTGTGATCTCCCCTTAAGAGAAGAAAATCACTTAGAGACTTTAAATGCCAAAGTCACCCTAGAGGAAGTGAGGAAAGCAGTCCAGAACCTCAAACCTGGTAGTCACCAGGCCCAGACGGGTACATCAATTTATATTATAAAAAATGTATAGACATATTAGGCCCGCACTTGGTCACTCTAACAGAGTTCTAGAAGGCAAGCAAACACCAGCAGAGCTGAACAGGGCAGATATCGCTCTATTCCCTAAGGAGGGTCGAGATGCCCTAGAACCAAAAAAATACAGGCCAATATCACTACTAAACTGTGATACAAAGATCCTGTCAAAAATAATAGTGGATAGAATGTCATCCTTCTTGCCTAAGTTAATACATAATGACCAAGTAGGCTTTGTCTCCCACAGGTAAGCGGGAGACAACATTAGAAAAGTCATGAACCTACTGTACCACACCAAAGCCTCTAAAATTCAAGCCTGTCTTCTGGCCTTTGACATTGAAAAGGCGTTTGATTCCCTGGAGTGGACTTACCTATACGCCACGCTTGAAGAATTTGGTATTAAAGGCCATTTCATAAATCTCATACACTCATTATACAAATCATCCAGGGCAAGGTTACAGATTCCGGGAGATGAGAGATCCTTAATTAAAATAGAAAGAGGAACAAGACAGGGGTGCCCCCTTTCTCCCCTTCTATTCACAATAGCAATAGAACCCCTGGCTCAGACAATTATGGCCAACGCTGGGATCACAGGCAGAAAAATAAGCCATCGCCATTTCAAAACTTGTCTATTTGCAGATGACCTGCTGTGTATGCTCTCAAACCCTACCCAATCAGTCCCAGAGTTGATTCGAACTATGGAGGAGTTTGTTTTCTGGCCTTAAACTGAACATAGAGAAGACAGAAGCACTAGCGATTGACTTAACAGCAGTAGAGAAGCAGGGTCTCCAAGAGAAGTTTAATATTAAGTAGGATAAGAACCACATAAACCCCTAAGCTAGAGGACTTGTACAAAGCCAACCACTCCAAACTTTATAAAACAATAATTAATGACCCGAGTAAATGGACAAAGTATGGGTTATCATGGCTAGGGAGAATAAATACGATAAAAACGAATGTCCTTCCTAGGTTGCTCTACATATTTCGAACACTTCAGATCGCGATTAAATAAAAAAAATTAGAAAATATTCAAAGGAAAATATTTCAGTTTATCTGGAACCACTCTCCCTCACGCATCACAAAGAAAATTATGTACCTTCATAAGTCAGAGGGGAGACTATCGTGTCCAAACTTAAAATATTACCACAAGGAAGCTCAGTTATCTTTCCTCCGAATAGCACATTCTATAGGGCATCAACCGGCCTGGGTGTATTTAGAGAACCACACTTTAAGGCCCTTAACCTGGGACAAGGTGGCTTGGCTATCAGAATTGCCTCAGAGCCTTAAAAACTCGCCAAACCCCCTAATCAGACACTCACTATCATACTGGAAATGGGCCAAGAAACACACAGGTTTGTTCCCTGGATCCACCCAAATGACCCTAATTCTTGACCACGCTCAGGCCCCGAAACACATGAGCACAACATCACAACACTGGTGGAGGTCAAGGAAACTAGATAGACTTGGAGACTGGTTAGTAAAGGGCCAGATGCTCACCTATGAGGAACTGAGGGACAAGCATGAGCTACTGCTGTCAGAACATTACAATTACTGTAGACTGAGGCATTTCACACACTCCCTGACCCAGAAACAGGGGACACCAGTTGTAAATTGGTTCTCCAAAATTTGTAGATAAACCTCTATCAAGGGGGATCATTGGGTCGCTTTACAAATATAAAACATTTTTACTGGTTGAAGCGACACTGGGGGAAGTACTGGAGTGGGGGAGCCCTGGAGACCCTTCAGAAGCAACTGGCGGCAAAATCATCCCAGGAAATGATCATCCCAAAAATAAGAAGGACTAGCCAGCTAACTTTCACAAAATGTCTTTATTGTAAATATGTATTTTTGCACAACTGTTATGCAAGACTGTTCAAAAATGCTTTATTTTTCATTACATGCTGTACGCCTTCTGACAATAAAAGAATTTAAATGCAAAAATTAGGTATTGTTGCAGGGACCAGAAAAATTGATGTTAGTTTGCCAGGCAGAAAGTGCCCTAAAACATTGCGTCTTGAACCCTAGTTGGTGGCAGATAAGTCACGCAAGTCATCCGGCATTCAGGGATAAAATACAGCAGCGTGTGGACCATTATTAGCTCAAGGCAGCTCATCTATCAGGCCTTTTTTAATCGAATGTATCGCTCACTGTCAGTCCCTTCGGGATCCATACCTCATTCATCTTAATAAAGGTGACGTAATCTAGACTTTTTTAACCTAGGCAACTTCTTTTCTCAGTGACAAAACCTCCTGCTGCACTGAAGGTCCTTTCTGACAGGACACTTGAAGCGGGGCAGGACAGAAGTTCTATGGCAAATTGGGATAGCTCAGGCCACAGGGCAAACGTGCACACCCAGTAGTCAAGGGGTTCATCAAAAGACCCCATTTGCACAAGGTTGGATGCCGAGCTAGTCATGTCCCGTTCCTCGTTCTCAGTGATCTCACTGAAGGTATGTTCTTCCCCCCAGCCACGTACAACACCACGGGTACCAGATAGGTGACAACGAGCACCCTGGGATGCCTGTTGTGGTTGGTCTTTCTCCTCCTCCTCAAAGCCACATTCCTCCTCTGACTCCTCTTCCTCACAATCCTCTTCCAGCATTGCCGCAGGTCCAGCAAGCGATGCTGATCAGGTTGTTTCTGGTGGTGATGGTGACCACAACTCTTCCTCTTCCTCTTCACGCTCATCTACGGCCTGATCCAGCACTCTTCGCAGGGCACGCTCCAGGAAGAAAACAAATGGTATGATGTCGCTGATGGTGCCCTGGGTGCGACTGACCAGGTTTGTCATTTCCTCAAAAGGACGCATAAGCCTACAGGCATTGCGCATGGGCGTCTAGTAACGGGGCAAAAAAATCCCCAGCTCCGCAGAGGCTGTCCTAGCACCCCGGTCATACAAATACTCGTTAACGGCCTTTTCTTGTTGGAGCAGGCGGTCGAACATTAGGAGTGTTGAATTCCAACGTGTCGGGCTGTCTAAAATCAAGCGCCTCACTGGCATGTTATTTCTCCGCTGGATATCTGTAAAGTGCGCCATGGCCGTGTAGGGACGCCTGAAATGGGCACACACCTTCCTGGCCTGCTTTAGGATGTCCTGTAAGCCTGGGTACTTGTGCACAAAGCGTTGTACAATCAGATTACACACATGTGCCATGCACGGCACGTGTCAACTTGCCCAAATGTAATGCCGCCAACAAATTTCTTCCGTTGTCACAAACCACTTTGCCGATCTCCAGTTGGTGCGGAGTCAGCCACTGATCCACCAGTGCGTTCAGGGCGGACAGGAGTGCTAGTCCGGGGTGACTCTCTGCTTTCAGGGAAGTCAACCCCAAGACAGCGTGACACTGCCGTATCCGGGATGTGGAATAGTACCTGTGGAGCTGGGGGGGGGGGAGCAAGGCATAGCAGCAGCATAAGAGGACTCAGCCGAGGAGGTTATGGAAGAGGATGGAGTAGGAGGAGTAGAGGAGGTGGCAGCAGGCCTGCCTGCAAGTCGTGGCGGTGTCACCAACTCCTCTGCAGAGCCACGTATTCCATGCTTGGCAGCCGTCATAAGGTTTACCCAATGCGCAGTGTAGGTGATATACCTGCCCTGACCATGCTTTGCAGACCAGGTATCAGTGGTCAGATGGACCCTTGCCCCAACACTGTGTGCCAGAGATGCCATTACTTCCTTTTGCACAATCGAGTACATGTTGGGTATTGCCTTTTGTGCAAAGAAATTTCGGCCGGGTACCTTCCACTGCAGTGTCCCAATAGCTACAAATTTTTTGAACGCCTCAGACTCCACCAGCTTGTATGGTAAAAGCTGGCGGGCTAAGAGTTCAGACAAGCCAGCTGTCAGTTGCCGGGCAAGGGGGTGACTTTGTGACATTGGCTTCTTACGCTCAAACATGTCCTTGACAGACACCTGACTGTGGGCCGATGAGCAGGGACTTCTCAGGGCGAGACACGGAGTGGCGGATGGTTGAGAGGGGGCAAGCAGGGCAGCAGTGGTTGACGTGGCTGAAGATGCTGGACCAGGAGGAGGATGGCGGCTTTGACTTTGTGTGCTGCTTGTACTCATGTGTTGATCCCATAGGCGTTTGTGATGTGAAATCATGTGCCTTCGCAAAGAAGTTGTACCTAGGTGGGTGTTGGACTTCCCACGACTCAGTTTCTTTTCGCACAGGTTGCAAATGGCATCGCTGTTGTCACAGGCAGAAACACAAAAAAATTACCACACTGCTGAGCTCTGCAATGACGGCATTCTGGTGGTGGCAAAAGCATGCGTTGACTGGCGTGCTGTCTGGCTGACTCCGGGTGCCGATGCATGCAATCTGACTGTGCCACTAGCTACTTGCGACGACCTCCCTCTTCTTCCAACTCGTCTCCTCCTCCTCTCTGTCTCCCCATCTGAACTTTCCTCCTGGTCTTCTTCTCTTATAGCGGGCACCCACGTGACATCCACGGACGCATCGTCATCATCAGCTGCTTCACTTGTATCTGACAGCTCAACAAAGGAAGCAGCACCGGGTACGACATCATGATCATCAGACCGAACGTCCATGTGTGTAATGCTGCCTGACTGGGACATATCCCTGTTATCTACATCCTCTGGCACTAATGTTTGCCCATCACTCATTTCTTCCAACGGATGTGTAAATAACTTTGCTGACGGATCAAGTGAAGTGGCTGTGGTGCTAGTGTTGGTGGTGGCGGCATGCGGGCGAGTGGTAACTGGAGAGGTGCCCGAAGCTAAGCTGGAGGAGGATTGTGCGTCTAGGTTCCGAGCGGAAGCTGTAGAAGATTGGGTGTCCTGTGATAGCCAGTCAACCATGTCCTCAGAACTTTTCAAGTTCAGGGTACGTTGCCTCTGAAAACTGGGCATTATTCTAGGGCCAAAGGGAATCACAGCACCATGACCACGACGGCCCCTGCGGGGTGGCCTGCCTCTGCCTGTCATTTTTTTTCCGATTAGTGGTACTATGCATGCAAGCTACTGTGACACCAGATATGAGTGTCACTGTGCACTGGCAAAAGTTGGCAGAGTAGATGCAATAGGCCTCACACACACGCCTGTAGGCAGGCAACTGATTTTCAATCGATTACAGTCAAAAAAGGGTTCTTAAATGTCACTGTACACTAGGTTGCACCAGATATGAGTGTCACTGTGCACTGGCAAAAGTTGTCAGAGTAGATGCAATAGGCCTCACACACACGCCTGTAGGCAGGCAACTGATATTCAATCGATTACAGTCAAAAAATGGTTCTTTTATTTCACTGTACACTAGGTTGCACCGGATATGAGTGTCACTGTGCACTGGCAAAAGTTGGCAGAGTAGATGCAATAGGCCTCACACACACGCCTGTATGCAGGCAACTGATATTCAATCGATTACAGTCAAAAAAGGGTTCTTAAATGTCACTGTACACTAGGTTGCACCAGATCTGTCACTGTGCACTGGCAAAAGTTGGCAGAGTAGATGCAATAGGCCTCACACACGCCTGTAGGCAGGCAATTGCTATTCAATCTATTACAGTCAAAAAATTGTTGTTTTATTTCACTGAGCACAATAGAAGCTGTTAGGTGTTAGCCTGTCACACACACACGCTGGCAGGCAGGCATATGCAATTTGATTACACAGAAAAAAATAATAAAATAAAATAAATGATGTTCTAGCCCTAAAAAGGGCTTTTTGGGTTGCTGTCCTTGCAGCAGATATCAGGTCTGTAGTGGAAGCTAAATACACAGCCTGGCTATCTATTTCTCTATTAAATCAGCAGCAGCTACACTATCTGTCCTCTCACAAAGAATGCAGCATCAGAATTATTCTAAAATGGAGGCTGTCCTTCAGATGGAAGGCTCTGGAAGGGAGCGTATGCTGCTGATTGGCTGGAATGTGTCTGCTGACTGTAAGGTGCAGGGTCAAAGTTTCCTCAATGATAAAAAATAGGGGGCGGACCGAAAAGCGCATGTGTTCGGCGTTCACTGCGAACGCGAACATGCAAATATCGGCCGCAAATAGTCCGCAGGCGAACTGTTCGGGACATCACTATTTAGCGCCATTTTTTTTTAAGCAGGGATATTGTTTCACTGTGATTGTACTGGAAAGAATGTGTTTTTTGGTTTGTAATTAGTATGTTTGAGATCAGTGTTATTAGACTCCCATTCTAGATCATCTAAATCTTTTATAATAATGGCTTCTATGAATGATTTATCCTTAACTAAGGACTCATCTAGTATATTTCTACTTGTTGCAGCCCCTACTTCCTTCTCTGCCTTGCCAAAGGGACCCAACCCCACATGCCCACATACCTTCTACCTATGGGTGGAGGCGTTGTAGGGGAGGCACCCCCCACCCCTAGGAGGCAGCAGCATCCAAGGTGGTGGAGGCATTGAGGGAGGAGAGGAGCGGCCAGGCTGCAGGGGTGTGGCCAGGAAACTTTCATGGATTGAGGAGGAACTGGTCCGGAGTCCCTGTGTAGCATCCACTAGCTCCTGCATAAGGATCAGCATCTCCTTAATGGTTGCCTCCAATGGTGGACATTGGGATGGAGATCTGCTGAAGAAGGCTTGGTGAAGAGACTGTGGTGTTGGCCTAGTAGGGAGGGGCTGAGGCCTGGCTGGAGTCTGTAGTGTTGGTAGCGGTGGGCCTGGTGGGAACCAGGTTGTGCTGCTGGTGGATGGAGGAGGAGGTGGTGGGGGAAATAAGCTTTGTTAGGTCCAGTAGGAAGGGGCTTGGGTGTCAGTGGGGTCAAATGCCACGGGTGTGGCAAAAGGGCCAGCATCTGCCACTCCCCCTCTGACCCTGCCCATACTATGGGTGACTCCCTCTCTCCCCCTGCCTCTCCTCCACTCCCTATCTCCCGCCCTTTGCTAGCCTTGCCTACCCTCAACTCCACTCCCTTTCCTATCCTCACCTCCTCTCTCTCCCTCACTCTTCTATGCTCACGTACACTCCCTCTGTCTTCACATTGACCTCCACTTTATCCATCCTTACCTCTATTCCCTCTCTCTCCACCTTCACTTCAACTCCCTCTTTAACAATCCCATAAAAAAAAAGGATAAATGAAAATAATATATGTATACATTTTCTAATGTATAAAATGTATGTTTTATATGTATTTAGTATCTGTTAGGGTATAGCATGGGGAGTGGGGGTGTTTGGGTCAATCGGCCTTCTTCCACAGAATTTCCAACTTAATGGTTTCCTGGCAGACATTTACATGGGTGGTTGGAGGAGACATGAATGCAGTTATAGACCCCATGAAGGATACGACTAGGGCTGTCTTTTCTCCTCTGGTCCCAGCAGCAATGAGAGCACTTACATCTTTACTCAAAGAACATTTCTTATTTGACGTCTGGAGAGGTCTAAATCGGACTGAAAACAACTATACATTCTATTCATTCCTATCACATAAATAGTTGTGAGCATTGCGGGGGAAGCGAGGGCCGCATTTGCAAGCAAAGAGCGCTGAAGGCACTCCTTTCACTGGTGGGGATGAGCGCCATAGGAGCTCATCCCTATGACCCCGTACGACTTAGGCAGTGTACGCCAAAGGCGCTCATTGCGCTGGAGGAGATAAGCGTCCCATAGGCGCTATTCCCTACGACCCCACATTACTTAGGCAGTTAATGTGGAAGGCACCCACTGCGCAGGAGGAGATGAGCTCCATAGGTGCTCTTCCCTACGACCGCGGGACTACAGATCAACAAAAATCTCAATTATACAAGTTACAATGCGGCACCCGTAGCAGTTTGAAAAAATTGCGTGGAAAATGTACGCCCCATAGAAATCAGAGGTCGAAAAAATACAACCAAACTAAATAAATAAATAAAATAAAACAGTCATAAAATAAATATCACACACAGCACGGGGAACAGCCAAGACATCTGGGAGTGAGGTTGCACGCAAATTTAAACAGAATTTGCAGAGTTTCGGCACTCGAAAATCGACTAAACAAGAAATAAAAATGGAGGCTGAAAAAACTGAAAACGACCCCTAACCACGCAAAACACCACCAGGCACATACGACTTTAAAACAGGAACGTACGAGGTACAAAATACACTATTAGGAAGGACAGAAAATGCTCCACACCCGCGTAACACATAGACAATCGCCGCCATTTTACAACACTAACTTGCAACTAATAACATTACCATTCTAAAATGCCACCTTACCCAACTAAACAAACTCTTTGCCCTCGCGCACGCAGCCTATTTACACTGCACACTTGTCACATTGCTGACACTTACACCTCAGGTCAGCAACAGTCCAAATGTACATTGTATGCTGCAGGAAAATCAAAAGAGATTGTTAGCTCTTCAGCATACTGATTGCTGGATATATTACTTAGAAATAGGTAAAATATTTTAATTTATTATTTAATTAATTAATTAATTATTATTATTAAAATATTTATATATATATATATATATATATATATATATATATATATATATATTTAAAAAATAAAAATAGCGGAGAGGCGCTCAGCGTGGGGCTCACAATGAGCGCTGAAGGTGCTCACACCACCGAAAGTACACAAGGGGAGAGGCTTGCAATGAGCACCAAAGGCTTTGATTGCGAGCCAAGCGATGGGCGCCAAAGGCACTCAGTGCGAGGCGTGCAATGAGAACCAAAGGTACTCAGAGGACCAAAAGCATTACATTGTGGGGCAAACAGCATTACCTGCCTTACAATTTTAGGACCGTCATTTTTTGACGGGCAAATTGCTAGTCCAATATATATTTCACTCAAATAGATAAATGGCAAATAAACACCCTTATTGCCCCCATTATGGAAGAAGAAATTACAATAGCAATTAAATCAACTAAAGCTCATTAGGCCCATTGCCCAGATGGTTTACGAATCACTATTTTAAGCAATTCAGGGACATTCTCTTACATCACCTTAAAACATCATGAATTCCTGAAGGGTGGCTCTGTGGGTAAATGCTCCAGACTCTAATCTCTGGAGCTGCTGGTTCAAGCCCTGAAAGGGGCAGTCAATTCTGTTTGTGATCATTTAGATGGATGTCCTGACAGTGCTGCAAAGGTAATCAATCAGCTACGGGGGTCTTCGGGGTGTAAACAAAATGGGCAGTTGTGATGCTCCTCATCCAAGATAACTTTTTGTGATTTATAAATGAAAGAAGGTAAGTAATTGTAATATAGATTTCAGAGATTACAGGTATAATATGAGGATTTTCTGAAAGGATTACATTCTTGTTCTTACCTCCTCTGCACTCTCACATCACTATGACTATCTCCTCTGCAGTCTCACATCACTATGACTATCTCCTCTGCACTCTCACATCCCTATGACTACCTCCTCTGCAGTCTCACATCACTATGACTATCTCCTCTGCACTCTCACATCACTATGACTATCTCTTCTGCACTCTCACATCACTATGACTATCTCTTCTGCAGTATCACTTCTCTATACATATATCCTCTAATACACAGAGGCTCTGAGGTCAGCACTGATCACTCACTAGTTAATATACAGATATAACATGGCTGATGTCATAGGGATTGTGATGTCATCAGCATTCTACAGACTACAAGCCTACTATCACAGGGGCCATTGGCGGGTCTCCTTCAGTCCCTAGTAACCAGTACTGATACTTTATTGGGTGAAAAGGGATCCCTTAAGGGAAACTGGATCTTATAAGGTGCTGGATGGTGCCAATTTCTTGAGGTGAGTTTAAAGGGTTGAAGGCTACATAGTTAATAGTAACTTGCCCGGGACAATATTTGAAGTGTCTTTCCCCCTGCTGTGTCTCTTTCCCCCTCTTCCTCCCATGTGTCTCTTCCTCCCTTCTCCTTCCCCTGTGCCTCTCCCCTCCCTCCTCTGTGTCTCTTTCCCTCTCTCCCTCTCAAATTGTTTCCCTCACAATCTTATTGATCCAGCCTAGCATCCATAACCCATGCTCTCGTCAGTAGCATTGAAGGGTCTGGGATACAGGACCTGCACAAATTACACCAATCAACTCCATAGTATTTCTTTTTTATGCCACAGCCATAGGAGCCAAAAGAAAATGGCAAACTGATTACTGATAACAGGGATACATTATATATTTGCAAGCTTCCCAAGTTAGCATGAAGGTCACAGGAGATGGAGGTTTTTGTAGCCAGAGTGAGAGTGCAGGAAAAGTAAAAGTTTGGAGTGCAGGTTTATATATATTTTTTTATTATATTAGCTTATTAAATACTACTTTACACTTAATTGTACAATACACATTAATGCAAATAGCACACTTATAGCTAGGCCACAATATCCACACACCCTGACCCTATTCTCAACATATATAACAAAAAAAAAACATTATATATAAACATATATACAGGACTCCTAACTATAGGCATGAGGATATAGTGGTACTCCTCAACATCATCTGTGCCCACATCACCATATTTATATGGGGGAGTGAGTAAAGTAAGGCCTGGCCCCATTTCCAAGGCCTAGAAGGAGGTAGCAGCTGCAGTCACTAAGGTTGGATTTGCAGAAAGGGATGTGAGGTCAGTTAGGCACCATTATGATGACAGCCAGGATAAGATCAGGAGGATGATGAAAGAGGGGGCAAGAGTAGTGAGAGCTTCATGTAGTGGCCCCAGAGTACAAGGATTTTGAGAAGTTGCTGAAGGAGATGATGGCAAAAGGGATTGTCCCTGGAGCTCCAGGCTTGATGACAACAACGGATCCAGCCTCTTGGTCAGATGAATATCAGATAAACCAACATACCCACACACATGGATAACAATAATCCCATGGAAACACACCAATGGGACTTAGATGTGAGCTCCCTCTAACTAGGGATAGATATATCATCTATACCTCCTCAAATCCAGGAACGTTACACATCACTCTCATTGGTGGTCAGCATCATATGTGTGTTAAATAGCCGCATCAAATACCAGATAGATATACAATTAGGAAACATCTACTTGAGACTACACATAAGGGTGTATCAGCTGCAGCATATACAGATTGAGACTCTAGGGATGCTCATTAAATTATTCAGAGTATGAGTATGCATTTGCTACAGAGGCCACAAATCTGAATATTATTGCTCATGGTGATGCTCATGACAGATACATAATGATTTTCACTTCTTGTGGATAAAATTCAGATAAGTTGGTTTATTGTTACAGCAACAGTATTTACCACGGTACTGTACATACAGATTTTTATATATTTTTTCTTCTCTTCTGCCTTTTTTTGCGTATGACCACCTTTTTTGACATTTTTGATATTCTGAACACACTGTATGTGTGTAATTAAATTGATTTACATAATCCATGAGTTAATGCACCTATATAATGGAGCAGATAAAGACATGATGTAAGCGCTATGTGCGTTACTAGTTGCATCTATTGTATGGAGTGGAACTTTAAATTTTTATTCATTTGATTGTGGTTTCTGTGGTGTAATAACCACATGTGACTCTAGTAGGTGCTATGCATCATTATTATTATACATTACATTATTATTTATAAATTATTTCATTGACCCCTTTAGGTTTATCCCTTTTTTCCAACTTCTTGTCCTCTCTGGTCTGCCCACACCACATCCATGACATTAATGTGCAATCTCATCAAGCATTGGATGATACCAGAACATTTCAGTGACACAAATGTGGTTTACAAGTGATCACATATCTTAATATTTCCAAAATTAGTTCAAACAGTTTTTGAAAGGTTATCATCACTATTTTCTAGTGCATGGGTGAATAAGATCATTGCTGATTATTGGGAGTTAATACTTTGATATATATATATATATATATATATATATATATATATATATATATATATATAGTGTCACTGATGTGGCTCATCATTCCACTGAAGGGTTGTTAATCATATCACATGTCCAATTAATAATTAATTGATACATTAAGACTAGCACTAAATGTCACATGATCACTATTGGTATACATATTGCCACAAGAACAACAGTAATGGTGAGGGACTTTCCAGATGTACCCATGATTCTCCTTGATGGAGGTGAGATTCCTGGTGCTCCGTGTGCCTCTCCACAGTCTCCTGTTTGCTGATCTTTGTGAACAGCTTCAGGACATTACTGTAATCCTCCTTGTCACGATTTGTCCCTATATGGCCATGTCCATGTGTGTATAACATCCTGTTCCTTACAATCTCCATGTGAAGATCCAGTGACCTGTGCTATCTGTTGATCCACATGTGGTGGTCACCTCCCTCTTGAATCCACCATAAGTCTTTCGGGGTAGGTCTCTTGCAATGACTATGTGAGGGGTGAATATAATACATAGCGAGATTTACTTTGCTCTTAAAGATATAGGGAAACATAATAGGGCTATTGGTTTGTAGGTGAATCAGAAACGCTGACTGAAAGCTAAATGTTACAAACCTTAATGTTATTTTACTGTCAGGTATTTTTTTAAAGTTTGTAATATTTAGCTATCAAAAAGAGTAGAGGTGCTCATCTAAGAATGAATTTGTCTTGTGGGTCTGGTTTTAGTCACTTGTGGCCTTCCCAGGGAGAACTATCCTGTACTATATGAGTTTGAGTGATCCAGCCCCGAAATACCAGGTAATTCTACCCTGAACAGGCTGGCAGTCAGCCTTTCTGATCCACCCACAATCCAGATATTTTGTTAATAAGAGAACATTGAAGTCGCCTTGGTCTAACCAACATTAGACTTCTGCAGGTGGCTGCACCAAAACATTGGCCCTAATGTCTCAATGACAATAATCTGTCATTAATAAAAAAAATATAATCTTGGGTTGTAGGTGGATCAGAAAGGCTTACTGACAGCTCAGAATGACAAACTGGGTAATGGGCTAAATGTTCCTAGAATATTATAATTATTCTTTATTGTAGGTCTTAATTTTATTTCCTAAAAAATGTATACTCATCAGCTTTCCATTAGACCCACTAAAAGTACTGGTAGTTTTAGCTGCCTCATTCCCACTGTGCACATAGAAGCCTATTCCACATTCATTATCTTCCTACCTCAGGAAGTAGATCAGCAGAAACCACAATGGTGACCTCACTGCAGTATAAATGTATATAATAGTATAACTAAAGGACTGTAGTGACCCTGTAACCATTTAGAGGCTGGTTTAGTCACTCTGGCCGTGTCCTGGCCATACAGACATTATATAGTTACTGTTACACGCGTGACAATGACCACCAGGTTACACAATACCAGGTAAATACAGATATAAATGTCATGTTTAGTGAAAGTATTAACACTGATCTTCACTTCTCTAATTGGAAGTTAATCGGCTGGAATTGTCCTCTAGAGATGAACATGATATAGAATAAAGAAAAAAGCACAAGAAATATGGCGGCTCTGCACTAGACTTAGTGATGATCTATTATCCTCTGGGCTGGGCCCTGTCCTGTGTAATATGTGTAAGCAGGTCTGTATCATTAGTATCTTTACTGGGAAATGTATAATCACTGGGAAGTAATTACAATAATTAAGAGGCTGCTGTAAACAGCTAGTGGGATGTTTGTCTGTGTATAAATAAAGATTTTGTAGTTTTGATGAATTGTAGTCCTTTATCTGCCTGTGATACCTCAGCTCCAGCTGTCAGCCATCTTGTGTTATATAACGTGTCTCTTTACCTCATATAAGTCACACTGGTGAGTTCTGTCACATTTATACAGATTTCTCCATCACATTTACACAGACAGTTTATAGTATAGATCTGTGTTGTGTATAAATCAGATCTGTGTCACACAATAAGTGCAGTTTAGATGGTGATTTCTTCTCTTTCCTTCTCACAAATGAAACTCAACATCTCATGACTTAAATGTGATATTATATGTCATATGTAATATATAAACAGTGCTATTAGGTAAATTACACCAGATAATTACAGTCATATTACTGATGAGCTATTGTTTATATTCTTATAATTTACTTTTCTGAAGAACTTCACTTGAAAATGTGCAACAAGTTACACTGGAAATAATCATGTTAGAGAATAAATAATCATGTTACACTAGAAATAATCATGTTGCACTGGAAATAATCATGTAAGGCTAGAAATAGGACACAATCCTCTGATGTATTATTTTTATTTGTATTTATGCTACTGTGGAATTGGCCACTCTGTATTCAGTCACCATTTTCTATTCAGTCGGCCATTTTGTGTTCAGTCGGCCATTTTGTGATCAGTAGCTCAGCTGCCTGAGGTGTGAGGAGACTATAAATATTCAGGAAGTTTCTATCTGCATAGCCCCCCGCAGCATAGGTAACATAGATATATATACACACATAGATTTATGTTCTAATATCTATATATATATACCGTATTTATCGGCATATAACACACACCTTTTCTCCCTGAAAATAGGGGGCAAATGATGTGTGCGTGTTATACACCGATATAATGTAAAGAACCTGTGTCTCTCTACCACCCCCCCTCCGTGTCTCTCTACCCCCTGTGTCTCTCTAACCCCGTGTCTCTTTCCCTCCCCCCTCCTCATCCTCAACCCCCCCTCCTCATTCTAAACGCCCCTCCTCATTCTAAACCCCCCTAAATACCGACCCCCCTCCCTTTCCCCTCACTTACCTGTTTCTGCTCCGGAGCAGAAGCAGGTAAGTGAGGGGAAAGGGAGAGGGGGAGGTATTTAGGGGGTTCAGGTTGAGGAGGGGGGTTGAGGAGGGAGGTTGAGGAAGGAAGTTGAGGAGGGGGTTGAGGATGAGGGAGGTTGAGGATGAGGACAGGGGTTGAGGAGGGGGGTTGAGGATGGGGGGGGTTGAGGATGAGGAGGGAGGTTGAGGAGGCGGGGGGGAGGTTGAGGAGGCGGGTTGAGGTTGAGGAGGGGGTTGAGGATGAGGAGGGGGTTGAGGATGGGGGGGAGTTTCTTGCTTTTCCAGATAGCAGCAATTTCTGAGTAAACTTTTGTAAAAACATATAATAGCCAAGTTTCTTTGTTAAAACAGTTGCTTTTACTGTCATTTTACGTTATTTACCTTATAAGTGTTAATAATATTAATTTAAAAAAGTTCTGAGCTACCCTTATTTTGCTTCAAAGTTCTTTATTTGAAATTTGAGTTATTTTTCCTGAAATTTTCTTCTTAAAATGAGGTGCCTGTTATACGCCGGTGCGTGTTATACGCCGATAAACAGTGATTTTATATATATATATATATATATATATATATATATATATATATATATAATATGAAAGTACTAGCAATAACATTTGAAGCCATGGCAATGCTGGTGACACGCAATGTAAAGCTTTTTCTACTCTGAGGACCTTTGGCGCTCATTGCGAGCCTCTCCTCTCGTTTACTTTTGCTCCTCTTAACACCTTTGGTGCTCATCACAAAAACAGATAAATATGTCTATTTTTTTAAAATAATAATTAATTAATGAATTAGTTACTTAATAAATGAATATACTTTACCTATTTGTAATTGATATATCCAGCAATGAATAGCCTGAAGAGCTAAGTATCTCTTTTTATTTTCCTGCAGCATACAATGTACAGTTGGACTGTTACTGGCCTGAGGGGAAAGTGTCATCAGTGTCCCAACTGTGCATTAGAAATATGATGCGTGCGCGAGGGCAAACCGTTGGTTTAGTTGTGTAAAGTGCCATTTTAGATTCGTAATGTTATTAGTTGCAGGTTAGTGTTGTAAAAGGTCGTTGTTTGTCTATGTGCTACGCGACTCGCGAGCACTTTCTGTGCTTCCTAATAGTATTTTTGTCCCTGGCAAAAGTCCTATGTGCCTGCGCATTTTGGGGTCGTGTAGCTACGTTGTCATTTTTTCGGCTGCCATTTTTTTTCTTGCTTAGCCGATTTTCAAGTTTTAAACTTCCTTAAATTCCACTTTTATTAGCGTGCGACCTCACTGGCAGATGTCTTGGTTGTCCCCCCATGCTGTGTGTGATTTTTTAAAATGTTTTGTTTGTATTTTGTAGTGTTTTTGTTGTTTTTGGATGTGAGCATTTCAGCCGTTAACTTCGTATTTTTGCGTCTTCATATTTTTTAATAAATTCTGCAGGTCGTAATTAAAAGTCGTATGTCTTTGTCAGTGTTTTCTGCGCTTCGGGTTTCTGTACCCTCGTTTTCATTTTTTTTCGGCCGCCATTTTTTTTTCTCGCTTAGCAGATTTTCAAATGGCGAAACTCCTTAAATTCGACTTTCATTTGCGTGCAACCTCAAACCCAGACATCCTGGCTGTCCCCCCTGCTGTGCGTGATTATTTTTATGTTTTTTTTATTTTTCAGTGGCTTTGGTATGTTTTGTTATACGTGTTTTGGTCGTTAGCTTCGTATTTTTGTGACCTCGCATTTTTTTTTTTTCTAGGACCCGCGGGTCATATTTTTTTTTCTCTAAGTCCGTATTTCCTCTTTATGCGTTATTGTTTTTTATCTAAGTCCTGCGGGTCATATTTATCTAAGTCCCGCTTTTCTGGGCTGTTTTTTACCACGAGTGAGGCGCCGTAGAGCCTCCACCTCCGCAAATGCAGCCCCTCGCTTCATGAGGGTCCGCATTTGCAGCCTGCAATGAGCCTTAGGCTCATTGCAGCCGATGTTGGAGCCTCCATCTCCGCAAATGTGGCCCTCGCATGGCGAGGTGCGCATTTGCAGCCAGAACTGCTTTCCACCGAGTGACGACGACTCGCAGTTTGACAACTATTATATGTGATATAAATTGTATGTTATCAATATAAAGGTAAACCACTATGTACTGTATAAAGGTTGTGATAGGTGGCCTCTAATCAGTGAGATCACATGACACAAATGGGGCGGAGTCACTATGTTTTATACAGTTTCACAAACACCTCAGGTGCAATTGCCTCTAGTCTAAATTATACTACTGTAATCTTATTGGATCTGGGGGAAATAATACTCAGAGTTTAGATACAGACCTTGGGAGATTACACAGACACTTATTCCTTGTTTCCTTATTTGATGGGTCTCAGGTATAACTGATCCTGTTAATGTGGAGAAAGGAAGCTTCTATCTGCAGCCACCAGAGGAGCCCAGCCATTGCCATCATGGACCCACTCTTGTCATGTAAGTAGAGCAGATATTATACTGCCTGAGATCTGCAAGGAGGAAATATCTGGGGAGCTTGTGGTTCTGTGAGTAACAAACCAGACTCCTGTATGGAGAGGGGGAAGGGGGGAAAAGAGAGGGAAAAGGTGAGGGGGTAAATAAGGAGAAATGTGTGGAAATCGACTTGCCATAGCTTTCCTCCACATAAACAAATGTCTTTTTAAATTCATCGCTGTAGTCACCACCCAAAGAGAAATCTGTCACTGCCTCCACTTTTCCCCAATATATTTGCCCGGAGTTAAGATTACAGTTTTTCTCTAATCTTTGTATTTTTAACACTGAGCAGCAGGCCAGCTTTCGCACTTTCTTCTTTCACCCTCATCAATAGGTCCTTTAGTTCCTCCTCACTTTCCGCCATCAGAGTAGTATCATCCATGTACTGAGGTTGTCCATATTTCTTCCAGCAATATTGATTCTGGCTTTGGATCCATCCAGACTTGATTTACACATGATGTACTGCGCGTATAGGTTGAATAAATAAGGTGAAAAAGTCTAACCTTGTCAAACTGCTTTCCTGAACTTAAACCATTCTGTTGTCCCATATTTGGTTCTGACCATGGGTTCTTGGTCCACATACAGATTCTTTAGGAGGCAGATTAGATGATCTGGTACTCCCATCTCTATAAGAACATGCCACATTTTGTTCTGATCCACACAGGCAAAGGCTTTAGATCAATCTATGCAGCAGAAGTAAATGCTTTTCTGGAACTCTCTTGCTTTCTCTATTATCCGTCAGACATTGGCAATTTGATCTCTTGCACCTCTTCCTCTGCAGAGCCCGGCTTGTACATCCAGTAGTTCCCAGTCCATATATTTTTGGAGTTGAGCTTGTAGGATCTTAAGCATTACTTTGCTGGCATGCAAAATGAATGCAATTGTTTGATAATTGGAGCACTCCTTGGTACTGGATTTTGGGGGGATTGAAATGTAGACTGACCTTTTACATTGTATCGGCCACTGCTAAATGTTCTAAATTTGTTGGCATAAGGCAAGCAACATTTTCATAGAACCATCCTGTAGGAGTTTGAATCTTGAAACTGGGATCCATCAGTTCCCGTAGCCTCAGTGTATTCCTGTCCCCTCTTATTTATCTGGTCTGCTAAATTCCTGCCATTTTTGTCTTTTATTACACCCACTTTGGCATGAAAGGTTATTTTATCTTCTTTCTCTTTACATCACTCACTATAGAAAGTCTCCTTGTTTCTTCTTGCTATCCTCTGGAATTCTGCATTCTGTCTTTTCCTATCACCACTACCTTCTTTCCTTATTTCCTGGGCTACTTTCAAAGTCTTCTCAGCCAGTTTTCTTTCTCAGTTGTCTTTCTTTTGAAGATATTCTAATGTCTTGTTTTCTAGATAATGTCGCAAATGTCTGTCCAAATATCTTCAGTCATTCTGTCTACATATTGCAAAATATAAGAGGAGATCTAAATGGTTGATCTTGATGGACTAAAAATATTTTTTCAACCCCATTTACTATTACTGTTTCCAGTTTTGCGTGTTTATGGTGGTGTTTTGCGTGTTTAGGGACCTTTAGCCTCGTTTTAGTTTTGCTAGGCGGACATTTTTTCTCTCGCTTAGGTGATTTTCGGGTCTATAAACTCCGAAATTTGTGCTTAAATGGAGGTGTAACTTCACTTGCAGAGGTCCTGGGTGCCCCCCCTTGCTGTGAGTAAGCTTTTTATGTGTTTGTTGTTTGTATTTATTGTGTTTGTAATGTTTTTGGGGTCGCGCGGGTTGCACCCTTGTTTTTTAATCTCGTAGGTGTTTTTCAGCAAATACATAGGTGTTTGGTGGTGTTTTGCGTCTTTAGACTGCCGTAGCCTTGTTTTCTTTTTTTTCGCGGCCATTTTTTCTCTCGCTTAGAGAATTTTTTAGTGTCTAAACTCGTTTAATTTCAGTTAAATTGAGTTGTAACTTTAGTTTTCGAGGTCCTGGATGCTCCCTCTTCCTGTAATTAAGCTTTTTATGTATTTGTTGTGTGTATTTGTTGTATTTTTCATGTTTTCATGTGCGCGTGTTGCGGCCGGTTTTTGCAAGGTCGTAATAGTTTGTAACGTGTCTCATATTTTCCTGGCGTAACAACGTAAATTTTGCGAGGGTCGCAGTCGCTCCTTGCCAGCAACTGCGGCCCTCGCCCACAAGCGTGAGCAACGGCTTGTATGCTCACAACTATATATGTGTTATATATATATATATATATATATATATATATAGAGAGAGAGAGAGAGAGAATTATACATATATAAAGAAAGAGAGATCTTATTCTTGTGTATGCAATGCTAAACATGTTATTTCTTAAATGTATACAGCAAATTGTAAAAATATGACATAATTTAATACAGGTACTTTATCAGTTTTAATTTGTTTTAAATATACATCTTCCATTATACTTACATTGGAGTTTCTAATTCTTGTTTGTTATTTGAGATTTCAGATTCCCCAGCTGTATATTTTTGCCTTTGTCATAGAGAAATATCATATTCTAATAAAATGCTGTACCACTCTTGGCCTCCCTTTACATATCTTTACTTCAGAACAGACAAACCTTTACCCTTTTTCTGTTTGCATGTTTACTGTAGAGCAGTATTACTCCTCATGTAGTGTTATTACTCATTTTCATTTGATCACTGCTTGGATCCTTGTCTTCTCTATTGGGTGAGAGGATGGCAAGAGAAAGAAGGGAATATAGAAAGGGGGCAGGATGAGGAAATATGGGTCTGGATGGCCATTAGCTACCCCTGCCCACAGAGCTACTCAAATTCCTGAATGTGCATCTCACAGAGGTAATTGTGAGATGCTGAATATGGTCTCCTTGATGAAAAAACAACAAAGGAGAAGAAATACTACCATAGACTGCCCGATGGAGACCCTCATGGGCAAGCAGACGGCGTCCCTATGGATCTGGCTGAAGGTGCTTATAAAGGAGGGGATCATGCTGAAAGAGTGATATGATGATCTTGATACGCATGCTATGTTGATGGATTCCCTACATCAGCCTGGGCTTGTTTGATTGTCTCCAGGAGATGTTGCGCTGTGATCCAGAGTGTGGTAATGGTACAGAGCAATGCTGGAGAAGCCTGTCAGACTAGCGCTATCAGCAGCTGATGAGAGAACCGGGTACAGCAGCAGCTACACTTATTCAGTAGATAGCTTTAAAAAGGGGTTGGATGAACTTTTCTTTAAAAATGACTTCAGGGTAACGTTAAGTAGCTAAAATATGTAAGATATAAATGCAGGTGCAGTCCAATTACCACTGTTTAGAATAAGGAGGCAAGTTTTGACCAAATGAGACAATTGTCAGGGTCTTAAAGGGTGTTTTTTTATTTGCCTCCCTCTGGATCAATGAACAATTCACAAAATATAAAAATTCAATAAGATGTAAAAAGGTTGAACTTGCTGAACTAAAAAAAGCATTTTTTCTATCTTAATTACCTTGTAAAATATTTAACTGCAAAGTAACTGCATTTAGAAAGTAAAAAATATAAATATACTATATGTGAGGCTTTTGGTCCTCGTTGGTTTTATTTTCAAAGTCCCACGTGCCTGGCATTGAAGTGCTACTGTTTGCGCCATTGTGTATTTTCTAACTTCTGCGTGCCTGGCGTTGCTGAGCCTTATGTTTTTTTTTATCCTGTTTCAGAATTTTTTCGTCCGCCATTTTTTCCTTTGCTTAGCCGATTTTTTTTTAATTTTTTTTTTTATTACGTTTCAAAAAACATACAGAAAACAAATTAAGATTTACAGAACAAGGCATACATAAACAGGAACACAGATGCCTTAATAGGTAACTAAGGCGCTAGATACATACGCAATTATTTAGATTTCAGCGTGGGAACATTACATAGCTGTTCGATATCTAAACACACAGTGCATATTTATAGAAAAAATAAATAAATAAATAAATAAATAAAATTAGAAAGAAAAAAAGAAGAAGGGAAAATATTTTGCACTAGCTTAATGAAAACATTGTTGCTCATAAGGAAACATCCTAAATACCAGATAGAAAGCTTAGAGACATTATATATACTCCATATAGTCGTCCCATTTCGACCAACTGAAATGACGGGCAAAACCCACCGAGGAAATGTCATAACGATTATTCATTAATTCTCTATTTATATGAACAAGATTACGTAGTTCATAAATTGTAGGAATCGTGGGTTGCTTCCAATATTTTACCAAGAGATACTTGGCCACCAAAAGAATGTGGCATATCAGGTATCTATCTATGGGAGGTAATTTCTCTATATTCATGTGAAGAATTGCTTCTTGGGGAGATAGGGAAAATTGTTTATCAAGCAATTTGGATATTAGTTGGGAAATATCTAGCCACCACTTCTGTAATTTAATACAGTCCCACCAGATCTGATAGTCAGTGCCTTTTGAGCCACATAGTTTCCAGCAGCGATCTGTTACATCTGGGTTGATTTTCCCCATTTTAACTGGTGTTAGATGCCATCTGTGGATAATTTTAAAATACAACTCTGTATATGATGCGTTAACAGAGGATTTTTTTGTGGTTTTAAGGATATTCCTCCAACTTGTGACTTCCAGACTGATCCCTAGATCCATTTCCCAACCTTTAATCCCTAAGCTTTTAGTAAAGGGGATGAGGTCCTCTATAATACTACCACATTTTGATATGATATGTGTCATTTTTCCCTTTAAGATGAGTTCTTCCAATTTTGTCGGTGTATTCGCCCCAGATAAAGTATAGCCTTTTGCCAACAAGTTTTGCTTGAGACTGACATAATTTAACCAATTTAGTTTTTTTAACTCCGGATTTTGCTGTAGTGCTTGTAAAGTAAGGAGATTACCATTATTATATAGATGAGAAATATTTCTAAGGCTCTGATCAAGTAACAGCTTTATTATGGGACATTGTGCCTTAGGTTTTAAGATTTCTAAAGGAGCCGCAATTGAAGGTATATTTAGTATTTGCATCTTTTGTCTAAATTTATACCAAAGTTTTAAAATAGCATGAAGATTTTTAGGGAGGTTGCTAATCATAATTTTGGTATATGCAGGGAGCCAGAGCAGTAGTTGAATAGGGAGATCGTCCATCAATGCTTCTTCCAAGATCAGCCATCTAGGCTTATCATTGGTGATATTCCAACAGATGAGTTGGGCCAAGATTATTTTATGGTGAATGTCTTTTAGACATGGTGCATTTAGACCCCCTTTAATACATTTTTTATATGTTATACTTTTCTGGATCCTCGTTTTTTTTGATAAATATAAGAATTTGTCTAATTGGTCCTGAATACACTTCAAATAGCTGTTAGCTAAAATATCAGGTATGGATCGCATATAATATGTAATTTTGGGGAGAATATTCATGTTAATTGAGGCTATTCTAGCAGACCACGAGAGACTATAGTGACTCCATACCGTTAGTGTGGGTCTAATTCGCTTCATCGCCTCATTAATATTGTCTTTGAGAATTTTGTCCACTCGGAGAGAAAATCTTATACCTAAATGAACTATATATTTGGAGTCCCAATTAAAACTAAAGACTTCCCTTAATTTATTTTTAATTTCGGTTGTTATTCCTTTTGTTAATGTGTCTGATTTTGAGTGGTTGATTTTAAAATAAGATAACCTGCCAAACTCCTCGACTATTTCTTGGAGTTTATAGCAGGCGTATAGCGGATTTGTTACGGTTATTAAGATATCGTCTGCATAGGCCATATATTTAAACTCTTCTTTACCTATACAAATTCCTTTAATATCCTTACACTGTCGTAAGTATATTGCCAGTGGTTCCATAAATAGTATAAATAGGAGCGGGGATAGAGGGCATCCCTGACGGGTACCATTCCCGATACTAAATTGTTTTGATTCAAATTCCGGATTCACAACTCGTGAAAAGGAGTTTCTATAGAGGGCTTTAACAGACGTAGAAGCGAATTCCCCCAGACCAAATCTCAGCAATACACACTGTAAGAATTCCCAGTTAACTCTATCAAAGGCTTTTTCGGCATCTAGTGATAAAAACATTACCGGTATGTCTTTATCTCTAATGTAAGATAATAGGTTCAAAAGTCTTCTTGAGTTATCTGATGACTGACGTCCAGGGATAAACCCGGATTGATCTGGGTGGATCAAATTAACTATAATGTTCTTTAGTCTATTTGCTAGGATTTTAGAATACAGTTTCACATCTATGTTTATTAAAGATATTGGTCTGTAACTACTGCATTCTTCAGGATTCTTCCCTTCCTTTAGGATATTTATTATTTTAGTCTCAGTCATTTCTAGCGGGATATACCCTGATTGTTTAATTTCATTGAATAAGCTATACAGGACCGGTTTAAGTTCTGACTGAAAAATCTTGTAGAACAGATGGTCAAAACCATCTGGACCAGGGGCTTTATTTGTTTTACCAGAGTTTATTACTTTAATAATTTCCTTGCCCGAAATTTCCCTGTTTAGATCTATCGATTCTTGGTCAGAAATCCTAGGGAATTTGATCTTATCTAGGAAGATATTGATATCTATCTTGTCTGGTTTTACAAAATTGACGTCCTTATCTAGGTTATATAATTGCTCATAAAACTCCCGAAAGAGCTCACTGATTTTGTCAGGTTTCATATGAACGTTTTTCTTATCATCTAATATGTTTGTGATCCTGTTATTATTACGTTGTTTCTTTAGCCTATTTGCAAGAATTTTGCCAGTTTTATTGCCATATAAAAATTTAGATTGTTGTACTCTCCAAAGAAGGTTATCTGCCTGAGTTTGTAGAATGTGGTTTATTTGGTTGTTTACAGCTATTATTTCATGACCCAGAACTGTATTTGGGCTCTTTTTATTGAGCTGGTGTAATTTCTCTAGTTCAATATATAGAGTTTTTAGGGGTTTTCCCCTTTGCTTATTTACGTTTGCCATCCGAGAAATTAGGATACCCCTGATATAGGCTTTATAGGAACACCATAGCGTCTTACTGGAGGTCACGGAGTCTTTGTTTATTTCAAAAAATTCTAAGGTATCCTTTTTCACTGCATTAAGATTATCTGTATCTTTGAATAGTATTGGATTAATTTTCCATATTTTTGTTACTTTTACAGCCAGGGAGACCTCTAGGTTAATACTGTTCATGCTATGGTCTGACCAAGGTGTTAAAATAATATCTGACTTCTCTATCATTTTTAGGGTATATACATCAGTAAATATATAGTCTATCCGTGACAAGGATTTATATTGATTCGAGAAAAATGTGTAATCTTTACAATTAGGGTGTAAAACCCGCCAAATGTTGTATAATTCAAAATCATTTATAATGTTAGAGAAGTCTAGGGCAGTTTTTATTTCTGTGGCTTCCGATTTTATCTTGTGGCCTCTCTGTTTATCCATCTTTGAATCCCTAATCATGTTAAAATCACCACATAAAATAATATTCCCTCTCTTTAGTTTATATAGATCTTTCAGGAACGTCTTTAAGTACCTAATCTGGTTTCTGTTTGGCAAATATACATTAGCAACAGTTAGTAAAGAATTGTTCACATACCCCGACCAAATTTTAAATCTCCCTAGAGGATCTATTTTTGAGACTTTTAGGTTTTTATTAAAGAAAATAGAAACTCCCTTAGATTTACTTTTAAAGGTTGAATGTATATTAAAGGGGTATTGTCTTTCAGTTCAGATACTTAATAGAATCCTTCTTCAGGTGAGTCTCCTGAAGGCATATTATATCTGCTTTGATGTTGATATAGTTTAAAAAGGCAATTTTCCTTTTAGTCGGTGAGTTTAATCCATTTACATTATGGGAAATTATTTTTATTCCTTTAGTCATTGTCCCAACTTATGAGCTTGATTTTCATATTTAGTATTTCCCAGCGTCTAGAAATGTCCCACACTACAATTTTTTTTTTAACATACATCCCATACCCTCGACGGATATAGAGTGGTCTGTGGAATCTATATTTGTTCTCACAAACCCTCATATCTCCCCTCCAGGGATGGGAACACAAACAACATATAACATTAATATTTACAAAGCAACTACCTGATGGTAGAAAATGGCCGGACGTAGTCCCCATACCAAAATAAGGACAATGGCGGGGATATATGGGCGTTTTGATTACTCGGAAGTGTTTACCATGATTTTACCAGTATTAGATTCAGAATATTCTTTGACATGCCTGATTTTAGATAGCTCAACCATTTTATCTATTATTTTCTGATAGTGGAGGGATGGGGCAAATTAGACCTACAGAACCATTACATTTCATGACTCATAATAGGAAAAAGAGAAGGAAAAAAAAAAAAAAAACGAGAGCCAGAGAGAAAAGAGCTTTGCCATTTAATTTCTCCCTATTTTATTTTTCCCTTCATCTCCCTTTTTTCACGTTTGTTTATTTCTCCCAGCTCCTTCCCAGCCCCCTTCATTCTTCCGTTTAGAGTAAATAAGATTGTTGAGGCTAGTGATTTCCTAACCAACAAGAAACGATAATATATCAAAAATAGAAAATAATAGGGGGGGGGGGGGGAATTAGCATAGTCATTATCACTGCTCACAACTGGTCCACTTAAAGGGGACCAAGTCCTGGTATATAACCTACGGTATACTCTTACTATTTCCTCTTACTTGTGGTCCCCAAATCTCCCCACACATATCCTCCTATTTAGGAGCATTTCTCGTTATACCATTTAACACCAGGCGCCAATACTATTTCCCAAAAGGTTTCATATAACTTTCGCCCTCCTACATCTCCTCTCCCCAAATAAACATAAGGGAAGGGCGAGAGGCGACCCGGGGGGAAACGGAGGAAGAGCATACTTCCTCCCCCCCGTGCCGGCCCCGTCGCAGCCCCCCCCCCAATCTCCTATTTTTTTTGCCATGCATGCTCACTGTAAGTAAGATTCGGCTGGCCAACCTCTAAATCTCGAAGAATAATTTCAAAATTCCATGTTTGTAACATTTTTACCCCCTCCTGGACAGATTTTATCCTGTGCCACTTAGAATCTTTATAAACAGATAAGCCTACTGGAGATGACCATTTATATCTTACTTCTTTTTGTCTTAAAACCTGGGTAATTTCCCTGAATTCTCGTCTTCTAGATAAAGTATATACCGACAGGTCTGAAAATATTTTTAGATTTTCATAAGGGGACGAGAATCTTTGCTTAATAAAGGCCACCTTCATAATCTCATCTTTATATGAACGATAGTGAACTCTTGCTATGACATCTCTAGGAATAGATTTATCTAGATGTTTCACCAATGGAATTCTATGAATAACATCAATAGTAATCTCATTAGGTGAGAAATTTGGGACCAGGATCGCCAAAAAATTCTCCACATAAGATTTCAAGTTACAGTCTAGTATGGTTTCCGGGATGCCTCTCAGGCGGAGATTGTTCATTCTGCTACGGTCTTCAATTGAGGATATCTTATTTGTTAAATCCTCAATTCTATTTTCTAATAGCTTTGTATATTTAAGCAGATTATTATTGTCCGTGATTAAGTTGTCACATATATCTTTAACGGATTCCACTCTCTGGTTCACTTCTTTGATCAATACTGAGTTGTCTGAATTTTTTTTTTGTCAACTCTGAAATTATATTCGTCTGGAATGACTGTAGCATATCTTGCATTTTGGAGCAGGTGAGGATTTCTTCTTCTTCCACCCCCGAGTTTTCCAATCTAGAAGTCTGTGACGCTTTGTCTGGTGACTCGGTTGTTGGTGAGCTAGATATAGTACGTTCTGTTTGAATAGTCGAGCCAGAACCCTTATATCTTGGTGAAAACATTAGTGGTGTCTTTGTTGGCTCATTTTTGGCTTTGTCCCTTGATTTCAATTTCGTTGGCATGTTTGTATGAAATATTAATCCCAAGTTTCGACTTAAAAGTATGGAATAGGTATAGTATTTCACAGGTGAACCACGTGCTTTATCCTGCACGGTACAAACTTGCTCACAGCATATGTGGTGATGAAGTTATGTATACTTCTTTGAGAGAGAAAAAAAAAACGGGGGACAAGAGAAGAGAGCGTGGGGGTCAGAGACCTAGAGCTTTGTCCATATATACACCAATATATGCAAGTATATATATGTCTTCAGTATACTAATATACCATCTGTTTATTCAACGTATACATTCTGTATTGTAAGTATTTGTCCTTGGGGAGTCACACATATCCCCCCCTGCACCAAATACCCAGACAGCGTTGTATGGCCAGGCCCCCCTACCACCAAATCAGGCCCCCCTACCACTAAATCATTAATTGATCTTGTCTGAATATCTCACACTTGGTGGGAAGCCAGAGATCCTGATGTTACAGTTTATAAGGGGGTAGTTTGCTCAATAAGCCTTCTTGACAGCTCCTGCCAGGACTTATTTCATATAATTTATATACCCATGTGTCTTCCCCCCATCGGATATAAATTAACTCACTTTAGGGTTGTAGTCTCCCGTTGGGATACAGGTGCTGGGAAGCAGGTGCCAACCGTAGGCTCCAGGAATCAGCTACCTTCCTCCTCTCTATATGCAGCCTCCGCTCATAGCACTTCTGTGCTGCTTATAATTTCTGTGCTGCTTATAATAGCAGGGGCAGCCCACGATTGCCCAGGATGCAAAGAGCCACTATAGCAGGCAAGGGGGGTCCACCGCGGCGTGATGCGCCAATCGCGATCACAGCCTCAGCGTCCTCTCGCTGTATTGCTTAGCCGATTTTTGAGCAGCGGAAAATGGCAAATATGGCTCTAATTAATTTTCAACTCTACTCCTAGGCTTCCTGGCTCTCTTCCTGTGCTGTGTGTGAGTGTGCTATTATATTTTTTTGAATTATTTTGGTGGGTTTTGGGTGTTTTCTTGCGAGGCTCGCAGTGCATTGAGCACCTTTGGTGCTCATTGGAGCCTAAGTCCCACGTGCCTAAACTGCTCGACTCACTTTGCGATGCTTGCAGTCCAATTAGTGCATTCGGCGCTCATTGCAGCCTAAATCGAGTCTGCATCAATGGACCGCCTTGCTTTGCGAGGCTTACAGTTGCATCCAACGCTGTGTGAGGGACGCAAAAGCTTGACCGACATCACAAACGCTCCCAACACTGACAACTATATATGTGATATACACATTTACAGTACAATTTACTTGGGAAAAACAACACAACTCTGTATCTTATTAAAAGTCACATAAATGTATTGTCTGTAATATTATCAAGACTTGTATGACTAATTGTGTGAGTCTTATATTAGATCTTAGGACATCATATAATTCTCCAGAATTTACCACATTAGTTATAAAATATACAGAGGACCTTAAATAGAACAATGTCAGCAATAAATGATCTCACTTCTCAATAGCACATCAAGTAAATTTAAATATTTCTTTCCTGACAAGTAGGAATCCCTCACAAAATATATTTCTTATACCAATATCACAGAATTGGAACCAACTGTCCATTCCTTGTTTATAGGTTATCCAGTTGTTGTACTAGGGAGGCTAGAGGTGAAAGGAGAGTCAGACACTGAGCATCATCTGCCCACAAAGAGGAATAACACATCTGTCACTGGTGAGTATGTTATAATCCTATTATGTGTTATAATACGTGTGGACAACAAGTAAATCACTGGATGGAAATCTGGGACCATAACCTTATCTCAGGTATCCACAGGACCACAAACTCCATACCTCCAAATGTGTCACACAAGAGAACATGAAGTCCTGCAGTAAAGTTATGTTTATTGTCACTGGTCATCTTTGCATAGGAAAATAGACTGTACAAACCTTTCTATGATCTTGATCACTTAATACTATAGAATAATTACCTTCTTTAAGTGGTTAAAAATGACCTCCTTATTAGTAAAGGGACATGGAACTCATGAGAAAAGCAGAATCAGGTAATTAGAACGCAAAGTCAATATTTATTTATTTAAAAACATTTAAGATGGGAAGGATCACCTGAAGAATGCAATTCAACAATGGCAGAAATGTAATTTTACAAGTGTTACTTATTACTGTCTATCTAAGACTAGGATCCTATGAGCTTTTGGTAAACAAAGGGCCCTATGATTCTGTTTGCTTTGAGTTGTTGAGATATTAGGGAATCATTACGTCTCCATGAAAATGGGCTTTGGGTTATGTTGTTATTATTTCACTAGGTCCATGATCTGACTAAGAGATGGAATATATGTTACTGTCTCCCAAATTAATTAGTAAAGGAAAATAAATAATCAAGTCTTGCATACTTTGATTGACTGAACATCTAGCTATCTTAGCCAATCAGGGAACAGTTTGAAATATAAAATATTCTACAGAAAATAGATGTAGAAACATAGGAGGGCAGATCCAGTATGATCAGGTCAAAGCTGGGCTATAGCAGACTAAGGGGCATCAACCATGGAGATGGACGGCGACCCCTTGGAGTATCTAACACATCATATATCAAGTAACCACACAGTATCTAACACATCATATATCAAGTAACCACACAGGTAAGTAACAGCTAGATATTTCACTGGTGGTAGAGAGAAGTAGATTTGCCAAAATTACCAACAGTAAAGGTCAAAATCATATACATATTTTTGGCATTACGGATATTATTTCTAAGCACATAACAAATAAACTAATTAGGTCCTATTGTCAGGATACTAAAGTGGTCTTTTTAGCAGATACATAATAGTCTTCTCTGAAATGATAGATCTCAGGCACTCAGGGATTACCTTGTATTATCATTATCATTAATCTTTATTTGTATCGCACCAACATATTCGGTAGCGCTGTACAGGGGATAAGGACAAGGAAGAATACAATGTTAACTGCAGAAAAATGGAGGGCCCTGTTTTGAGATTAGAATCTTTGTAGAAAGTGATTTTTTCCAAAGCACCCTACAACATTGGAAACTCACTACTTACAATCTAAAGGGGGTGGAAGAGACTGGAACTTGGGGAGGAAGAGATAGGGGATAGCAAGGGTGACGAAGAAGTGAATGTTTTCTTAGATAGGAAGGTATGTGACATTGTGAGTGGAATGGCACAGGTGTGTAATATGTTATCTGTCCCTAGTGGTCAGATAATGTAACTGCTAGTGGAAACGTCAGGTCAGGCCCTGGGTTAGGAAATGTGTCTCCAGAAGCCAGAAGGAGGGAGAAGGAAGGGACATGCAAATGGGACTCACAAAAGTGTTTCTGCTTATGAATTTGAGATGAGGGAGGAGATATTGGGTGGCGGAGTGTAGCTCATGGCAGCATAAAAGAGGAGATGAGAGCATTGGAAGGTGAGATGGTTATGCAGAAGACATGATGTGGATAAGTTGAGAGGAAGAGCCTGAGGAAAAGGCAGCAGGTTAAGAAGAAGAAGGCAGGATGAATAATTGTGTACAGGTTAAATTAGAAATAGCAGGTGTTCCAAATTGATCAGCTGAAAGAAATTTGTGTGATTCAATACATTTAGAGCAAATAGGGGTGCGTGGGTTGAGGGGTAGGGTGGGAGGGGACTGGTGTGTAGTTCTGTTGGATCTGTGCAGGAATAATGTCTACTTAGAAGTGGGACTGGTGTGTAGTTCTGTTGGATCTGTGCATGAATAATGTCTGCTGAGAGAGGAAACACTTTTAGTGCACAGGAAGTTATTAGAGTGTGACAGGGAGGGGTTAAGGGAAGATTTAAACAAAAGGAGGATGGAGGGGCTTACAGATACAACTATAGTATTAAATAAGAAAAGAAAGTTACAATGTCCCCAACAATAATAACAGTTGAATACAAAATATCACATATTATAATTGTCTAACTACGATTCATCGTCACGCTGTGTTGCGTAGTGCGTACGACTTAGCGATGAGCGCCGTTAAATCGTACCACTTTGCCGATCGTACCACTTTGCGATGAGCGCCGCAGGTGCTCATCGCCCGGCGAGCCGTTAAATCGTAGCACTTTGGCAATGAGCGCCACAGGCGCTCATTGCAGATGAGCCTCACGCAGCGAGGCGAGCCGTTATATTGTAGCACTTTGGCAATGAGCGCCGCAGGCGTAGCGAGGTGAGCCGTTAAACCAAAGCACTTAGAAAATAAATACGAGATGAAAAAAATTACGAGATAAGCGGCGGAACCAAAACAATAAAAAAAAACACTAACTACACACTAAAAAATAAAAAAAAAGGTCACTTACAGCATGGGGAACCAGGCAGGACGTCTGGGAGTGAGTTTGAACTCCAATTTACATCGATTTAGACGAGTTACAAAGATCGAAAATCGGCTAAGCGAGAAAAAAATGGCCGCCGAAAAAAATGAAAACCAGGCTATACTACTACGAACTGCGTAAAACACAGCCTCAGACGTATGTGTTTGAAAAACGAGATAAAGGATTCGGATTAACCGCGCAATGAGTAAAAAGACAGTAGCAAGTACATTTTACGAAACGCAATTACAGATTTACGCATTAACACAAATTTAACGCCTTTGTCTCGCGCAACATCGGATTTCCCGCCTAAAACAACGCATTTGATGAAATATAAGTTGAAAGTTACAAAAATAAAAAGTAAAAAAAAAAAAATGTGTATTCATTTTAAGAAAAAAAAAAGGGACAAATGTAGCTGAGTCATGTTGTGTGGCAAACAAATTTCACAACATTTAATTTTTATTGACCGTCATTTGACCGTTTTACCATATTTACTGTTAAACCGTAGTACTTTAGTGGGCTTAGCGATGAGCGCCGCAGGCGATCATCGCCCGGCGAGCCTCACACAGCGAGGCGAGCCGTTAAACCGTAGTACTTTGGCAATGAGCGCCGCAGAAAAAATGGCGGACGAACAAAACGAAAACGAGGCTACAGCACTATAACCACGGAAAACACGTACTGATAATCCGCTAAGACGCATACCACACATTACCCGCCATTAAACGATGGACGGATCATCCGCTAAGACGCATACCACACATTATCCGCCATTTTAGGATAATGCGGAAGTATACAGCTATTTTAACGGTTTCGGCTCGCGCACGCACACTATTACACTGCACACGTTCATCACGCTTACACAGCACCTCCACACCACTAATGCTGCAGCAACATAAACACAGATTGTCAGCTATTCAACACAATGCATAAAAATACGTATATTCATTTATTAATTTGAATTCTATATTTCAGTAGTACACACAAAACAACATTAGCTACCTTACAATTCCATATGTATATTAATAACTAAACAACTTTAAAAACATACACATCTCATTGCCGTCATTTTTTGACGGGCAATACGCTAGTTATTAATAAAAGTACAGATGGCAGAAGTAAATTTTTTGCTTATTCAAGTGTCTTCAATATACCATAGAAGTCGGACTGGTGTGTAGTTCTGTTGGATCTGTGCAGAATTAATGTCTGCTGAGATAGGAAACACTTTTAGTACACAGGAAGTTATTAGAGTGTGACAGGGATGGGTTAAGGGAAGATGTGTACAAAAGGAGGATGGGAGGGGGGATACAAATACAGCTATAGTATTAAATAAGACAAGAAAGTAACAATGTCCCCAAAAATAATAACAGTTGAATGACAATTATTATTAATAAAAATACAGATGGCAGAAGTAAATTTAGCTCCTTCAAGTGTCTTCAATATACCTTAGAAGTGGGACTGGTGTGTAGTTCTGTTGGATCTGTGCAGAATTAATGTCTGCATATAAGTGGGACTGGTGTGTAGTTCTGTTGGATCTGTGCAGGAATAATGTCTGCTTAGAAGTGGGACTGGTGTGTAGTTCGGTTGGACCTGTGCAGGAATAATGTCTGCTTAGAAGTGGGACTGGTGTGTAGTTCTGTTGGATCTGTGCAGGAATAATGTCTGCTTAGAAGTGGGACTGGTGTGTAGTTCTGTTGGATCTGTGTAGGAATAATGTCTTAAAAGAAGGACTGGTGTGTAGTTCTGTTGGATCTGTGTAGGAATAATGTATTTAAAGAAGGACTGGTGTGTACTGCTGTTGGATCTGTGCAGGAGTGCCTTGTAGATGATAGTCGGACAGTTAATGAATAGGCATAATCATAGACTACTTTCCATAAATTATTTTCAGCCTATCAAAGTGTATGTTTCATTAAATAGATTCTATTGAGTGAAAGTGGAAAGATGCTTTTACAGGGCTTTTGTTATAATGAATTGTATGAATATATTTTTACTCACTATCTTAATAACATATTCTCTTCTTCCAGAGATTTGCTCTAATGATTCACATCCAGACTGGATTCCAGACAGAAGTAGACCATCTCCCCAAAACCTGACAATAGTAGAGGATGAAGACTGTGGCCACTCATTGGATGTAGCTCAGGGGTCATCTCAAGATGATGCTGAATTTCCAGACTGCGAGCCGCTCAAAGCCCCGACTGAGTCTGAGTATGGGGAACCAGTAAAGACTAAAGAAAATCTATTAAGTATAAATGTGCTGGACCCTGGAGAGAAATCATTCACCTGCACAGAATGTGGGAAAAGCTTTAAACTAAAACAGACACTTCAATTTCATTACATGATTCACACCGGGGAAAAACCACATACTTGTAAAGAGTGTGGGAAGAGGTTTATAAGAAAGGGTGATCTTCATAGACACCTGGCGGTTCATACAGGGGAGAAACCATTTAGCTGCACAGAGTGTGGGAAATGCTTTAAACAAAAATGCACACTTCAGTTTCATTACAAGAGTCACACAGAGGAAAAAACACACACATGTACAGAGTGTGGGAAAAGGTTTATAACAAAGAGTCATCTTCAAATGCATCACAGGGTTCATACAGGTGTTAAACCATTTGCATGTACTGAGTATGGAGAAAGGTTTACAACAAAGAGTGTTCTTCTAGCACACCACAGGATTCACAAAGGGGAGAAACCCTCCGTATGTACAGAGTGTGAGGTGAGCTTCAAACACAATGACTCTCTACAATATCACCTGATGTCTCATACAGGAGAGAAACCTTTCACATGTACAGAGTGTGGGAAAAACTTTAAAAGAAAGAGCCATCTTTTAACACACCACAAGGTTCATACAGAGGAGAGACCGCACATATGTACAGAGTGTGGGAAAAACTTTAAAAGAAAGAGCCATCTTTTAACACACCACAAGGTTCATACAGAGGAGAGACCGTACATATGTACAGAGTGTGGGAAAAGCTTTAGACATAGCAGCACATTTCGCAGACACCAACGGACTCACACAGGGCTGTAACCTTTTACATGTATACAAAAGAAAGATAAAGGCAACTTAGTCTGATACTTAGAATATATAATCTGTATATGAAGGCAAACAATACCTTAAAAAGAATGGGTGAGATGGATTAAGGGAAAAATAATTATATATATATATATATATATATATATGGTCAGCTCATGGAATGACCATAGAATGTATCAAAACATCTCATATGTGGTCATATCATTAGAATCATTACTGACTAAAGGATGAGATATCATATGATCAATATCTAATGGCTCATAAAGACCATATGGGAATAAAATGTAACTTTTAAAAATATTACTTAAAATTCAAAAAAAATATATCAAATATATACACCAACATTGTGCATCTTAAAAAAGAGCATAACATAAGAGGGATAGAGACTAGCAATGTAAGGGCCAAAGCCTCTTGCCCACCTAGGTACCACACTAACATGCAGGGAAAAAATATTTAAATTGCTAAACATTTAAACTCAAATTAAATGGTAAAAAAATACCACGCCTCCTAGGAAAAACAAAGAATCCAATCAACATTAGGTGAATCTAAAACACCCTTATCCACAAAAGTTGTGAGTCTGTATCACTGTGTCTCTAGTCATGGTAACATATAGACTTAAAATGACATCTATATATATATATATATATTTCTCACCCATTCTCTGTACTAGTAGAAGGTATTGTTTTCCTTCATATACAGATTATATATTCTGAGTATCTTTCTTTTTCTTTTGTATACATGTATAGCAACTTTGCTACTCAGCAGTAGATTATTTTTATATAACCTTTTACATGTACAAATTTCAACAATGCTATAAGTTAATATGGTTTAAAAAAACATGTTTATAAGTAATTATTAAGTAATGTTGTGGTGTTGTTTTATATTCATAACATAGGTTCAGAAGTTAAACATGTTTATTTGGTACATATGTTTGTAAGTTGTAGAAACTATTTACCTCAGATATATATTTTTCATTTAAACTACTTCCCATTTAACCATAATAAAACAATATTTATTTTGTGATTTTATGTGTATTTATCTATTTATTCTCTGGTATGAAATCCCATTGTGAAGTAGAGCTCTCATTTATAGTGTCATTATTTCATTGCTTCATTCTCATCTGCCCATCTATTTCTCTCTGACACACACCGTCCCCATCTTTCCTGTATAATCCTCTCTTCTATGTGGTCTTAGTGTCATCTTGGTCCTTCCCTTTCTGATCTAGAGGAGGGTATGGGGGGAGATAAAGATAGAGAGAGAAAGGGATGAGGGAGAAAAACTGATTGAAAAGAGAGTTGGATCGGAAGGAGAGAGTTAAATCAGAAATATATGGAGATGAATGAAAGTGGAAAAATTTAGAGAATTAAAGAAATAGAAAAGGAAGGATGAATACAGATGAGAGCAGTACAGGAATGTGGAAAGACTGAATGTGAAAGGGTGAAAGTGGAGGGAGACGGAGCAGAAGAGAGATAGAGAGGTTAGAGAGAAAAGGAACAGAGAGAGCATACAGAGGAGGTGGAAGAGAGAAGGGAGACATTGAAGAGTGAAGGAAGAGATAGAAGAGGGAATGAAATAGAGAGAAGGGAAAAAAATAAATTAAGAGAAATGGAAGAGACAATAGGGAGTAACTGGAAGAGAGAAAGAAGAGGATATATAGATGTACAGTGTAGTACAGTGATGAAGGGGGTGAAGAGAGAGAGGAAAAAAGAAAATGTGGAAAGATATGAGATGGTGAGAAGGGTAAGAGGGAAAAGGGGATGACAAATGGGAGAGAGAAAAGAAGGAATAGGACAAATAATGAGTAAAGAATGTGAACAAGGGATCAAGAGGAGGAGTGGAAAGAGAAAAAAGAGATGAGTGGGAGAAAGTAAAAATAAATTATAAAAGAAAAGAGGTTGAAGAGGGGATGACCAGGACTGTGAAAAAAGTGGGAGAATAGGTAAGAAAGAGAAGAAGATGGGAAAGGCAGAGATAATTGGGAGAGAGATACAAATGTAATGAAAGAGAGAAAATTTCCAAAAAAGAGACAAGGGGAAGAGAACAAAGTAGAGAGATGAGCAGGAAAAGGATGAGAAGGTAAAGAGAAAAACCGGTCTGAATAAGGGAAAAGAGAGAAGCAGAGAGAACAAAGAGCAGAAGAAAAGAATGGATGAGAGAAACAAAGAGGAGAGAAAGGATGGAAGAGAAAAAGAATGTGATGTGAAGTGAAGGATGAGAACACGGAAAAGAAAGGAGGGGAATGAAGGGAGAAAGGTAAGAGGAGAGCAGGAAATGGGTAGGATAAAGAGAGAGAGAGATGGGGAGAAAGAAGAGACAGGAAGGAGGACGAGAAAAAGAAATAATGATTATAAGCGTCACAAAACTGATTATCCAAGAAAAGAAAAGTTTTCACCACTAAAATGTGCTGTGATTATGTCATAAATGTCCTAATATCCATCATTTAGACACCGTTATAAAAGTGCCCAAATGTATAATAAACCAGTCTCTGTACGTCTTATAATGATAATTAGTGATAAGCCAAAACTTGTTTGTGTTACCTCTCAATGCGAAACAAACTGTGTTCTTATACTTACAATTTATATCATATTTTACATTTCTTTATTTAATTATTATCTCAAAACTACAATTATAAATAAATATATATAGTGTAATATTGTGATGTCATTATGTGGATATAACATCATTAAAAGGGACATGGGACACTAATATTATTTTTTCATGCATTTACAGAATAGAACTGATGTTTTTTACATGAAAAAATATAAAACTTGCTTAAACTTCATTCTAACTAACAGGAAATATAAAGAGCATACTTCAGTCTGAAGATCTCATTGGTAACAGAGGGAAAGTCCCCAAAAGTTTAATAACATTTATGTGCTTTGAGACCTTGATTAAAAAAGAAAACACACTGTGAAACATGATCAAATTCGCATTTAACTTTTATATGTGTATTGAGTACATTTGGGTAACTATAGAGAGTGAGAGGTAAATGTTTAGGGTAAGTGTCATTTATAGCCCCCAGGACAAGGTGAGGTATTACACAGAGCACTAATGGAAGAAATAATTAAAATGACAATGATGGGGGAGATAATTGTAATAGGAGACTTTAATGTCCCAGATGTGGACTGGAAGGTTCCTACTGTAGGATGAGCCTGGAGTAATTATATTGTATATTCTTTACAAGCGGCATCACTTCATAACAGGTGATATAGTCTCATATGCATCTATAGGTGAGAGCTTAGGGTCTAGTGATCATCAGTCAGTATGTTTAGTAACAAGTAATGGCGGCCTCTTACTGTACAAGAACAAAACAATGACTTTCTAATGGAAATCTACTTGTATTTCTTGGCATTTTGAGTGTAGTGGAGGATCGGAGGTAATACCTGAAACAAGCAATTCTAGATGATACCTCACACTGTGTTATGTTTATTGAGAGAAGGAAAACAATCTGGGACCATAAAGAGGTGGCCGCCATTTGTAAATCCCACAACTATGTTATGGTAAATAAAGACAGACTCACCCAAAGGAGGATAGATAATCATATAGAATTAAATAGAGGCAGCAATATAGGTTATCATACGCGTCGAGGCCCAAGCAGAGCAGAAAATAGCACATTCAGTAAAAGGGTCACTAAACTTTCTTTAGGTATATTAGTGAAAAGATAAAAACTAAGGGAGGAATACTAAAGAAATTAGATAAGAGCTCTGAAGAAGAAGACATGGGCATATACTAACTAAAACGTATAATCTGGTTAGTAATAGTAATAAAGTAGACTTATCCTTACTTACCACATATGAAATATTGTGCCGACTTTCACATATTCCCTAGGGACTATTTCCCACCTGTATATGCTTGTCCAGTCTTCTGGGAATACCTCCCCTTACCCGATATCACTTAATGGGAGCCTGACTTAGCAAATGACAAACTCAATTACTTCCATTTGCTTGAACTATAAGAGCAATCCTACAAATATCCCCCATCAGTGTATCTCACCTCCTCATATAGTATGAAATGAGCCAAATCCCCAGAGTCCTCTACTGGAAGGGTTGTCATCTAGAAAGTCCATATATAATCATATGATCGACATGCGCTAAACTTCAAGTGTATTTGTTGTCAATAATTGCCCTTATAGCTATTTCTCTAGAAATACAACCCCCTTAGACCCCTGAGTTTCTATCCTTTATCATCCATGGGAACAATATAATAGAAAACAGAATGTTCTATCTACACAGAAAGACCTACTTGTAACACTTCTCTGATCTCCAGACTAGACGTAGTCATCACAAAAATATGGGAATATAGAGAAAGAGAGACTTACGGACAGACTGAAGGATAATTTAGGGTCATTCTCAATTAAAGGTGCCATCTCAAGATAATTGAGTAAGTGGTCTTTGTTTTGTATTATACTTTTGTTGTTGTCATTGTGTAGTCATTCAGTTGTGTCCAATTTCCCCTGCCCCTTTAGATCTTAGCATGCCGGGCACATTAATGTACAGTTTGGATTAATTTCCTGTAATATTGATTTATTGGATCTTCTTGCCGTCCAAGGGAATCTAAGACGTTCTTTTACACCACAATTCAAAGGCATTAATCATGGCGACCAGATACTGTTATATTTCCCCATTCGGTTTATTAATATATGGTCATTTATTTCCAAAATGCAAATGTCATCGATTCTTTTAATGATTTGAGCTTTTGGAATGACCTTATTTTTCCAAAATCTATATTTTTTGTAGCAAACATTATATATTGATGACATACATTGTAATCTATTATATCTGAGTTTTACTACATGATGTTTTGCCATCCTATGATCAGTAAACACTAATTGCACTAATTGATGGTTCTATCTATGACCTTGTAGGGTAATTGTATCACTTACTACAAGCACTTTTGCACCTGCTCACATGTCCACCACACGTGGTCAAATGCACCTCCTATGGCAAACCCTCCAGGGTGAGTCTCATAAATATCCCTATTCCACCTGCGCAAAATAGTCAGAGGAATATAAATGGTGTGTACAGATTTAATAGACGTTCCCACCAAAATATAATTTTTGACCAAATTTTAACCCACTTGTTATTTTTATTAGTTTTATTAAGTAAAGGTGCCATGATAACAATTTCTCTTGGATGTACAGAGATGACAAAAATAAGATTTGGTAACTTTACACAATAATAAACATCTTTCCTGTTAAGGATGGTATGACATAATAGAAAAAACACAATGCAAAATAGCCTCATCCTCCATAAATTACCTCTTATATTTGAAGGTAATGTACTGTGAACCTTTACCTGATTTTTCTATTTTAAGATGTATTTCTTGATGAACTAAGGAGTAAACTACAAATAATCAGAGGGGATCAGGAAAATGAAGATAGTTAATAGATACTCTTGCTTCCATAACCACAGACGATGGCCTCACTATCACTTACTACACAAACCCACTACATTCAGAGGATCTCCTTCACTGCTGAACAACAAGGAAGAACGTATCACACTTCAGCAGACTTCCCCCACTACTATTCTTGTAGTTTAAAACTTGCCAAACAGCACTACTTCTCATCACTAATATCCAATTAACCCTTCAATCCCAAACATTTGCCTCATTCAACACTCTCCTTTGCCCTCCACCAACTCACGCCCCTTCCTGTCTCATGGCTGAAGACTTTGCTAGCCACTTCAATAAAAAAAAAAAAAAAAAACATCCATAACAAACTCTGCTCTCAGAGTGGCCCTAACCAACTCTCCTCTCAACAAACTAACAACACCCAGACTTTCCCCTTACTCATTCCCACATCCATAATGGACAACTTTGACTTACCATACCCAGACTTACCACTTACCCATTACAACATTCATATTGGACATCTTTGAGGATGAAGTCTCTAGTCTTTTATTCATCTTTCATCTTACAACTTGTCCACATGATGCTATTCCATCACAATTGATCTCTCCGCTCTCTATCACACTTATCCGAGCTCTCACACATCTTTTCAACCTTTCCCTAAACACTGGCAGGTTTCCATCACCTTTAAAGCATGCCTTCATTACACCTATTCTTAAGAAACCCTCATCTGATCCAGCTTCTCCGTCTGCTTGAATGCATCGTCTACAATTACCTTTTTCAATTTATTTCCTTCAACTCGCTCCTTGACCCCTTGCAATCTGGCTTCCGGTCCCAGCACTCCATGGAGACAGCTCTTACTAAAGTCCCTAATAACTTCCTCACTGCCAAGTCAAAGGGTCCCTTCTCTGTTCTTATTCTCCTGGATCTCTCTGCTGCCTTTGGCATAGTTGACCATTCTCTTCTTACCCAACTTATCCACTCTCCTGGCATCCATGACACTGCTCTCTTATTGTTCACATCATATCTAGAAAATTTAACATTTTGTGTCTGCTTCTCAAGGTTCTCTCCAAGGTCACCTCCTTTTCTCCATATATACTTCCTCACTTGGTACCCTAATCATTTTTGGGGGGATTTAAGAACACACAGTGTAACAATGTTTCCTCTTCCCTCATTCTTATCATCTCCTGTCTGTTTCAAACTGTATTACCATATCACCCTCCCTGCTCTCTTCCCCTCTTCTTTGCTCCCACGAGCTCCTCTACTTTCTCCAGTCACCATCTCCTCCCTCTTCTAAGGTCAATAAGCAGAAACATTTCTGTAAGTCCTACTCTCACATCCTCTCTCTTTCACTTTCATTGCCTATTTTATTGGCTGCTGGAGATAACCCAGGCCCCTCATCCATTCCTATCTTTTAAAGGTCACGCTCAGCCAACAGGGCAAAATACACTCAAAACCCTCATAAGGTGGAGGCGTGGGCATATTACTTTTCACCCGCTGATCATTCAATTGCATGCCCCCAGTTCCCTCTCTCTAGTTCTCTTCTTTCAAAGTTCCCACTATCCGTCTCTTTTCACCCATCTCTCTGTGAGTGGCTGTCATCCTTCTCCCGCCTGGTCCAGCCTCTCAATTTCTGGATCATTTTGCCGCCTGGCTCCCTCGCTTTCTCTCCTCTAACATACCTTCACTGGTTCTTGGTGATTTCAACATTGCCACTGACACTCCCACTTCCCCTACAGCCAAAAAACTACTTGCACTTACCTCTTCCCTTGGCCTCTCACAATGGATAGAATCCCCTACCCACCAGGATGGACACTCTCTTGACCTAATTTTCTTCAATCACTGCTCTATCTCCAATCTTATCATCTCCCACTCCCTCTTTCTGACCACCTTCTCTTAACCTATAGCCTCATAACTTCTTCCACTGTCTTCCCTCTATCCCACCTAACTACCAGAACCCATAGAATCCTGAAGGCACTTAACTCACAACACCTTTCCAATTTACTACAACCCCTTCTCAGTCTTCTCACTAGCCTCCCTTGCCCTGATATTGCTACCACACAATCCAATTTGACTCAATTCCACCTAGGACTCTCTAGCCAAAATAACCACTGGTAGACTCCCTCGCTCTCACCTACAACAATGGCACACCACACAAATACGCTACACCCAGAGGTGCTTCCGTAGAGCTGAACGATTATGGAGGAAGTTTTGCTCCTCAGCAAACTTCCTTCATTACAAGTTTTTCCTACGCTCCTATCACTATGCCCTCAATCTTGCCAAACAGAGCTATTTCTCATCATTAATATCGAATTTGGCCTCCAACCCCAAACATTTGTTCTCCACTTTGATCACTCTCCTCTGCCCTCCCCCACCTCCCGCCACTTCCTCTCTTACAGCTGAAGATTTTGCTAGACACTTTAATAGTATAATTGAAAATATTCGTAATGAACTCTCCTCTCAATGTGGCCATATCACACCTTTTCCTCAACAAACAGCACCCTGCCTTCACCCTTTCCCAAAACTATGGCCATTATAAACTCCTTTAACCCTGTAACTGAGGATGAAGTTGCTAATCTTCTATCAACCTCTGGTCTCACAACTTGTCCACATGATCCTATTCCATCACAGCTGATCCCCCCTCTTGATCACACTTATCCCAGCTCTCACACATCTATTCAACCTTTAATTAGACTCTGGCAAGTTTCCATCACC